>OY997268.1:256679632-257111269 GCA_963921465.1 Triticum timopheevii
ACCGCTAGTGAGGCAAGTCCTTTGTGGGCGACGGCCATGGTGGGATAGACAAGGTTGCTTCTTCGTGGACCCTTCATGGGTGGTGCCCTCCGTAGACTTGTGCAACCGTTACCCTTCGTGGGTTGAAGTCTCCATCAACGTGGATGTACGATAACACCACCTATCGGAACCACGCCAAAAACATCCGTGTCTCCAATTGCGTTTGAATCCTTCAAACCCTTCCCTTTACTTTCTTGCAAGTTGCATGCTTTAATTTCCGCTGCCTATATATTCTTTGCATGCTTGCTTGAATTGTGTGATGATTGCTTGACTTGTCCTAAGATAGCTAAAATCTGCCAAACTCTAAAATTGGGAAAAGGTTAAGTTTTTAATTGGTCAAGTAGTCTAATCACACCCCCTCTAGACATACTTCAAGGTCCTACAAACACGCAAGCTAATGACATGGCAATGACGACGAATAAACGGAAGACACCTGGCACATCGGTCTCGGGGCGTTACAGTGAGTCTCAAGAAAACTGCAAAACAAAGTTGGCCTACCGCCATTCTTTAAACAAAACCCAGCTCCACATGTAAGTGTTCATCTTTGTCTGGCTCAATATTTTTAACTCTGTATTATGTCTTGCTTATCTAATCTTTTCCATACTCATACAGGCTGACTTCGCTTTCTGGACCAATAAGCCAAAAACTGTCATGGCCAAGGCTCAGGCCAATAAGAAACTGAAGAAGAACAAGACGATCACTATTAGTGAGTCGGCTGCTGTTGGCGAGTCAGCAGACATTGATAACCCATCATAGGTAGAACTTGAATTGCTTGGTAGAATCTTTATTGAACTAGATGACACCCTTTCCTCACAGGAAGAGGCTGCTACAAGCCGGGCAGACGATATTGAGGTAATTTCCGTTTCATCCGGTTCAGACTCCACCCCTTCAAAGAAAGTGCGGCGGGTTGTCCGGAAAGTAAAGTTTTCTCACCCAGAAGCTCACTTAGATCCACATTTATTCTGAGGAAGGCTCAACATGATACAAGACGCGAGACCCAGAGCGGCGGCTGAGGCAATTACTGGCCGGGTTAAGTAATGAACCCTCTGCCCATAAACGTCTAGCCAGGTACCACACACTCCAACCTAGATTTTCCCAAAGCTGGTCTTATAAGACATCCTCTTAATCCATCTGACTCTGACTACCAGGGGTCACCACCATCTTCTGGCGACTCACAGAACTCAAATGCCTATTTTCAAGATTGCCCATGGGTATGTACCTTCATTTGTTCATAAATGATCTATAATGATATACTAATGGACTCTTGTATTCTTGTCACAGAGGTGTAGCAAAGGCGGGTAAGAAGCAAAAGGTGGGCGGCTCTTCAAAGGACCCCAAAAATGCTGAGCCGGAGAAGCAGGTGCTAGAGGTCCCTGAGGCTTCAATTCAAAATCCCAAAGAACTTGCCAATGACCCGCCACCGCAAGCTGATACCATTGTGTTTGAGGCGATGCACACTAAGATCAACCCGGCTGCCCATCAAGACCCGCCAAGTCCTAAGCTGCATAGTCTTGCCAAGTCTACTGGCAAGAGCCCTGCCGCTACTGACGTTGATGATATCATTGTTACCAGGTCAGCTTTTAAGCCGCCCGAGGTCTCCAGAGTCCTAGCTAAGCACTCAGCCAAGGAAGAAACTCCTTCATTGGAGAAAGGCAAAGCTAAGCTGGACTTGGAAAATTACTCTTCTTATAGCGTAGGTGATGTGTACGCGGGCTATTTGAGCCGCCTTAACATAAGTCGGGATATGGAGGCTGGGCTAGTCCAACTGATGAAATAGAAGTATGAGGTATGAATATATCCAACCCTTATTTAGCCTTGTGCATATACATTTGTCCATAATAGCCCCCAAGTCTGAAGTATAGGAAAAATGTTGACTATGCTTTAGACTTGTGAAATTTCCAAAGTGTAGCCCCCAAGGGCCGGCTTGTCCTAAAAAGATGAGCCAGGTCTTTTATTATCTTTATAGAACTGAATATGTAGCCCCAAGGGCCGGCTTAAACTAATAAGATAACCCGGGTCTTGATGACCATAGCAGAATCAAATATGTAGCCCCCAAAGGCCGACTTAACTTTTGTCAAGATGAAACGGGTCTTAACAGAAATTAAAATGACCTACAGTAGCCCCCAAGTGCCAAGTATATTGCTTGCAACGTGCTTGGGACTTAATGTAACTGTATTATTAAAGGTTGCTCCTTGTATGGTAACCATTGCTTCAATATTGTATTGCAGGAGAAGTTGAACGTAAAAGAGTCACATCTTGGCGAATTAAGGAAGGATATTGAGCTTCAACAAGCTGAAACTTCCAAGGCCGAGTCAAAGCTAAAATCTTCACTTGAGGAAATTGAGAAAATCAAGGCAGGTTTTGAAGCTGAGAGAACCCCCTGGGAGACTTATAAGGTTGCACTGATAAAAAGAGCAGAAGATGTTGAGGCTGAGCTTAAGTCGGTAATTGTAGAGTTAGCCGGTTTAAAAGAACATGTCTCTCAAATATCAATCTCCATATTTGGTAAGATTCATATGCAACTCATCATATATTTAACATTTCCTTAACCTGCCTATAATTCATAACATATAATTCTTAACCCGCCTGGCCACTCTCGCGCAAAAAATTGAACAGGCCCCAGAAGTACCAGTATTGGTCAGAACATGCTGCTCAAACTAAAGGCGACTAATTCATTGACTAAGCAGCTATATGATACGTCCATTTTGCATCATGCTCTTATATCAATATTTATTGCATTATGGGCTGTTATTACACATTATATCTCAATGCTTATGGCTATTCTCTCTTATTTTACAAGGTTTAGCATGAAGAGGGGGGATGCCGGCAGCTGGAATTCTGGCTGGAAAAGGAGCAAACGTTGGAAACTTATTCTGCACAACTCCAAAAGTCCTGAAACTCCACGAAACAACTTTTTGGATTAATAAGAATTTATGAGCGAAAGAAATAGGCCAGGGGGCCCACACCCTGTCCAGAAGACAGGGGGTGCCCCCCCTATAGGGCGCGGCCCCCTATCTCCTGGGCCCCCTGGTGGGCCTCCGGTGTCCATCTTCTGCTATATCATCACTTTTACCCTGAAAAAAATGGCGGGCAAGCTTACGAGATGAAACTCCGCCGCCACGAGGCGGAACCTTGGCGGAATCAATCTAGGGCTCTGGCGGAGCTATTCTGTCGGGGACACTTCCCTCCGGGAGGGGGAAATCATCACCAACGTCATCACCAACGATCCTCTCATCGGGAGGGGGTCAATCTCCATCAACATCTTCACCAGCACCATCTCCTCTCAAAACCCTAGTTCATCTCTTGTATCCAATCTTGTATCAAAACCACAAATTGGTACCTGTGGGTTGCTAGTAGTGTTGATTACTCCTTGTAGTTGATGCTAATTGGTTTACTTGGTGGAAGATCATATGTTCAGATCCTTTATGCATATTATTACTCCTCTGATTTTGAACATGAATATGCTTTGTGAGTAGTTATGTTTGTTCCTGAGGACATGGGTGAAGTCTTGCTATTAGTAGTCATGTGAATTTGGTATTTGTTCGATATTTTGATGAGATGTATGTTGTCTTTTCCTCTAGTGGTGTTATGTGAACGTCGACTACATGACACTTCACCATTATTTGGGCCTAGAGGAAGGCATGGGGAAGTAATAAGTAGATGATGGGTTGCTAGAGTGACAGAATCTTAAACCCTAGTTTATGCGTTGCTTCGTTAGGGGTTGATATGGATCCATATGCTTAATGTTATGATTAGGTTTACCTTAATACCTTATTTTGTAGTTGGGGATGCTTGCAAAAGGGGTTAATCATAGGTGGGATGCTTGTCCAAGTTAGGGCAGTACCAAAGTACCGGTCCACCCACATATCAAATTATCAAAGTACCGAACGCGAATCATATGAACGTGATGAAAACTGGCTTGACGATAATTCCCAATGTGTCCTCGGGAGCTCCTTCTTCATTATTAGAATATGTCCAGGCTTATCCTTTGCTACCTAAAGGATTGGGCCACCTTGCTGCACTTTATTTACTTAATTTACTTTTTGCTTGTTACTATTTATCTTATCACAAAACTATCTATCACCTACTATTTCAGTGCTTGCAGAGAAAACCTTATCGAAAACCGCTTATCATTTCCTTCTGCTCCTTGTTGGGTTCGACACTCTTACTTATCGAACGGACTATGATAGATCCCCTACACTTGTGGGTCATCAAG
Source organism: Triticum timopheevii (assembly GCA_963921465.1). NCBI lineage: Eukaryota > Viridiplantae > Streptophyta > Magnoliopsida > Poales > Poaceae > Triticum > Triticum timopheevii. The sequence continues at coordinate 256,683,888 of OY997268.1, forward strand.
ACTCTTTTCTGGCGCCGTTGCCGGGGAGTGTAGTGCTTTTGGTGAGTGGAACTTGGTAAGGAAACATTTATATAGTGTGCTGAAATTTTCTGTTACTTGTCACTATGGAAACTAATCCTTTGACTGGCTTGTTTGGGGTATATTCACCCCAACCAGAAGAGCAAAGAGATGCTCCTCAACCTACTGAACTTTATGATAATATTCACTTTGAGATTCCTTCGGGTATGATAGAAAAACTGTTAGCTAATCCTTTTGCAGGAGACAGAACATTGCATCCCGATTTACACCTTATCTTTGTGGATGAAGTTTGTGGATTATTTAAGCTTGCAGGTATTCCCGATGACGTCGTCAAAAGGAAGATCTTCCCTTTATCTTTGAAGGGAGATGCAATGACATGGTATAGGCTATGTGATGATACGAGATCTTGGAATTATAAGCGAATGAAGTTGGAATTTCGCCAGAAGTTCTATCCTATGCATCTTGTTCATCATGATCGTAATTACATATATAATTTCTGGCCTCGCAAAGGAGAAAGCATCGCTCAAGCTTGGGGGAGGCTTAAGTCAATGTTATATTCATGGCCCAATCATGAGCTCTCTTGGGAAATGATTATTCAGAATTTTTATGCTCGGCTTTCTCTTGATAATCGCAACCTACTCAATACTTCCTGTGTTGGTTCCTATATGCCGAAGACTATTGATTTCAAATGGGACTTATTGGAAAGAATTAAACGCAACTCTGAAGATTGGGGTTCCGATGATGGTAAGGAGTCAGGTATGACACCTAAGTTCGATTGTGTTAAATCTTTTATGGATATCGATGCTTTCCGTGGATTTAGCTCTAAGTATGGACTTGACTCTGAGATAGTAGCTACTTTTTGTGAAACTTTTGCTACTTACGTTGATCTCCCTAAAGAGAATTGGTTTAAACATAATCCTCCTGTTGAAGTGAAAGTAGTTACACCTATTACAGTCGAAGAAAAGACTATTACATATAGTGATCCTATTATTCCTACTGCTTATGTCGAAAAACCTCCTTTTCCTGTTAGGATAAAAGATCATGCTAAATCTTTGACTGTTGTTCGTAAGAGTAATACTAGGACCTATACACCTCCTGAGCAAATTAATGTTGAACCTGGTATTGCTATGATTAAAGATCTCTTGGATGAGGACTTAGATGGGCATGTTATCTCTTTCTTGGGTGAAACTGCTAATATTGCTAGACCCGATACTAAGACACGTAGACCTGTTGTAGGCACGCCTGTTATTTCTGTTAAAATAGGAGATCATTGTTATCATGGCTTATGTGATATGGGTGCTAGTGCTAGTGCGATACCTTATGATCTTTATAAAGAAATTATGCACGATATTGCACCTGTTGAATTAGAAGACATTGATGTACTATTAAGCTTGCTAATAGGGACACCATTAAACCTATTGGGATTGTTAGAGATGTTGAAGTCTTGTGTGGGAAGATTAAATACCCTGCTGATTTTCTTGTTCTTGCTTCCCCACAAGATGATTTTTGTCCCATTATTTTTGGTAGACCCTTCTTGAATACTGCTAGTGCTAAGATTAATTGTGAAAGGAAGGTCGTCACTGTTGGCATAGATGGTATGTCTCATGAGTTCAATTTTGCTAAGTTTAGTAGACAACCTCGTGAAAGAGAACCACCCAGTAAGGATGAAATTATTGGTCTTGCTTCCATTGCTGTTCCTCCAACTGATCCATTAGAACAATGTTTGCTAGACCATGAAAACGATATGTTTATGAAGAAAAGGGAATAAATAGATGAAGTGTTCCTTAAACAGGAACCTATGCTAAAACATAACCTTCCCATTGAAATTCTTGGGGATCCCCCTCCACCCAAGGGTGATCCCGTGTTTGAACTCAAACCCTTACCTGATAATCTTAAGTATGCTTATCTTGATGAAAAAGAAATATATCATGTTATTATTAGTGCTAACCTTTCAGAGAAAGAAGAAGAAAGATTATTGAAAACTCTGAAGAAGCACAGAGCTGCTATTGGATATACTCTGTATGATCTTAAGGGCATTAGTCCCACATTATGTCAACACAAAATTTGAGTGGAGAAAGATGCCAAACCAGTTAGAGATCCTCAAAGACGATTAAATCCCAAGATGAAGGAAGCGGTAAGAAAGGAGATACTAAAGCTCCTTGAGGCAGGTATTATTTATCCCGTTGCTGATAGTGAATGGGTAAGCCCTGTCCATTGTGTCCCTAAAAAGGGAGGCATTACCATTGTTCCTAATGATAAAGATGAATTGATCCCACAAAGAATTATTACAGGTTATAGGATGGTAATTGATTTCCGTAAGTTAAATAAAGCTACTAAGAAAGATCATTACCCTTTATCTTTTATTGATCAAATGCTAGAAAGGCTATCCAGACACACACATTTTTTCTTTCTGGATGGTTATTCTGGTTTCTCTCAGATACCTGTGTCAGCGAAGGATCAATCTAAAACTACTTTTACTTTCCCTTTTGGTACTTTTGCTTATAGACGTATGCCTTTTGGTTTATGTAATGCACCTGCTACCTTCCAAAGATGAATGATGGCTATATTTTCTGATTTTTGTGAAAAGATTTGTGAGGTATTCATGGATGACTTCTCTGTCTATGGATCCTCTTTTGATGATTGTTTGAGAAACCTTGATCGAGTTTTGCAGAGATGCGAAGACACTAGTCTCGTCCTGAATTGGGAAAAGTGTCACTTTATGATTAATGAAGGCATTGTCTTGGGGCATAAGATCTACGATAGAGGTATTGAAGTTGATAAAGCCAAACTTGATGCTATTGAAAAGATGCCATGTCCCAAGGACATAAAAGGTATAAGAAGTTTCTTGGTCACGCTGGTTTTTATAGGAGGTTCATTAAGGACTTTTCTAAAATCTCTAGGCCTCTGACTAATTTATTGCAAAAAGATATTCCCTTTGTCTTTTATGATGATTGTGTAGAAGCATTTGAAACACTTAAGAAAGCTTTGATCACTGGACCTATTGTTCAGCCACCTGATTGGAATTTACCTTTTGAAATTATGTGCGATGCTAGTGATTATGCTGTAGGTGCTATTTTAGGGCAAAGAGTCGATAAGAAATTGAATGTTATCCAGTATGCTAGTAAGACTCTTGATACTGCCCAGAGAAATTATGGTACTACTAAAAAAGAGTTCTTAGCTGTTGTGCTTGCATGTGATAAATTTAGACTTTATATTGTTGATTCCAAAGTTACTATTCATGCTGATCATGCTGCTATTAAATATCTTATGGAAAAGAAAGATGCTAAGCCTAGACTCATTAGATGGGTTCTCGTGCTCCAAGAATTTGACTTGCATATTATTGATAGAAAGGGAGCTGAGAACCCCGTTGTAGATAACTTGTCTAGGTTAGAGAATGTTCTTGATGACCCACTGCCTATTAATGAAAGCTTTCCTGATGAACAATTAGCAGTCGTCAATGCTTCTCGTACTGCTCCTTGGTATGCTGACTATTCTAATTACATTGTTGCTAAATATATACCGCCTAGTTTCACATACTAGCAAAAGAAAAAGTTCTTTTATGATTTAAGACATTACTTTTGGGATGATCCACACCTTTATAAAGAAGGAGTAGATGGTATTATTAGACATTGTGTGCCTGAGCATGAACAAGAACTAATCCTATGCAAGTGTCACTCTGAATCCTATGGAGGACACCACGCTGGAGATAGAACTGCACACAAGGTACTACAATCTGGTTTTTACTGGCCTACTCTCTTCAAACATGCTCGTAAGTTTGTCATATCTTGTGATGAATGTCAAAGAATAGGTAACATTAGTAGACGTCAAGAAATGCCTATGAATTATTCTCTTGTTATTCAACCGTTTGATGTTTCGGGCTTTGATTACATGGGACCTTTTCCTGCCTCCAATGGTTTTACACATATTTTAGTTGCTGTTGATTACGTTACTAAGTGGGTAGAAGCTATTCCAACTAGTAGTGCTGATCATAACACTTCTATTAAAATGCTTAAAGAAGTTATTTTTTCGAGGTTTGGAGTCCCTAGATATCTTATGACTGATGGTGGTTCACACTTTATTCATGGTGCTTTCCGTAAGATGCTCGCTAAGTATGATGTCAATCATAGAATCGCATCTCCTTATCATCAGTAGTCTAGTGGTCAGGTAGAGTTGAGAAATAGAGAGCTCAAATTAATTTTGCAAAAGACTATGAATAGATCTAGAAAGAATTGGTCCACAAAACTTGATGATGCATTATGGGCCTATAGAACTGCATAGAAAAATCCTATGGGTATGTCTCCTTATAAGATGGTTTATGGAAAAGCATGTCATTTACCTCTTGAACTTGAACATAAAGCATATTGGGCTATTAAAGAGCTCAATTATGATTTCAAACTTGCCGGTGAGAAAAGGTTATTTGATATTAGCTCACTTGATGAATGGAGAACCCAAGCATATGAGAATGCCAAGCTTTTCAAAGAAAAAGTCAAACGATGGCATGATAAGAGGATACAAAAGCGTGAGTTTAACGTAGGAGATTATGTGTTATTATTGAACTCTCGTTTAAGATTTTTTGCAGGAAAAATTCTCTCAAAATGGGAAGGTCCCGACGTTATCGAGGAGGTCTATCGTTCTAGTGCTATAAAAATCAACAACTTCGAAGGCACAAATCCGAGGGTGGTAAATGGTCAAAGAATTAAACATTATATTTCAGGTAATCCTATCAATGTTGAAACTAATATTATTGAAACCATAACCCCCGAGGAATACATAAGAGGTACTTTCCAGAACGTTTCAGACTCCGAAAAGGCATAGGTACGTGGTACAGTAAGTAAACCGACTCCAAAATGACTCTAATGGCAATTTTTATCAGTTTTGGATTATTTAAGAATTTTAGGAAGAAAGAAGTAGTCCGAAAGGGACACGAGGCTCCCACGAGAGAGGAGGCCGTGCCCCCCCCTGTAGGGCGTGCCCCCTGTCTCGTGGGCACCTCGTGTGCCTCCTGGACTCTGTTTTCTTGTATGTTGCTGTAACATCCCAAATTTTCAATTTGGAATGTTATACATTAGATCATCATGCATTACATATTTTCTTGCATTTGTCGATCCTAGAAATTTCACGCAACTCAATGACCCTCGAAGAGAGTTGGAGATTTCGAAATTTTCATATTTGAGTTCTCTCGAATTATGAAAAGAGGATCATTTGATCTTATTTAACTCATCTTCAAATAATTTCCCAATATCAAAAATATGAGAGGGAATAATATGACTTTCCCAAAATTTAGGAAAAATGAAGATTTAATAAATAAATCAAATTTTGGATTTTCTCGGAGTTTATTTTCCTTAGGGAAAAATGTGTGTTTTCAAAAATTGCATTTAAGCCCCGAGTAAAAGTTCATTTTGTTCGACTCATTTTTAGGAGTCGGGGAAAATTTACTTTGTAATTTTTGGAGTTCGTTTAGATTTTATTTTCTTCGTTTTTCTGCGCGCGTTATTTATATATAAAAAACCCGCAGCGCCGACCTGGCCAAGGGCCCAGCCAGCCGGCCCAGCGCCCCGCCCTGCCCCGCGCGCGCGCAGCGCCGCCGCCGCCAGCCGAGTCCGGCTCGGACTCCGCGCCGCCGCCGCCGCCTTTGCTTGCCCCCTCCCCCAAGCAACACCCCCCTCCTATATATACTCCCCAACCCCCCCTCTCCTCCCAAGCCGCCGCACCCCGCAGCAGCAGCAGCAGCGCAGCCCAGCAGCCGCCGCCGCCGCTTGCGCCGCCGCCGCGTCGCCGTCGCCCCGCCGCCTAGCCGCTGCCCCGCCGGAGCCCCGCCTCGTCGAGGTAGCCGCGCCGCGCCACCCTCCCCCTCGGTTCGGTTTTTTAAAAAAACCGTTCCGGTTTTCTTTTTCGTCGTTTCGGTTTTTTTTCCGAAACCCTAGACCGGTTTTTTTTCCGGTTTGTTGTTTAGCGAACGTTCGCCGGACCGTTCGTCTTAATGAACGTGATCACCGGTTATCCCCGGTTAACGAACGTCCGTTCGTTTAACCGTTCGTCGTTTCTCTTTTAATCGGATTTATTCCGCTATTTTCTGATCGCGATTTCAGATCCGATCTTCGTTCTAGTTTATCTTCTCGCTCGTTTATCGGAATCAGGTGATTCAAGCGCCTGGAGTTTTGTTTTGAAACCGCCGTTTCGACTAATCAATTTGAACTAAGTTTTGCTACTGTAAAATTTGACCTAGTTTTCAACTTGCTAGAACCGAGTTGTTTTCTTTTGCCGTTTGACTTTCGTTGCTTTATTTTGATTTGATTCTTTTTGCAACCAGGGTTCTTAAGTTGAACTTTCTGGTTAGATCTTTTATTCGAGATTTACCTGTGCATTAGATGAGTACTTATTGTATGCTTGTTGTTTGTCTGCGATAGATCACCCGGAGTGCGCAATAACATTGGTTTCAACATTTATGGGATTAGCTGAGATATAATGTTTGATTCTTTGACTGTTCACCACCTTCGGATTTGTGCCTTCGGCATTGTTGATTTTGATGGCACCGGAATGATAGACCTCCTCGATAATGTAAGGACCTTCCCATTTAGAGAGAAGTTTTCCTGCAAAAAATCTTAAACTGGAGTTGTATAGCAAAACATAATCACCTACATTAAACTCACGCTTTTGTATCCTTTTGTCATGCCATCTTTTAACCTTTTATTTAAACAATTTGGCTTTCTCATAGACCTGGGTTCTCCATTCATAGAGTGAGCTAAGTTCAAATAGCCTCTTCTCACCGGCAAGTTTGAAATCATAATTGATCTCTTTAATGGCCCAATATGCCTTATGTTCTAGTGCAAGAGGTAAGTGACATGCTTTTCCATAAACCATTTTATACGGAGACATACCCATAGGATTTTTATATGCAGTTCTATAGGCCCATAATGCATCATCAAGTTTCTTGGACCAATTCTTTCTAGATCTATTAACAGTCTTTTGCAAAATCAATTTAATCTCTCTATTACTCAATTCTACTTGACCACTAGACTGAGGGTGGTATGGAGATGCAATTCTATGATTAACATCATACTTAGCAAGCATTTTATGAAAAGCACCATGTATAAAATGTGAACCGCCATCAGTCATTAAATATCTAGGGACTCCAAACCTCAGAAACATAACTTCTTTAAGCATCTTAATAGAGGTGTTATGATCAGCACTACTAGTTGGAATAACTTCTACCCACTTAGTAACGTAATCAACATCAACTAAAATATGTGTATACCCATTAGAGGAAGGAAAAGGTCCCATATAATCAAAGCCCCAAACATCAAATGGTTCAATAACAAGTGAATAATTCATAGGCATTTCTTGACGTCTACTAATATTACCAATTCTTTTACATTCATCGCAAGACAAGACAAACTTATGGGCATCTTTAAAAAGAGTAGGCCAATAAAAACCGGATTGCAATACCTTATGTGTAGTTCTATCTCCAGCGTGGTGTCCTCCATAAGCCTCAAAGTGGCACTTGCGTAGGATCTGTTCCTGTTCATGCTCAGGTACACAACGTCTAATAACACCATCTGCTCCTTCTTTTTAAAGGTGTGGGTCATCCCAAAAGTAATGTCTTAAATCATAGAAAAACTTTTTATTGCTGGTATGTGAAACTAGGTGGTATAATTTTAGCAACAATGTAATTAGCATAATTAGCATACCATGGAGCAGTACGAGAAGCATTTATGATAGCTAATTGTTCATCAGGAAAGCTATCATCAATAGACAGTGGGTCATTAAGAACATTTTCTAACCTAGACAAGTTGTCTGCAATGGGGTTCTCATCTCCCTTTCTATAAATAATATGCAAATCAAATTCTTGTAGCAAGAGAACCCATCTAATAAGTCTAGGTTTAGCATCTTTCTTTTCCATAAGGTATTTAATAGCAGCATGATCAGTGTGAACAGTTACTTTGGAATCAACAATATAAGGTCTGAACTTATCACAAGCCAATACGACTGCTAAAAAAGCTTTTTCAGTAGTAGCATAATTTCTCTGGGCACTATCTAGATTTTTACTAGCATATCAGATAACATTTAATTTCTTATCAACTCTTTGTCCTAGAACAGCACCTACAGCAAAATCACTAGCATCACACATAATTTCAAAGGGTAAATTCCAATCAGGTGGCTGAATAATAGGTGCAGAAATCAAGGCTTTCTTAAGTATTTAAAATGCTTCTATACAATCATCATCAAAGACAAAAGGTACATCTTTTTGCAAGAGATTAGTCAGAGGCCTAGAAATTTTAGAGAAGTCTTTAATAAACCTCCTATAGAAACCAGCATGACCAAGAAAACTTCTTAAACCTTTGATGTCCTTAGGACACAACATCTTTTCAATAGCATCTACTTTAGCTTTATCAACCTCAATACCTCTTTCAGATATTTTATGCCCCAAGACAATACCTTCATTAACCATAAAGTGGCACTTCTCCCAATTCAAGACAAGATTAGTTTCTTCACATATCTGCAAAACTCGATCAAGGTTGCTTAAGCAACCATGAAAAGAAGTTCTGTAAACAGAGAAATCATCCATGAAAACCTCAACATTCTTTTCACAAAAGTCAGAGAATATAGCAGTCATACATCTTTGAAAGGTAGCAGGTGCATTACATAAACCAAAAGGCATATGTCTATAAGCAAAGGTACCGAGAGGGCAAGTAAAAGTGGTCTTTTCCTGATCCTCTTTTGACACATGTATTTTGAGAGAAACCAGAATAACCATCTAGAAAGCAAAAATGTGTATATTTTCATAGTCTTTCTAGCATGTGATCAATAAAAGGTAGAGGGTAATGATCTTTTCTAGTAGATTTATTTAATTTGCGGAAATCAGTTACCATTTTATAACCTGTAACAATTCTTTGTGGGATCAATTTGTCCTTATCATTAGGAACAACAATATACCTCCTTTCTTAGGGACACAATGAACGAGACTCACCCACTGACTATCAGCGATAGGATAAATTATACCTGCCTCCAGAAACTTTAGTATTTCATTTCTTACCACTTCTTTCATCTTAGGATTTAACCGTCGTTGGTGATCAACAACTGGTTTAGCATCTTTCTCCAGTTTTATTTTGTGCTGGCATAGAGTGGGACTAATGCCCTTAAGATCGTCAAGAGTACATCCAAAAGCAGCATTGTGCTTCTTCGGAGTTTTCAATAATTTCTCTTCTTCATGCTCTGAAAGGTTGGCATTAATAATAACAGGATATATCTTCTTTTCATCAAGATAAGCATATTTCAAAGTATTAGGTAATTGTTTAAGCTTAAACACGAGATCTCCCTTGGGTGGAGGAGGATCCCCTAGGATTTCAACAGGCAAGTTGTGTTTCAAAATAGGTCCCTGATTAAAGAATACTTCATCTATTTCCCTTCTTCCATTCATAAACATATCATTTTCATGGTCTAGCAAATATTGTTCTAAATGATCATTAGGAGGCACGACAATAGAAGCAAGACCATAATTTCATCTTTACTAGGCAATTCTTTATCATGGTGTTGTCTACGAAATTTAGCAAAAATAAAATCATGAGACATATCCCCTAAACCAACAGTAACAATATCCTTATCGCAGTCTATCTTAGCATTTACAGTGTTCAAGAAGGGTCTACCAAATATAATGGGACAAAAGTTATCTAGTGGGGAAGTAAGAACAAGAAAATCAGTAGGGTATTTAATTTTCCCACACAAGACTTCAACATCTCTAACAATCCCAATTGGTGAAATAGTGTCTCCATTGGAAAGCTTAATAATAACATCAATACCTTCGATTTCAGCAGGTTCAATATCATGCATAATTTCTTTGTATAAGGAATGAGGTATTGCACTCACACTAGCACCCATATCCCATAAGCCATGATAACAATGATCTCCTATTTTAACAGAAACAACAGGCATGCCAACAACATGTCTATGTTTATTTTTAGTATCGGGTCTAACAATTCTAGCAGCTTCATCACAGAAATAAATAACATGCCCATCAATATTATCGACCAAGAGATCTTTAACCATAGCAATACCAGGTTCAACTTTAATTTGCTCAGGGGGTGTAGGTGTTCTAGCATTACTCTTACGAACCACAGTTGAAGCTTTAGCATGATCCTTTATTCTAACAGGGAAAGGTGGTTTCTCAATATAAGCGGTATGAACAATAGGATCAACATTATAAGTAATAGTTTTTTCTTCAACTTTAATTGGTTCTACTACCTTTACTTCAATGGGAGGATGATATTTAAACCACTTCTCCTTAGGGAGATCAACATGAGTAGCAAATGATTCACAAAAAGAAGCTACTATCTCAGAGTCAAGTCCATATTTAGTGCTAAATTCACGAAAGCATCGGTATCCATAAAAGATTTAACACAATCAAACTTAGGGCTTATACCTGACTCCTTAACTTCGTTGAGTTCCCAATCTTCAGAGTTGTGTTTAATTCTTTCCAATAAATCCCATTTGAATTCAATAGTATTCATCATAAAAGAACCAGTACAAGAAGTATCGAGCATGGAGCGATCATTATGAGAAAGCCGAGCATAAATTTTTTGAATAATAATTTCTCTTGAGAGCTCATGATTGGGGCATGAATATAACATTGACTTAAGCCTCCCCCAATCTTGAGCGATCCTTTCTCTTTCACGAGGCCAAAAATTATATATATAATTACGATCACAATGAACTAGATGCATAGGATAAAAGTTTTGATGAAATTCCAATTTCAATCGGTTGTAGTTCCATGATCCAATATCATCACATAGCCTAAACCATGTCAATGCCTTTCCCTTCAAAGATAAAGGGAAGACCTTCTTCTTGACGACATCCTTGGGCATACCTACAAGCTTAAATAATCCACAAACTTCATCCACATTGATTAGATGCATATCGGGATGTAATGTTCCATCTCCTGTATAGGGATTAGCTAGCAGTTTCTCTATCATACCGGAAGGAATTTCAAAGTAAATATTTTCAGTAGGTTCAATAGGTTAAGGAGCAACTCTTTGCACTTCTGGTCGGGGTGAAGGTACCCCGAACAAGCCCCTCAAAGGATTATTTTCCATAGTAACAAGTGACAGTAAATTTCAGCACACTGTATAAATGTTTCCTTTCCAAATTCCACCTACCAAAGGCGCTTCACTCTCTAGCAAGGGCACCAGAAAAGAGTCTTGATGACCCACAAGTATAGGGTACCTATCGTAGTCATTTCGATAAGTAAGAGTGTCGAACCCAACGAGGAGTAGAAGGAAATCACAAGCGGTTTTCAGTAAGTTATTCTCTGTAAGCACTGAAATTATCGGTAACAGATAATTTTGTGATAAGACAATTCATAACGGGTAACAAGTAACAAAGTAACTAAAGTGCATCAAGGTGTCCCAATCCTTTTTGTAGAAAAGGACAAGCCTGGACAAACTCTTATATAAAGGAAAGCGCTCTCGAGGACACATGGGAATTACTGTCAAGCTAGTTTTCATCATGCTCATATGATTCACGTTCGTTACTTTGATAATTTGATATGTGGGTGGACCAGTGCTTAGGTACTGCCCTTCCTTCGACAAGCATACCACTTATGATTAACCCCTCTCACAAGCATCTGCAACTATGAAAGAAGAATTAAGGTAAACTTAACCATAGCATGAAACATATGGATCCAAATCAGCCCCTTACGAAGCAACACATAAACTATGGTTTAAGCTTATGTCACTCTAGCAACCCATCATCTACTTATTACTTCCCAATGCCTCCCCCTAGGCCCAAATCATGGTGAAGTGTCATGTAGTCGATGTTCACATAAAACCACTAGAGGAGAGACAACATACATCTCATCAAAATATCGAACGAATACCTAATTCACGTGATTTTTACTAATAACAAGACTTCTCCCATGTCCTCAGGAACAAACGTAACTACTCACAAATCATATTCATGTTCATAATCAGAGGGGTATTAATATGCATTAAGGATCTAAACATATGATCTTCCACAAAATAAACCAACTAGCATCAACTACAAGGAGTAATCAACACTACTAGCAACCCACAGGTAGCAATCTGAGGTTTTGAGACAAAGATCTGATACAAGAGATGAACTAGGTTTTGAGAGGAGATGGTGCTAGTGAAGATGTTGATGGAGATTGACCCCATCTCGATGAGAGGATCGATGGTGATGACGATGGCGACGATTTCCCCCTCCCGAAGGGATGTTTCCCCGACAGAATAGCTCCGCCAGAGCCCTAGATTGGTCCTGCCCAGGTTCTGCCTCGAGACGGTAGTGCTTCGTCCCGAAAGCTTCATTTTGATTTTTCCAGGGAAAAAGACACCATATAGCAGAAGATGGCCATCGGAGGCCTGCCATGTGGCCCACGAGGCAGGGGGCGCGCCCAGGGGGTAGGGTGCCCTGCACCCTCGTGGCTGCTGGGTGCCCCCCTCTGGTGCTTTCTTCGCCTAATATTTTTAATATATTCCAAAACTGACTTTCGTGGAGTTTCAGGACTTTTGGGGTTGTGCAGAATAGGTCTCTAATATTTGCTCCTTTTCCAGCCCAGAATTCTAGCTGCCGGCATTCTCCCTCTTCGTGTAAACATTATAAAATAAGAGAGAAAAGACATAAGTACTGTGACATAATGTGTAGTAATCGCCCATAATGCAATAAATATTGATATAAAAGCATGATGCAAAATGGATGTATCAGACCCCGTGGAGGGCTGGATGAACAGTTGTCGGTGGAGGCTGGAGGAAGTCGACGGTGGATGAACAGTAGCACGTGGAGGCTGGAGAAAGTTGACGGTGGACGAACAGTTGCCCATGGAGTCCCATTTTGTGGTACGCCACACCCCTACCGATGAACAGGGCCCCCGTTTCAACCATAGGAGGTCAAAGTGAAGTCCGTTTCCTCCATTTTGCGGTACGCCACACCTCTCCCGATCAACATGACCCCGTTTCGACCGTAGGAGCTCAAACAGAAGTCTGTTTCCACCGTCTTGCGGTACGCCAGACCCTTCCCAATGAACAGGACCCCATTTTGACCATACGCGGTCGAATAGAAGGGTCGTTTCCTCCGTTCTGTGGTATGGGAGGCCTCGTTTCGGCTGCTCCGTCCAAGCCTGTTGGCTCCCAATGAACACGACACATTCTAACCCAGTGGCTTCGCTCCCGATGAATAGGACGCATTCCGACCCAGTCACTTGGCTCTCAGTGAAGACAACGCTGTTTCCTCCCTTCTGACCCAGCCGGTTAGCTGCCGATGAACAGGACGACTGTCGGTGTCAAAACTGGCGGATCTCGGGTAGGGGGTCCCGATCTGTGCGTCTTAGGCTGATGGTAACAGGAAGCAAGGGACACAATGTTTACCCAGGTTCGGGCCCTCTCGATGGAGGTTAAACCCTACTTCCTGCTTGATTAATATTGACGATATGAGTAGTACAAGAGTAGATCTACCACAAGATCATAGAGGCTAAACCCTAGAAGCTAGCCTATGATGATTATGATTGTAATTGTGATTGGCCTTCTAAGGACCAACCTCTCCTGTTTATATAGACACCGGAGAGGGCTAGGGTTTACATGGAGTCGGATACAAGGAAGGAAATACAATATCAGGATCGCCAAGCTTGTCTTCTACGCAAAGGAGAGTCCCATCCGGACACGAAACGGAGTCTTGAGTCTTGTATCTTCACGCTTCAATAGTCCGGACGATGTATACAGTCTGGCTGTCCGGATACCCCCTAATCCAGGACTCCCTCAGTAGCCCCTGAACTAGGCTTCAATGATGATGAGTCCGGCGCATAGTCTTGTCTTCGACATTGCAAGGCGGGTTCCATCTCCGAATACTCCAAGGTAATCATCGAACATATAAACCATGTCCGGATCTGCAAAATGACCTTCACATACCATCATAGAGAACATAGCATAAATCTGATCTACTGGCAATCTCCGTGCGTCGTGCCTTTGCATCATGGCCTAGTCCAACACGAACCGGCGTTTATCACCCCACCTCGACTCGCGTTGCGAGGCGGTTTTATTGGCACGTCCTGCCAAAGCAGAGATCGTGTTCCTCTTATTATGGGATCTTCCATCAATATGGGCATGCGTAACCCCTCGACGACCATTGGCATGACTCTGTGTGCTTTTAGATAAGCCTCAAGCGATCACGCTGAGGACTCTTGATATTCACCCCCTTTATAAAGGGGCCGAGGCCTATGCCTCTTTTCCACCTCCCTTGCGCCTTCTCGCACCTCGAGTTCTAACACTCGAGACCTAAGCTCCAACACCCCAGATCCTCCAATATGTCCGGATCCAACCCTCAAGGCCGGTGGGTGGCCTCCTCGATCCAAGAGGAGGACATTGTGAGGCTTAGGGAGGTCGGATATCTGACCGCCGGCATCCAGCACAGGCTTCCTGCTCCAGGGCAGGTCATCCCTACACAGGAGCCCAATGAGAGCGTCGTGTTTGTTCCTCACTTCCTCCGCGGCTTGGGCCTCACCCTCGATCCCTTTGTGAGGGGGCTCATGTTCTATTATGGGTTGGATTTTCATGATCTAGCTCCGGACGCTATCCTCCATATCTCGTCGTTCATCATTGTGTGCGAGGCTTTTCTCCACGTCACTCCACACTTTGGCTTATGGCTCAAGACCTTCAATGTGAAGCCGAAGATGATCGAGGGGCGACACGCGGAGTGCGGAGGTGCAATAATAAGCAGGAACGCCGATGCCCCATGGCCGGAGGGTTCTTTCCCAGAAGTATCCGATGTATGGCAACGTAGGTGGTTTTATGTTACGGCCCCCAGAGGCAGAAAGTGGGTGGCCGCCCCCGAGTTCCGCTTGGGCCCTCCGTCACAACTGGCATCTTGGACCGACGTAGGACGGAATTGGGGGCCCGCTGGCGATGTACCAATACTGCAGAGCCGCATCCGGGAGCTTCTTGAGAGGGACATTAACCTTGTCAGCATAATTCAAGTGATGTTAATCCGACGGATGTTGCCGTGCCAACGCTGGCCTCTCCGGATGTGGGAGTTCAATCCAGAGGGTCCGAGGACTATTAAGCACTTCTTCAGCCTGAAGCTTGAAGGGATGTGTAAATTATTCTTCGGACCACGAGTAGAGTGTCCGGACACTACCGAGGATGCGGGCCTAAGCTGTAATCGCCTAGATACCCAAGTAAGTAACCTTGATACTGGACACTTCGTTTTTATTCGTCATAGTTGTTATTCTGAAAATCTTCCGTGGCCAGGAATGGCTCAGCAAGGCGGAGAGAATCAAGTGTCTGGCGCCACTTCCCGAAGGCTCTCCTAGTCCAACCATTGCCAAGATGCTTGACCGGGTGCTCAACAGAATGCCCTCAGGGAAAGACAAGGGGAAGAACAGAGAAGCTAAACTTCACACGCTGCGCATCCAAACCGGGGGAATTGTTACCTCCCCTGAGGAGGATAGTCGGGAAGGGGAGGCTAAAGCCTCCTTCTCGCGTGGGAAGAAGAGGGCCGCCTCCGAAATCTTGGAGACGGAGATGCCCAAGCAAGGGAAAAAGGTATCACCAGGGGGCTCTGCCCCGACGGGCACCCTCACCGCGTCATGCTTGCCAACGGGCCAGCCCTCCACCGAGCTGTAAGTTAATCATTAATTCGAAGGTACTGCGTTTCTCCGAGATCACTAACCAGGATTCGTCTTTTGCAGTCCGGCTAGTAGCTCTTCTCGACAGAGTTTGTCTTCAGGGGATCTTCCTCCGGAGATGATGGAAAGCGAGACCCTACCCACCTCTCTGCCTCATGAAGCGGGCGACACCGAGGTGTTGTCACGGAGGAGTCCGGACCTGCCGAAGCCGGAAGCTAATACGTCAGCCGCCCTGAGCCCGGAGCGTTTGGCTCCCACGAGGGGCGATGAGAAGGGTCCGGCACAGTTCGATGTCCGGCCGGACATACTGACAGGCCTTCTGGAGCGAGCTGCGCTCTCGGAGGAGCACCGCTCATTAATGAGCGCGGTGCTCAAGAAGATTTCATCCGCCACAAGCGGTTTGAATGAAGCATTTACGAGTCTGCTCAGAGGCTTTGAGGTATGTAGTGAAAAATACACAATTTTTTGGCAGTGAGGCACGCGCTAGGTGTGCTCCATATGGATAGTAGGCCCTGAGACTCTGGTTGCCCGCCCTAGGCGGCAAACGGAGGATCATATTGTGTAAGTACTGATTGCACTGTACATATGCGCAGGTATCTAAGGATCCGGCTGCCAAACAGTCCATTGAAGTTGCTGAACGAAGGAGGCAAATTGGATCTATTGATGCCGATATCACGCTGGTGAACGAGCGGCTGAACGAGTCACAAGGTATGTGCTCTGCTTTCCTTATTAAGTTCTATAGGAAAATATGAGAGTGGCATAATATTAATGCAATATGCTTGGACTGCAGATGGTGCTGCTGCCGTGGAAGCCCTGAGGGCAGAACTTGCCCAGGCCAAGGAACAAGCTCGGGTTAGTAGTGCAGCTGCCCTAAAGGCGGCCGAAGAATTGAGAGCCGAACTGGCTGCTCATCGCCAAAGCAAGGAAAAGATAGCCGCAATGGCTATGGAATTGAAAAATGCCGCCGACCGGTATGAACTCCTGGAAAAGGAGCATAAGGCTAGTTCGGACGACCTGAACAAGGCACTGAATGCCACCAAGGAGATGTGGACCGAGGTCAGGGGTGTGCGGGAGGAGATTCAACAGGCCGGTAAAATCGCGGCTGGGAGCTCCTACTTACTGCAGACGAAGTTTTTGGATCCGAAGTATGCTCCCCTGGATGGACGCTGGAGTCCTGCAGATGCGTATGCGGACTTGGCGAAGAGTACAGCTGATGCCGCCATGTTTTTCGAGGATCAAGGTGATAAAGAAGTGGAGAAGCTTTTCTGGTCGCAATTCAATGCTCCCGCGTGCCCGCTGCCGTTAAGTGAGAAGATGGCTGCTGTAGGAGAGCTTCATAGGCTGTCCAGGCTTGCAATGCAGTCTGTAATAGACCATATTTGGCCAAAGGGGCCTAAGCCAGATAGTTACTTTGGTTTGGTGCAACAATTCCTTGGGGCCGTGCTTTAGATCGATGCCATGAGGAGGTTGGCATGCATAGAGGGTGCACGAATGGCTCTTGCCCGTGTTAAAGCCTATTGGACAGATATGGAGGCCACCATTGTAGCGACCCAGAATCCGACGGGAGGCCAATATCCGGCCGAGCACTACTTGGCGCAGGTAACAGAAGGTGCCCGCTTAATAGAGGCGCAGTGCTCGAAGAATGTCTTATTCGAGTGACAAATCAAATCATTGTAAAAACAATGTAATTTTGGTTATAAGGCTATATTTATACTTTTTTCCTAAAAGTATTACTGTGTCTCCTGTTCGGCCATTTATATATATATATATATATATATATATATATATATATATATATATATATATAATCCGAAAGTTAGCAGTCGTTGGCTTCAGCCCCCCACGCATACAATGCGGGGGTGTTCGCGAAAAATATGCGTAATCACACTTGATCCAACGTCTTGGTCCATTAAGGAGGTGATCGCACATCGAACTAGGCAACCGAACTATATAGCTGTAACACTTTTGCTTAGCCATGGGAGTCTAACGGTGGGGCTAATATGTAGCCCCTGGTACCTTCGCGTGCATCCGAATACGGGCGCGTGTGTACATGACCGGGAAACGGTCCATCGTTAATGCGAAGGGATTCGAAAGATTCTGATGAGTCTTCGAGTGGTTGAATAGTCTCTCGCTGTATCATGACAGTTAGTTTTCGGCTTTCTCTACTTAGGTTCTCATCCGGAGTAACTAGGGCACAATCGCAGTAGTTCTCCTTTGGCCGCCTCAGCCGATAAGAACGGAACATAAGGCGGCAAACCCAGGAGCCGGGCAAACCCAACATTTGACCAAAGACATGATTCGGAGCTGATGCATATAAGGCTAAACTCGTGATGCCGAACACTTTCGAAGGTATTCGGACTTTATAACAGAAAATGTGCTGAAGAATGCCC
The DNA here is from genome assembly GCA_963921465.1 of Triticum timopheevii. Lineage (NCBI taxonomy): Eukaryota > Viridiplantae > Streptophyta > Magnoliopsida > Poales > Poaceae > Triticum > Triticum timopheevii. Next base: position 256,701,921 of record OY997268.1, read on the forward strand.
ATTCATTATAAACCCTGTATTTCCAGGTACGTGCCTTAGTCTGTCGTGGCGAAATGCCAATAACGGCAGTATCCTCTGTGGGTTTGGAACCCATGGGATGTTTGAACAACAAGAGGCAATAGAAAAGGTTTACACAGGGGCTTAATCTAAAGAGAAACCTTTTGAGCGGGGCCCTGCTGCACGTCTGCGCCTTTGTCTCCGTTGTGCCGTATCCTGGAAGGGTATCACGCTAATGTTGTCTGTAATAAAAGAAAACTCGTAAGTATGTGATGGATAGTAAAAGTGTAAGACGTTGGCCTACCAATAAGGTTGACCCAAGCATGGGGCTATATTAAATATTTATAGCCCCTGGTGTCCTTTATGGATTACATGTACGGTGCCCTGGTTCAGTTTTATCTGGGCTGCCAGACTCGTCTAACTGTGTCTGTGGTCTTAATGACCAGTCATGCTTTCTGATATTGGAGGCCACTTATAGTCTGGCCGCTGGGGCCGTCACGTGTTACTCTGCGCGTGAAGAGCGCTCTATGTTTCCGTTAACGGTGATGACGCCACGTAGACCGAGCATCTTGAGTGTAAGGTAGGCATAGTGCGGTAATGCGTTGAAGCGGGCAAAGGCCGTTCTTCCAAGCAATGCATGATAGTCGCTTTGGAAGGGTGCGATGGTGAAGAGTAATTCTTCGTTTCTGGAATCGCCTGGGGAGCCGAATGTTACCTCCAGTATGACGGAGCCCCTGCAGTAGGCTCAACGCCTGGTATCACCCCTTCAAAGGTGGTGTTGCTTTGGCGAATTCTGGATGGGTCTATCCCCATTCTGCGGACAGTGTCCTGTTATATTAAATTGAGACTACTGCTGTCGTCCATAAGGACATGGGTGAGATGGTATCCGTCGATTATTGGGTCAAGCACCAAGGCCTCTGATCCTCCGCGCCGAATACTAGTCAGGCGGTCCGTGTGATCGAAGGTGATTGGACAAGCCATCCAGTAGTTAGGTGTGGGTACGATGGGCTCTATAGCATACGCGTCTTTGAGCGCGCGTTCGTGCCTTCTCGTGGATGTGTGAGTCGCGTGGATCATGTTTACTGTTTTAACCTCTGGTGGGATTTTTTTCTGTCCCCCAGTGTTCGGCTGACAAGGTTCATCCTCGTCTTCACTTGGTGTTTCCCTTCCCTTGTGTTCGGCATTTAATTTGTCGGCCTGCTTGAAGACCCAGCACTCTCTGTGCGTGTGGTTCGCAGCTTTGTCGGGGGTGCCATGAATTTGGCGCAGTCTGTCCAGGACTCTGTTCAGACCGGACGGTCCCTCTTTACTGCCTTTAAGTGGCTTCTTTTGCTGATCGGGTAGAGAGCCCCTGAATCTGGCGTTTACCGTTGTGTTGTCCGGGCTCTCTTCCTTGTTTTGACGTTTGTTTTTATTACGTCATGGCTTCCCGTTGCCATCCCTTATTTCGGATGTGCTGGGATTGCTGGTGCCTTTATGGGCCAGCCAGCTATCTTCACCCGCGCAAAAATGGGTCATGAGGCTTGTTAAGGCTGCCATTGTCCTTGGCTTTTTTTGGCCGAGGTGTCTGGCGAGCCACTCGTCGCGGATGCTGTGTTTGAATGCCGCTAAGGCTTCGGCATCCGGACAATCGACTATTTGATTCTTCTTAGTGAGGAATCTGTTCCAAAGCTTGCGGGCGGACTCTCCGGGCTGTTGGATTATGTGACTTAAATCGTCCGCATCCGGAGGCCAGACATAAGTCCCTTGAAAATTGGCCCTGAAAGCATCCTCGAGTTCCTCCCAACTCCGAGTTGAATTTTCGGGGAGGCTCTACAACCAGTGTCGAGCTGGTCCCTTCAACTTGAGGGGGAGGCATTTGATGGCGTGGAGGTCGTCCCCACGAGCCATGTGAATATGCAAGATAAAATCGTCGATCCAGACCCCTAGGTCTGTTGTTCCGTCGTAGGCCTCTATGTTCATAGGTTTAAAACCTTGTGGAAATTCATGGTCTAGTACTTCTTCGATGAAGCACAGGGGGTGAGAAGCCCCTCTATATCTGGACGTGCTGTGGCATGCCATCGGCTGTTGTTGTGTCCGGTGTTTATTCCGAACTGGTATTTGGTTGATATGATCGTTTTGGTGACCATAGTCCCTCACCGGGGTGTGTCCTTTCACTACTAGGGAAAAGGCTAGCAGCAGCGCGGGTTTTAGATGTATCAGTAGCGCGGGTACCCGCGCTACTAATACGGCGCTATAGCTAACTCATAGCAGTAGCGCGTGCCCACCCGCGCTACTGCTATACAAGTGTAGCAGCAGCGCGGTTATGGGAAGCTCGCTACCGCTAGTAGCGCTAGCGCTCCTTGGCAGGACGCGCTACTACTATTGTGGCGCTGCTGCTAACTTTTGTACACTCGCTACTGCTAATTTAAGTAGTTTTTTGGCATATTTGTTTTGTATTTGAACCGGCTTTGTAGAAGAATCTTTAGCACATAGAAATGTCATCATGATACACATACAAATGCCTGCGAGACCACAAATGTAATCATAGCATGTACATACAAATAGTCTCTTCATAATCATCATCCAACACAAAGTGATATCTTGTTATCATCTCGAAAATAGCAATACATGCAAGTCTCGAATACTTGCAACTACAACAACGTCATCCATCTAAACAAAGGTATACGCAAGAAGTGCTATCACTATGAGTGAGAGCGGAACCATGCAGTACATGAGGTGGCGGTTACGAGTCCTCTCTCGCGCTAGCGTGAACCTCAAGTAACTAGCTTCTCCTTCTTGTCTGCTTTTGAAGCCTTTATGGCTGGCGCCCGTGAACCCATTCACTTGCGCCTGACACTCATGCCACTCGTTGTACACCCCCGGAACCTTCCCTTTGTACATGACATAGCATTTCCATCTCGCCATCAAGAAACTAGGTACCTGTTAGAGATGCATGTTCATGAAGAGTATGTACAATCATATATATGCAACAAAATATACTAGAGCAACACCAAAAAAGAAAGGTTAGCAACTAGATGCAACATATACAGTACGCAAATTAATTAACTAGAGGTACGCAGGTCATTGTACGCAAACTAACAAAGTAGCGTTACGCAAGTTCGGCAGGGACCGTGGACATCACAAAGTTTCATCGCTACAAAAAGTATACAAGTTCAACCGACACATATCATCATCATCGGCATCATAAATCACTAGAAGTTCCATCCTTCCATATCATCGAGGACGAACCCTAGCTACTTGAACGGCGTGAGGTCTAGACGTTGCATGCCTATGCGAGTTCGGACGTCAGCTCGCGATATAGGGCCGTGGTGGAACATCCCCTTCTCATCGACGACTTCTTTCATGATGATCGTCGCAATGTCGCTTTGGATGCGAAAGGAGTCATCTCTAAGTTTATAATTCGCTTCTCCATGAGATTCTAGCCACTTGTGGATATGATCATCATTTCTGCTGTTAATGCGAAGCTTTTGGTGATCCGTGTTGAACTGAATCATGAGATGGACGATGTAGAATCCATCCTTCTTGCTTGGTTTTGGGACATGGATGCAGGAGAAGTTAGTTTTATGCGCGAAACCCATCTTCTTGTTCCTTTGTTTCCTGATATGCACGTGGCCACCTCTATAGCTGAAGCCTTGGAGAGCATCATCTAGAATATTCATGATGTGGGTGTAGTCCTTTTTCTCGTAGTCTCTCGAAGGGTCAAAATACACGGCGTGGGAGACTTGCGGGTAAAGAACGATAAGGACGGCGCGCCCGTTGCTGCGGGAAAATACACCTCAAATTATTCCCCATGTGAGAGAGAAGGAATGATTGAAATGTACGAAAGGGTTGTCCGGAACTGACTTACTTTGGATGATAAGGCACGAGGACAATTTCCCGGTCCTTATTCTGTACCATGAAGTTTTGGAGGTACTCCCTAGCAGTTTCACGCTCAAAGTCGCCGAGACTCAAGAAAGACTCGTGCATGTAGTACGGATCCGCCACACAGATTTGCGAGACTTCTTCACTCTTCACGACGGAGCTCATATGTAGCGCAAAAAGGCGGACGATAGTAAAATTAAGCCGCCTTGTTAGAAACATCTCAAAGATATGGTCAAACCGCAGGAAGAACACCTCCGCGGGCCGTGTGTCGATGTAGCACTTCCCCTCAGGCACACGAGCCGCGTATGTCGGATATCCTGGATCCTTTGAGGCTAGTAGGCTTTTCTCAGTCGACGGCACATGGTCGTGCAGTCTCCTGAGATCCCCTGATAGTGCCTCCAGCGGTTTCGGCGGTAGCATCGGCTCGCCCGTGAGATGGAACATGACCGCACCTTTCACGGGTACACGCTCTTCAGAATGCATCGTCTGGCTGCTGTGTGCTCTGGCTTGTTTGGAGGCAGTTACCTTCCCCGATCTCTTCCTCTCCTTTTTCTTGGGCACACCTTCCAGACCCTTCCTTAACCCCTGCGCAAGTGTTCCCGGGCTAAGTACTGTACGACCCTCGCGCCCGGCTAGTTGAGCCTGTGTTGAGGCGGCATCTTCAGGCGTGTCCTGTGAGGATTTCATGAAGAGAGACTTTTTGCATTCCATGGTACGGCCCTGCCCGGGCATATCATCCATATCCTCATTAGCAAGCTGATAGCCCGATTCGTCATATGGTTGACTCATCATATCTATGTCACAGTCATACGCGTTTGTATTGAGGTAATCCATAGGGTCGACCTCCGTCTCATCATCCATTCTCTGTTCTACAGGTACATCAGCCAGTACTATTGCACCCCCTTCATCATGTCGTCCGCCGCTCTCACCCGGCACTACTACAGGAGCTGGTAATTGCGTAGGTGGGGTGGTGGTCTCCGCACATGCTTGTTGATGTGTGGTAGTTATTGGTGTGCTCTCGGCCGGCTCCAGACGAATAAGATTCTTCGGCCATAGCAGCACCCAACCCTTGCAGCGTCCAATCCGCGGCGGGGTCTCGTCGTCCGCTCCCACATGCTGTACTGGAGGAGGCAAATCCTCGTGCCCTAATTTCACACTGGTCAAGCTAACCCTGAAGTGCCCAGCGGGGATCGGGTGGTTGTGGAATGTGCGTTGAGAGGGGTCCATTATCATCCCCTTTCCCACGTCCACCTTCTGGCCTTTGATCAAGTAGAGTATGGTGCATGGGGTTTCTTTCGCCTGCAAACACATATGTCTGTGGTGTAAAACAACCGAAAGGCAACAAAAATGGAATATTATCTATATATATATATATGTTGGTGCGACATGTAATTACCGTGATGGCGTCGAGCTCAGCCAAAGACGAAGGCCCACCTAGCGCGCCTAAGACTGAGGACGGGCTGCTATGAGCGGGAGCGGCTGCGAGAGGAGGCCCGATTGCTTGAGCAAGTGATGGTGCGATGGTGTTGTTGTTCATGGTGTTGCTCGCGACGAAACTGGGCATCGGGAAATCATGTACCGTCTTGTCTGGATTTTCCTTCGCCCAGTTGATGATAACTGGAACCAAGTTAGTAGCAAAATCATTTCTGCAGGCAGTTACAGCTGCATTGACTGCCTGCTGTAGCAACTCATATTTGTCCTCGGCTGCTTTTTTCGCATCCTCAGCTGCTTTTTTCTCGACCGCAAGCTTCACCTTTGCGTCGATGTCCGCCTGACTAAACTTCTTTTTCTACTTCTTGGCCTCTGGGCCGTCGTTGTAAAACACCTTCCACGTGGCGCCGTCTCCAGCGCCGTGCACACGACCATATTGCGGCCGCTGGTCCAACGGGAGTCCCTTAAGTTTGTTCAAGGCCCGGTTGAGAGGGGTGTCCCACTTGGGCCTCATTGGAGAAGTAGGGCTTTCGGCTGCAAGCCGGTGTTGCTTCTCCAGTAGTCTAATCAATTTCCTCGTGATCTTGTCCGTGTAAAAAACCTTTTTCTCCTTGTCCCACTTGTAGCGGGCCCTGATGAAGTCATGCTCCAAGGGGTTGGTGAACTTTGCGAAGGGGTCTGGGAGACCCGCTGCTTCACGTTCCGCGTCCTCCTTATCCCATATGGGCCTTTTACCAAGGTAGCCACGGCTTCCGAGGCGATGCTTCCCCATGTTCCTTTGCTGAAGGCTTTTGAATTTCGCAGCCTTAGCCTTGGCTGCCTCGGTAGCGCAAGTGTCCTTGAACTTTTCGAACTCCTCTTCCATAAGTGTTGGATTTTCCTCCAGAATCTTGGACAGGGGTTCATCAGCCTCAATAGCTCGTTTCACCCTCCCTTTCCAGGAGGCCAAATCATTGCTGAACATGCCCATGGCGTGATTGTTAATATTTTTCATCTTTGGATCATCCCACGGTTGTTCTATGTTATCATCCCGGTCGGGGAACTTGAATCTCTTGTGCAACTTCGTTAGGAGCAACTGCGTCAAATGTTCTTTACTCCTTAAGTCATCATCGTTGATGCTCGCGCATTCCCGTAGGATGCATCCTACTTGGTTCCCATAGCACTTGCGAGGTTCTTCCGGCTCTAACGGCTCAAACTTGCCAGGTGCCATCTTTGTGATCACAAGTCGTCCAATCCCTAGTTTGTTAGGTTTTCGTATCCTCTGCTTCTTATGCTTCCTCTTTTCGGTATCGGCATCGGGGCCGGTACCTTCCCCGCCGGTACCTTCCCCACCGATACCTTCCCCACCGGTCTCGGCGCCGCCATCGGTGCCGGCGCCGTCGGTGCCGGCGCCGTCGGTGTCGATGTCGGCGTCAGTATCATCATCGAGGCCGACCTGCAAACCTTGCTTAGCAGTCAAATAGTCGAGGTACTCTTGTTCACCCTCATAATCCATCTCGTCTGCATCTTGGTCAGAAGGCCCAGTTTCTTCGTTGTTCGACATGTTTCCTATGATTAAGTGGCCTCATTTATTTCTAAAAGTATGAATAAATGAGAAATGACATAAAAAGAAATCTATGTGCCAGCACTCGATATGCCAACTATGTAGCACAAATCATGCCTTTATTCACGGGAAATTTCGGCATGACCTTTGCTAAAAAATGGACATATCGAGCGCCTGAAATTCACCGAAACGGAAATGAATCAACATTCCGGCGTAACATAGGCCACTCGGATCATTTTCCAAACATGACATTTCCAAAACATGACATATGTCACATGTCCAGTTCAAATTTCCATATAAATTCAGCTAATTTTGAAACCTAGCTAAATTCATAACTAAATAGATAACCTAATTAATTAACATGAAGAACCCTAGCAGAGAGAGGGGGGGTTTACAGAGAGTGCAGGGGCGAGGAGGCAGGCCCGACGACGGCCGGCAGGGGAGAGGAGGGAGGCGAGGGCCGACGGGTCGGGGGCGAGCGCGCCGGGGTCGGGGGCGAGCGCCGACGCCGGAGTCGGGGGCGAGCGGCTGGGTCGGGGGCGAGCGGCGTGGTCGGGGGCGAGCGCGCCGGAGTCGGGGTCGAGGGCCGGGACGGGGGCGAGCGCCGGGGCCGGGTCGGGCGCGGCGAAGCGACGGTGGCCGGAGAGAGAGTGGGGATTTGGGGGGAAATGGCGGGATGAAGCTGGGCGAGTGCGAATTTTGGGTTAAGTGGATGTAGCAGTAGCGCGTTATGTAAAAATGCGTTGCTACTATATTCTGTAGCTGCAGCGGTTTCAGAGGAACGCGCTACTACTATGATCTGTAGCTGCAGCGCTTTATGAGAAACTCGCTACTACTATGGTGCGTAGCGGCAGCGGTTTATAAGAAACACGCTACTACTAAGATCTAGCAGCAGCGGTTTTGTGGAAACGCGCTGCTACTGCCGTCGCTACTGCCAGTTTTCCTTTTTCTTTTCCTTTATTTTATCCTACTTTTATTTCCCGAGGGCAGTGAACGAAGGGAGGGCGATATATATTGCATCATTTGACGGTTAAATATGTATGCAAAATAGGAACATATATATTACACATCATTGGACCCATGCATAATAATGGCTAAGTGTGTATACAAAATAGGAACATATATATATATATTACACATCATTGGACCCATAACATACGTTTCCTCAGTGCTGACGTTTTCGTTTTTGAGTCAGCTTCTTTCCCTTCTTGTTCGTCGAAGAATAATTGAGCCCCTCATTGTGACTTTGCCTTTTCCATGGAGTACGATTTTTCTTAGGTAATGTAGTATTGATTCTTCTTTTGACGTATACTTCATCATCATCGTCATCTTCCCTCATTGGGTTGCCGTACTGATCATAGCCTTCCTCGTTGGCGACTCCATCCATTCCAATGATGTTCCTTTTGCCTCTCCTCACGACAACACGGCTGGGATTGCGCGGGTCAGTTATGAAGAAGCATTGTGTCACGTGCTTAGCGTGTACCCATGGCTCGTTTTTTGCGATAGCGTTCACGGTAGCGCTCTTGGCGTCGGGTATAGTCATGGTAGTGAACATCCGGCTTTCTCTTTCGACATTCTTAGCCCATCTGACATGGAACATCGTCGTGTTGTGCAGTCCAGAGTAGTCAAGCTCCCAGATCTCCTCGACCCTTCCATAAAATCGTTCAGTTGTGCCGTTGTCACTGCCGGTCATGCATTCCATCATCACCCCTGAGTTCTGATCATCACTGTCCATATCTTTTGCCTCCGTGTAGAACGTGTATCCGTTGATATCATATGCCTGATAGGTTACGAGGTTGGGCGAGGGGCCATGTGCTAAGGCGCATATGAGGAATCCGTCCTTAGAGCCCTCCTTCGGGGGATTAGCAATAATATGCTCTTTGAACCAATGCAGGAAAGTGGAGTTGTGCTCTCTAGTAACTTCGGCGTCCGTCCTGCATACCCCCCGGTCACGATACTTCTTTGCGATAATTTCTTTGTGCAGTGCCACGAAAGGATCTACCTCGTCTAGGTGTTGTAGCACTACCAAGTTTGCTCTGTCAAAGTCGCTGCGTCGATCTGAGTATGCCACGTGCAGTTCCCTGCGACCGTTACAGTGACCATCTCCTTCGAGCCTCCCATCGTGCTTGTTAACGGGCAAACCAACACTAACACCAGGCGGCTGGTCTGCGCCATATAGAAAATTCTCACAGAAAGAGATGCACTCTTGTGCCAAATAGCCCTGGACGATGCTTCCATCCGGACAGGACATGTTACAAACGAATCCTTTGATGATCCCATTCATCCTCTCAAACGGCATCATGTTGTGCAGGAATGACGGCCCCAGGTCTATTATGTCATCCACAATATGGACACACAGATGCACCATCACGTCGAAGAACGCGGGCGGGAAGTACATCTCAAGCTCATTCAGTATCACAACAATCTCTTCCTGTAGCCTTTGGAGCTGCTTCACACTGATCGACTTTCGAGAGATGACATCAAAAAAGTTGCAGAGACCAATAAGCGTGTCACGGACGTGCTTGTCCATTATCCCTCTAAGGGCAACAGGTAGTATCTGTGTCATCATCACATGACAGTCATGAGACTTCATCCCGCTGAACCTTTTCTTGTCCGTGTCTAGATATCTGCTTATCTTGCCACAGTAACCGGAACTAACTTTCACTCCGGTAAGGCACTTAAAGAATTGATTGATCTCAGCCTGACTTAAGGTGAAGCAAGAGGGGGGGCAATAATCTTCTTTCTTTAATTTCTTGCCCTTCTTCTCCCGTGCCTCTGTCTCCGTCTCTGTCTCGTCTGACATTTTACGGGGCGGCATGTGCAGATCTTCCCTGATTTTCAAATCTTGCAAGTCTTTTCTTGCCTTCGGCCCATCCTTGGTCTTATCCGGCATGTTCATCAGTGTTGCGAGCAAGCTCTCAAGGACATTCTTACAGATATGCATTTGATCAAGGCAATGAGGTGTATCGAGTTTGTGCCAGTACTCCAAGTCCCAGAACATAGACCTCGTCTTCCATACCTTCAGAAGCGGCTCCGGCGCCTTTCTCATCGTCTTTCCCGGCGCGGGGCACTCATTCCAGTTTTTCAACAGCTCATCGATTTCGGCACTGCTCCGCTTACGTGGAGGTCCTCGATGCTCAGCGTGACCATTGAATAGATCTCCACGGTTTCTCCACGGGTCGTCCTGTTCAAGCCATCTTCGATGCCCCATGTACACGATTTTCCCAGACCCGCCATCTTTCCTTGACGTTAGCTGCTGAGACGTTGTATCATCCATGCACCGCGTGCATCCGCAATATCCATGGCACACCTGGCCTGCCACATATCCATAACCGAGATAGTCCTGCACTGTCGTGATCAGCGCGGCTCTCATGTTGAAATACTCACCTTTGCTGGCATCCCATGTCTTGGCCGGTGTTTTCCATAACGTGTCTAACTCCTCTTGAAGTAGCCCCAGATACAAATTAATATTATTTCCTAGTTGTTTCGGCCCTTGAATAAGCATGCTCATGTGAATGTACTTCGATTTCATGCACAACCAGGGGGGAGGTTGTACATCCATACAAACACGGGCCATGTACTATGGTTGGTGTTCTGGTTGCCAAACGGATTCATGCCATCGGTACACGCGCCGAGCACGATGTTCCTTGCATGACATTCAAAATACCGATAGAAGCTGTTCAACGCTCTCCACTGGCTTCCATCCTTCACGTGTCTCAGCTTCGGATCATCTCCATCGTCGGGCTTCTTCCTCTCCGCGTGTCAGCGCATTAGCTTTGCTTCCTTGGGATCTACAAAATACCTCTGGAGATGGGGAGTGATCGGTAAGTACCATACAACTTTCTGGGGACATTTCTTCCCGGCCTTCTTGTATCAAGAAGCATTGCACACCGGACAGCTTGTTTTTTCCGCGTGCTCCTTCCGATAAATTATGCAATCGTTGATGCATGCATGGTATCTAACGTGTGGCAGGTCAAGAGGGCACACGATCTTCTTGGCCTCATCAACACTAGTAGGACATAGATTACCCGCGGGAAGAACATCCTTTAGGTACTTGAGATGCTCATCGAGGCTAGTGTCGGTCCATTTGTTTTTAGCCTTCGTCTTCAGGAGTTGGAGCGTGAAACTCAACCAGGTCACCTCAGGATTGCAACCATCATATAATGGAGTGTTCGAGTCTACCACCAGTTGCTCCAGCTTAGCCTCCTCTCTAGAAGCAGCTCTCTCAGTACTCGTCTCCATGCGAAGCAATGCTTGAACATGAGGGTCCCGCACAATTGAACTTAGTACCGACGAACTCTGCTGCGTGGAGTCCATGTCGTTCTCTCCGCCGCCATGTCCGGCCCCTTCTCCTCCGCCATGTCCGGCCCCTTCTCCGCCGCCATGTCCGGCCTCTTCCCCGCCGCCATTATCGATCATCTCTTCGTCTTGCCCTGTGTCATCATTGCCTGCCCCGTCGGCATCCTCAACATTGTCATCCTCATCTTCAATTATCCACCGAGTATAGCCATCCATGAAACCAGTCATGAGCAGGTGCACTTCGACACGACCATCGTCATGGGGGTCGAGCCAAACTATTCCTTTGCATTTTTTACACGGACATAAAACCTCTGTCTGGTTATTTTCTTTCATGTCTTACACCGCCGACCGCAACCACCTGTCCACCATCGTTCCACTGACCATCGTCAACTCTGCACGGTAATAATAAAAAAATTGATTGTAAAAATGCATGCATGCATCAAAGTCATAAAAAAATTTGGCATGACCTTCCCTAAAAATAGGACATATATGGATCTAGAGTTTGCCCGGAATTCGCCGAAACGGAAATAAATCGACATTTCGGCAAAACATAGGCAACTCAAAAGCACAATTTGGCGGCGTCAACTCATGCCACACACACAATTTCCACAAACATATCACACACACATAAACACATTTCCATTTTGCAAAAGCATGAAATTTTCATCACCTCTATCTCGATGGCCGGAGATGATGTTGTAGGGAGATCAAAAGTGCACAAAGCTCTTCTTGACAAAGATAGATCTAGTTAGGGGGCAAATAGGTCACTTAACTAAATCCTACATCTACCTAGCTACCTAATTTGGAAGGAGACAACTTCAACTAGTGGAGGGGGAAGGAAAAAGAGAAAGGAGATGCATTAATGGAGGCGGTGTAGTTATGTAGGAGTAATGAAGAGAGAGAAGGTGGATAGAGAAGAGAGAGAGTAATGGGGGAGAAGTATTGAGAAGAAGAAGAGTGAGAGTGGGAGCATGTGGTGGAGGGAAGAGAGGAGAGGGGGAGGTAGGGGGAAGGGAAAAAAGGAAGGGGGAGGGGAGGGACGGGTTGGGGGTTGGTGGGGTTAGCAGTAGCGCGGGAGAGAAAACGCGCTACTGCTAAGAAGTTAGCAGCAGCGCGCTTTGCGGTAAGGCGCTACTGCTAACTGGGACAAAAAATTGTGGCAATTTGAAACTTACCAGCAGCGATCTCGATGAAACCGCGCTACTACTACGTACTTAGCAGTAGCGCCGTTATTGCGACCGCGCTACTGCTACTTAGAGTTGGGGGAACACCGCCTGTCGATATTTGTAGCAGCGCGTTTATGGTCGAGCGCGCTACTGCTAAATTTTATCAGCAGCGAGTTTACCTAACACGCACTACAACTACTTAGCAGCAGCGCTCTATTTTGAACCGCGCTGCTGCTAAGATTCTGTGTATAGGCTTTTCCCTAGTAGTGTTTAGATCCGTAGATGCACCTGGCCGCGCCGGCTTTCTTATCCAGGTGCTCACGTAAATCGTGTGTGACATCAGTAGCCGCTCTGTTGCGGTTATGGAGCGATACGTCTGGCCTCCTGGTCATGTTATTCTTTGGTGGGACGGCCTCGTTGTCGAATTCTGGCAGTAGCTTGCGTTTTGGATAGCTCTTTGTATGGCGATCGTCGCCGTATCTTTCTTCAGTGTCTAGCACTTTATTCCATCTATGATTGAGCGTTTCCTGTGCGGCTTTTAGCCGTTGCTTCTGCTTCTTTAGACTTCTCGCTGTGGCCATAAGCCTTATGTGGAGGTTATCTCGTTCCACACGTTTTTCCGGGATGATGGATGCATCATCATCCGGACTGTGTTCCTATCCTGGGGCGGTTTGATGAACTCGTCCCTCGGGATCATTGTGATCGGGCGTCCGCTCCGAACTGGGTTCAGCGTGACCTGGCTCATCCTGCTCCATCGCTGGGTCCGTATGGTCATTGTTGCCTTCAGAGTTGACTGGGGTATCGATCTTTCTGGTGCTCTTGTCGCTATTTTTACTGTTGCTGGACTTTGAGCGGCGTCTGCACCATCGTTTTGGCTTTTGCCCGGGGGTTTTATCTTCCGGATTGTCGCCGTCGTCCTCCTTGGGCGTGTCCACCATGTATATATCGTGTGACGAGGTAGTAGTCCAGCACCCCAGAGATTCTGAATCTTCTCCTGCATCGTCGTCCATACCGTTGATGCCTTCGGAGTCGAAGTCAAGCACGTCGGTTAAATCATCAACCATGGAAATGAAGTGGGTGGTGGGTGGGCAACGAATTCCTTCGTCGCCTGCTTCCCACTCGAGCCGGACATAGTTCGGTGAAGATCCTCTTGACAAAGAGAGAGACTTTAATGAGTTCAGCATGTCGCCAAAGGGCGAGTGCTGGAAGATATCCGCAGCAGTAAACTCCATTACCGGAGCCCAACCAGGCTCGGCGGGCTCGGGAGCGCGCGAACTGGAACCGACAACCGGATACGAGTCCGGGGGTCCGGAGTCACAGGCTTCCACAGAGGTGAGACCTGTGTTCGGCTCCACCGCCGATGAGTGTGCGGCCTGCGGGGCGGGGTCCATCCATCCGTTCTTGGGCCATGCAGTTTGCTCCGGATTTAGGTCCAGGACTACTGCAGGGGTAATATCCCGAGCACCGTCCGATAGCAGGTCTAGGCCGTGCTCATCATGACTGCCCGACACTCCTGGCACAGGCACAATTCCGTCGAAGATCAAGTCTCCGCGGATATCGGCCGTGTAATTCAGGTTTCCGAACCTGACCTGGTGGCCAGGGGCGTAGCTGTTGATCTGCTCTAGATGGCCAAGCAAATTGGTCTGCAGTGCAAAGCCGCCGAACACGGAGGTCTGTCCGGGGAGAAAAGTCTCGCCCAGGACCGTGTTGTCGATGATTGAAGGCGCCATCAGGCCTTGCTGCGACAACACAGAGGAACTCTCAATGAAAGCACCAATGTCGGTGTCAAAACCGGCGGATCTCGGGTAGGGGGTCCCGATCTGTGCGTCTTAGGCTGATGGTAACAGGAAGCAAGGGACACAATGTTTACCCAGGTTCGGGCCCTCTCGATGGAGGTAAAACCCTACTTCCTGCTTGATTAATATTGAAGATATGAGTAGTACAAGAGTAGATCTACCACGAGATCATAGAGGCTAAACCGTAGAAGCTAGCCTATGATGATTATGATTGTAATTGTGATCGGCCTTCTAAGGACCAACCTCTCCGGTTTATATAGACACCGGAGAGGGCTAGGGTTTACATGGAGTCGGATACAAGGAAGGAAATATAATATCCGGATCGCCAAGCTTGTCTTCCATGCAAAGTCCCATCCGGACACGGAGTCTTGAGTCTTGTATCTTCACGCTTCAATAGTCTGGACGATGTATACAGTCCGGCTGTCCGGATACCCCCTAACCCAAGACTCCCTCAACGACGTCGCTGCCATCCGTTGCCTCTCCATGTACAGGAGACCTGGCTGTACGTATGCGCGAGTACGCGTTCGAGACCCCGCCCGTATGTACGTATGTAGCCATATTTAATTTCTTGCAGCGTGGTTGTACATACGTGTACACGATATATATAGACGGAACTGCGTGACATGCTACGTCCGCGCCTCTACTACGACACGTGCATCTCCGTACTCGAATATGGTTCATCGCTGCAGAGAGACCGATCGACCCGTATGTATGTACACAATCGTGACCAGATAGAGAACTCGACGTACGGTTTGACCTGATGGGTCCTAGCTGTCAGGGAGGATAAGGAGGCATTTCCTTCCGTGCGAAGATATAGCTAGTGGGTCACAGCTATCAGGAAGGATAAGGAGGCACTTCCTCTGTGCGAAGATATAGCTGGTGGGTCCCAACTGTCAGGGGGAAGAATCATTTTTCCCCGTAATACGGACGCACTTCCTTGCATACGAAGATGTAGCTGGTGGGTCCCAGCTATCAGGGAGGATAAGGAGGCACTTCCTTCCGTGCGAAGAAATAGCTGGTGGGTCCCAACTGTCAAGGGGAAGAATCAATTTTTCTGCCCGTAATACGGACGCACTTCCTTGCGTACGAGGATGTAGCTGGTGGGTCCCAGCTGTCAGGGGGGAAACATTTTTCGATGCCCTTCCAGTAGGTCCCACTATCAGGTGGAGGTGGCACTTCCTTGCTGCGGTCGTGGACCCAGCTGTCAGCCTCTCCATGTACTGTCCTCTTCCGATGGAAGGCGCTCCCTGACCACATTGACCACGCAGCGCCGAGAGTACCAAGGCGGTGGACGATGGTGAGGCCTAAGATGGGAACGATATAGAGTCATGGAACAAGGGGCACTGGAGTCCCCAGCGGAGGGGAGTACGAGGGACTGGTTCAGCTATCGGGTGAGGCTGCCTTTGCTGGAGAATAGCATAAGGTGTGGGTGAGTACATGTATGACCTGGCCATCGTTGGGAGTAGAGTGGGGCGGCAAGGCCTGCGCGGCAGCATACCCGACCATGGGATGCAGATGTAGGTGCTCCAGCTGGCAATGGTTTTGGCGGCTGGAGCAAGAGCAACTGGATTAGAGATTGAAGAAGCAGGATTGCCGTTGGATGTCAATCCAATGACTACAGATGTCAGAATAATTTGTTGACTCTTTTTTAGACCATTAAGTCGTTTTGTTCACTAAATGGACAATACCTTGCGCAGACTTCATCTAGTGGGCCAACAAAGTCAGCTTCAAAAGTTGTGCCGGAATGCAGCCCATTTATTTAGGTTTTACAGCCCATTTCATTTTGTTTGCCAATACATCTATTTCCTGGGCTATGACTCAAAAAATAATCTATTTCATGGGCTGGATAAAAAAATAATAATAGCCGATTTACTATTTATGATAATTGTTTCTCAAAAATACTATTTATGATAATTTATAACGCATTTGATTATTTATTCGAATACACCTATTTTCTGAGCTGGATCAACAATAATATTGCGTACATGCAGTGCATTTACAATTTCTGATAATTTACATGCCATTTGATTTTAGTAGAAATGGACCCATTTTCTGGGATGGGTGAAAAAACAATGATGGTTTGGACTGAGCATTTCGTATAAAAATAATATTGAGATACAAATATTATTAAAAAATTCTGTTGGACTAGGTAATCTCATTATATAAAAAATGAACTGGGCTGTGCATTTTATTAAAAGAAAGATAGGCTAGGCTGTGGTTATTTTAGGATATTGTGTACAACTGTCGGCCTAGTTGCATTGCTCATGTTCAAACAAAAGGCCTGTGTAGTATAGTACAACCTTACATGCTACTCAACCCACATTCGACGATGCCGGAAAGGCCCAAACAAGGCTTCTGTACAAATTTTTGAACTCACTGAGCTCAATTAATAACTTAAGAAAAAAGTTAGAGTACAGTGGAACCTAATTAAAAGTTGTCACGAGCGAAGAAATAATTCAACGGGTCCCACTTGTGTGTGTGTGTGTGTGTGTGTTTGTGTGTGCATGTTTGCGTGTGTGATACAGAGAGAGAGCCATCGGCTGATGCTCGTAAATACATCTTTCAGCCATATGCATTAATTGCTGATGCTCAGTATAAACTTATATAGTTGACAAAATCATATTGGACATCATAGCACACTGAACTTGCATACATAAATTTCGCATAGGTGGCACAATCAGGGTGGAAGCAGTGGACCGCTACGGGTAGGGCTATGTTGAAACCAACGAACTCGTACATAACGGTTCATCGTCTTTAGCAATGACGGGGAAATATCTTGAATGCTGACAACACAATAAGTTCTGCTAGCACATTAAGTTGACGTACAACCCTTTCTAAAAAAAGTTCAGGTACAAAAATAGAACATGTCACAATCAAATGTACTGGCACATCAGTGCTTCACACTGATAGCTCGGATTTAACTAGTATCTGCCAAGATTCAGTTGTTACCTCCAATTAGAGCACATCTAGGCAGCTATCCCTGCCTCTTCTCCCAAAGAAGCAGTGGCCTCTGCCGCGCGATGGAGTAGGCCCTGTGCAATCCATCGTTCCGGGAACACGGGGAAAGTCTGACATTGACTCCTGTAATGGACATCATAGACGGAACCTGGCACCAGCGGCAGCGGCAGGACTTCGATTGATGGATTGACCACTTCTTTGACATGCACGAACACTTGATATATGTACATCCCTAACGTGGTCCGCAACGACCTTGGTGGCGACAAATAGTACAACCCTGGTTCCTGCACCGGTATCTCAACACCAATCACCTTCGGTATGGTGGACGGCTTCTTCATCCATGCCATAACGGTCAGAGCCCAGCTGTCTAGAGGAAGAAATGTACTTACCAGCTCACCTCCAAGGTCATTGATAAGCTCATTCATCCACTCGATGTTCCAAGTACGTCGAGGCATGCCGTGGAAGGTAAGCTTTGTTAAAAACTCAAGCTCAGAGGGCACCGAGCCCCATCCAGGGTACCACGTATCAAAGCTCACTAGTGCGCCATCGTAGAACAAACGCCGGGAAGATTCGAACACACGACTACAGTCGAAAGTTGTCCGGAACCTGACAAAGAAATCAGCCGGTGACGGACATACTTTGACGAGCAAGTCACTTATTTGGATGCAGTGCGCAATGACAAGAGCTTTGACAAGGTCGTATGGCGAGACGGGAGGCTGGTCGCCGTTGATGGTTACCATCAGCACTTTGCCAGCAAACTGGTCGTCAAGCGCCGCCATGCCACTGTTCAGCGACAGCATGCAACGCTCGAAGGCAGGACGGATCTCAGGATCTCCGGCTCGGAGATCCGCGTTGACTGGCGACATGATAGTGCGCTTGAGTACAGGGAGTACATGAGGGGGATTTGGGGGAACTAGAGTAGGAATTGAGATTCCAGAGTTGGGGGAGGGGCGGGAGATTAGGCATGAAAAGGTAGCATGAATTTCGAACATGCGCCAAATATGCTCTCGGCGCACAAGCGCACGAAAACATCGGTGGTGCCCACATGTCGGCCTAAGAGTCCTTATTCTTTCTTTTTTTGAGAGCCCGACCTTTTTTTAGGATCTTTTGAGAGCCCGGCCTGAGGGTCATAATTGACCTGTTTGGCATTGCGTTACTACTCGGCCCATATTCAACGACACCTTGCTCACCCAAACGAGTGTACATCATTGAAAAGACATTGGGCTCAAATTATAACTTGAAAAGAGGAGATATACTCTAAACACTAGAGAATGGTGATGCCCTCATTTAGCCAACCAACAGTTTGAGACAATAAACAGTTCGAAACAACGATATATACAACATTCAAACACTGACTAGTGACTACTACTAACATAAACAACAAGACATGATACTTCATAAGAAGTCTTGCTACACCACCAAAACACACCCATCTGCAGTGCTCAGACTCTCGTGATCCAGACGAGAATGACATTCTAAATAGAGGCAACTATTACATAGTAAGAGTGACATAGACGAGGATGGCCAAATGACAAGGTATATGCATAACAAAAGAGAGAACTAGCCATCCAGAACAAGAAGCAAAGACAACAAGTCATTCGAAGAGGGATGATCCAACACCATCATAATTTGCAGCCCCGCTTCAGCCACCAGTGATCTGGAGAGACCAGTACTCCACCCTTTTGAGACAACAACCCAATTACCTATCAACCTAAAGGCTTGAACCACATCACAGCCTGTCGGACTTGACACAACCAAGGATCAAAGTTAATCCAGATGCCTGTGTCATTCTCACCTTTTGGCTGCATGCTGTATCGTTGACAAGCAGGGGAGTTTGCTCCCGAACTCCTAGGGCTCGCCGTGTAGACACAGTTTTCCATATCAAACAGAGCCTCTCGGCCATCAAGGTCCTTGACAATGGTGATCTCCTGGTTAATCGGATAATTGAGTCCGAGAAACAGAGAGTGTGAACCAAGGCTGTTTACCCACCTCCAAGTCAAAAATCCTGAAGGCCCCAACAAGCTAGTATCCTGCTCATAGATGTAACAACCACTATCCGGATACTCACATATTTCATGGTGCTTGTACACAGTGGGGTTTTTGCAAAATAAATTTTCCGGCTCATGTGTGCGAATGATCATCAGTCTTTTTCTGTCATAGGATCGAGCGAGGAACCAGTTGTGCTTCCCTATTTTTGGCAAAAGGTGGTGTGATTACAAAGGACAGTAACTGTAGGGACACTGCATCATATCAGAAAGGACATGCACTGTTAATGTAAGATCATCATTGTTCAGAGTATGAGTAGGATAATGCAAGAAACAACATTGATATGTCCCTGTTGGAACTGAGAGGAACATACAGGGAAATGTATACTGGGTTCGGAAATACATAAGTGCCATGCATGGTTATACTCATGTTATCTCGCAATCGATTCTTCACAGGAAACTACCATGTCATGCATGTTATGTAATCATGTTCTGCCCTCACAAACAAATTCTTCAAGGAAACTAACAGACCATGCATTGTTATATACCCATGTTTTGTGGAATTTTTTTGTGAGGATATTATTCTAGACATTGATTGCTGAAGGGCGAATATAGGTATGTACACATAGTAAGCATTACAGGATTTCACTACTTCCAAATATAGAAATTTCTCCATATGCACATTTACTTCCCTAATGTATGGTTAGATGAAACCAATAGTGTGATGCATGTTTCTACATCACAAAAATGAGGAAACTAACATGGCTATTGATACACACTCATATTTAGTAGTATATAGATTACTACTCAAATTCAAGGGTACAAGCATATTCAAGGAGAATAATTAAGGAGATGATCCATATGTTCCTAACTGTTTGATTATTCAAGGGTACAAATTGGCTGTAATGACATGGTCACAATCGCATGAATTAACTCATTCCAAATATAGTTAATTTATGGTGTCTCTAATACATTGCCATAGTTCTACTCAAATTCTGCTCAAACAGGGACATCATAATAAGTTCAAACCGTGTCATGGCGTTATCATTAACATCAGACGAAAACAACTTACACGCGTGATACGTCTGCAACGTATCTATAATTTTTGATTGTTCTATGCTACTATATTATCTGTTTTGGATGTTTAATGGGCTTTATTATATACTTTTATACTATTTTTTGGGACTAACCTATTAACCGGAGGCCCATTCCAAATAACTGTTTTTTGCCTATTTCAGTGTTTCGCAGAAAAGGAATATCAAACGGAATCCAAACGGATTGAAACCTTCGGGAGAGTCGATTTTGGAACAAACGCAATCTAGGAGACTTGGAGTGGACATCAAGAAAGCAACGAGGCGGCCATGGGGCAGGGAGGCGCACCCAGGGGGTAGGCGCGCCCCCACCCTCGTGGGCCCCTCGTGGCTCCCCTGACCAACTTCTTTCGCCTATATATATATATACTCATATACACTGAAAACAACTGGGGGCACCATGAAACCATATTTCCACCCCCGCAACCTTCTGTACCAGTGAGATCCCATCTTGGGGACTTTTCTGGCGCTCCGCGGGAAGAGGAATTGATCACAGAGGGCTTGTACATCAACACCATAGCCTCTTCGATTAAGTGTGAGTAGTTTACCATAGACCTTCGGGTCCATAGTTATTAGCTAGATGGCTTCTTCTCTCTCTTTGGATCTCAATACAAAGTTCTCCTCGATCTTCTTGGAGATCTATTCGATGTAATTGTTTTTACGGTGTGTTTGTCGTGATCCGATGAATTGTGGGTTTATGATAAAGATTATCTATGAAAAATATTTGAATCTCCTCTGAATTCTTTTATGTATGATTTGTTATCTTTGCAAGTATCTTCGAATTATCAGTTTGGTTTGGCCTACTAGATTGATCTTTCTTGCAATGGGAGAAGTTCATAGCTTTGGGTTCAATCTTGCGGTGTCCTTTCCAAGTGACAGCAGGGGCAGCAAGGCACGTATTGTATTGTTGCCATCGAGGATAAAAAGATGGGGTTTATATCATATTGCTTGAGTTTATCCCTCTACATCATGTCATCTTGCCTAATGCGTTACTCTGTTCTTATGAACTTAATACTCTAAATGCATGCTGGATAGCGGTCTATGTGTGGAGTAATAGTACTAGATGCAGAATTGTTTCGATCTACTTGTCGCGGACGTGATGTCTATATACATGATCATGCCTAGATATTCTCATAACTATGTACTTTTCTATCAATTGCTCGACAGTAATTTGTTCACCCACCGTAATCCTTATGCTATCTTGAGAGAAGCCACTAGTGAAACCTATGGCCCTCGGGTCTATTTTCCATCATATAAGTTTCCAATCTATTTTATTTTGCAATCTTCACTTTCTAATCTATATCATAAAAATACCAAAAATATTTATCTTATTATCTCTATCAGATATCACTTTTGCAAGTGGCCGTGAAGGGATTGACAACCCCTTTATCGCGTTGGTTGCAAGGTTCTTATTTGTTTGTTCAGGTACGAGGGATTTGAGTGTAGCCTCCTACTTTGCTGCATCACCCTTTCCTCTTCAATGGAAAACCAACACATGCTCAAGAGGTAGCAAGAAGGATTTCTGGCGCCGTTGCCGGGGAGTCTACGCACAAGTCAAGACATACCAAGTAACCATCACAAACTCTTATCCCTCGCATTACATTATTTGCCATTTGCCTCTCGTTTTTCTCTCCCCCACTTCACCTTTGCCTTTTCTTTGCCTTCTTCCCATATGTCTTTTTGTTTGAGTTTCCACGTGCCATCTATTTGCTTGCTAAAAATCTATTGATATGGATCCACTTAAAGTGTTCTACTTGGATCATCTTCGACCCTTATGCGCTCGTGCTGAAACCCCAACTAGCCTAGTTGATGGGGAATCGTTAGATGAGCATGTTCATTTTGTGCGTCATCGTTTGTCTGAAAAAGGGAAGCTCTTATGGTATCAAATAAATAGTTTGCTATGCTATGCTTGGAATCTTTGTGAAATTTATGTTTTTACTTGTTGCTCTAAGAACCCTAAAAAACACCTTCCCTACCTATGTGAGTTTAATGATAATGAAATCTTATCTTCTTATGGAAAGGGTGTTTATAGTTACTATGATATCGAACAAACTGAAGAATTTGTCGTTTTTAAGGGTGCTCATGAAGTTGCTTCTTCGATTGAAAAGTATGATTACTCTCTACAAATCTTAAAATTCTGACATACTTAAATATTGCTATGAAAACTATGCTCATAATGCCTATGTTAAGGAATTTATTGAGAGAATGACCGTTGCTTTGGAAGAAAAAAATGATATGCATGAATCTATAGATAATTATGATTTCGATGACTTGATTGAAATATCCCTTGATGAACATGATGCTTGCTATTCTTGTGGCCATGATGCCAATATTTATGAAGATGAATTTGCTATAGTTCCTTATGTTAAACATGAGATCGTTGCTATTGCACCCATACTTGATAGTCCCTCAATGAAAAAGCATGATTGCAATGATGTTATTATAAATTCTCTTGATGTCAACTGTGCTAATAATATGCAAAACCCTAAGCTTGGGTATGCTAGTTTTGCTATGTCTACTACTTGTTGCAATGATCATGATTGGGGTGATTCTTCTTATGATCTCGAAAATTTATTTAAGCCCCATGATGAATATGAGATTGATAATAATGTTTGCAATAATATTGAAAGTGGGTTTGGAAGAGTGTCAACTTTAGATCCCACATATTTGGAGAATGTTCAATCTTATGAAGTTTTTGATAAAAGTGGGTTTGGAGAGGTCGTGACTTTAGTTAATGTTAATCCCACTATTTTGGAAGAGGGTCAACTTTGCATACATGTGGATCATGTTAAGAATATGCTTTGTGATAACTATATTGTTGAATTTGCTTATGATCCTACATGTAGTTATTATGAGTGAGGAAAATATGGTTGTAGAATTTTTCATGTTACTAAATTGACTCTTGTTATGTTGAGATTGCTATTGTTTCTCTCTTCTTGCTTGCATATGGTAGTTTTTGCTTGCCTTGATAATTTGTTTGCTTATAAAATTCCTATGCATAGGAATTACGTTAGACTTAAATGTGTTTGTAACATGTTTCATCATGCTTTCTTTGTGTTTCAATTATTATCTTTCGTGTGAGCATCGTTGAAATCTTATGCCTAGCTAGGGGCGTTAAACGATAGCGCTTGTTGGGAGGCAACCCAATTTTATTTTTTGTTCTTTACCTTTTGTTCCTATTGAGTAATAAATAATTCATCTAGCCTCTGGTTAGATGTGCTTTTATGTTTTAATTAGTGTTTGTGCCAAGTAAAACCTTTAGGATAACCTACGGTGATAGTTAATTTGATCTTGCTGAAAAACAGAAACTTTTGTGCGCACGAGAATAATTTTCATAAATCACAGAAGTGTGATTTTTGGTTGATTTTTTTTGAATAATATTAATATACAAATTTCCTAGGACTTCATAATTTTGTAGAAATTTTGGGGTTCCATAAGTATTCGAGAGTTACATATTTCTACAGACTGTTCTGTTTTTGATAGATTCTGTTTTTCGTGTGTTGTTTGCTTATTTTGATGAATCTATGGCTAGTGTCGGGGCCTATGAACCATAGAGAATTTGGAATACAGTAGGTTTAACACCAATATAAATAAATAATGAGTTCATTACAGTACCTTGAAGTGATGGTTTGTTTTCTTGCACTAACGGAGCTCATGAGATTTTCTGTTGAATTTTGTGTTGTGAAGTTTTCAAGTTTTTGGGTAAAGATTTGATGAATTATGGAATAAGGAGTGGCAAGAGCCTAAGCTTGGGGATTCCCAAGGCACCCCAAGGTAAAATTCAAGGACAACCAAAAGCCTAAGTTTGGGGATGCCCTGGAAGGCATCCCCTCTTTCGTCTTCGTCTATCGGTAACTTTACTTGATGCTATATTTTTATTCACCACATGATATGTGTTTTGCTTGGAGAGTCTTGTATGATTTGAGTCTTTGCTTTTTAGTTTACCACAATCATACTTGCTGTACACACCTTTTGGAGAGACACACATGAATCAGAATTTATTAGAATACTCTATGTGCTTCACTTATATCTTTTGAGCTAGACAATTTTGCTCTAGTGCTTCACTTATACCTTTTTAGAGCACGGTGGTGGTTTTATTTTGTAGAAATTATTGATCTCTCATGCTTCACTTATATTATTTTGAGAGTCTTTTAGAACAGCATGGTAATTTGCTTTGGTTATAAAATTAGTCCTAATATGATGGGCATCCAAGCTGGGTAAAATAAAAACTTTCATATGGAGTGCATTAAACACTATGATAAATTTGATACTTGATAATTGTTTTGAGATATAAAGGTGGTAATGTTAGAGTCATGCTAGTTGGGTAATTATGAAATTGAGAAATACCTGTATTAAACTTGGCAAGTCCCGTAGCATGCACATATGGTGAACGTTGTGTGACAAATTTGAAGCATGGGATGTTCTTTGATTGCCTTCCTTATGAGTGGAGGTCGGGATCATGCGATGGTTAACTCCTACCAACCCTTCCCCTAGGAGCATGCATAGTAGTACTTTGCTTAAAGGGCAAATAAACTTTTGCAATAAGTATATGAGTTCTTTATGACTAATGTGAGTCCATGGATTATACGCACTCTTACCCTTCTGCAATTTGCTAGCCTCTACGGTATCGTGCATTGCCCTTTCTCACCTTGAGAGTTGGTGCAAACTTCACCGGTGCATCCAAACCCCGTGATACGATACGCTCTATCAAACATAAACCTCCTTATATCTTCCTCAAAACAGCCACCATACCTACCTATTATGGCATTTCCATAGCCATAACGAGATATATTGCCATGCAACTTTCCACCGTTCCGTTTATTATGACACGCTCCATCATTGTCATATTGCTTTGCATGATCATGTACTTGACATCGTATTTGTGGCAAAGCCACCTTTATAATTCTTTCATACATGTCGCTCTTGATTCATTGCATATCCCGGTACACTGCTAGAGGCATTCACATAGAGTCATATTTTGTCCTAAGTATTGAGTTGTAATTATTGAGTTGTAAATAAATAGAAGTGTGATGATTTCCATTATTAGAGCATTGTCCTAAGTGAGAAAGGATGATGGAGACTATGATTCCCCCACAAGTCAGGATGAGTCTCCGGACTTTATGGAAAATAAAAGAGGCCAAAGAAGCCAAATAAAAAAAGGGGCCAAAGAAGCCCAAATAAAAAAAGAAAAACAATGAGAGAAAAAGAGAGAAGGGACAATGTTACTATTCTTTTACCACACTTGTGCTTCAAAGTAGCACCATGATCTTCATGATAGAGAGTCTCCTATGTTGTCACCTTCATATGCTAGTGGGAATTTTCCATTATAGAACTTGGCTTGTATATTCCAATGATGGGCTTCCTCAAAATGCCCTAAGTCTTCGTGAGCAAGCAAGTTGGATGCAAACCCACTTAGTTTCTTTTGATGAGCTTTCATACATTTATAGCTCTAGTGCATCCGTTGCATGGCAATCCCCACTCCTCGTATTGGCATCAATTGATGGGCATCTCCATAGCCCGTTGATTAGTTGCGTCAATGTGAGACTTTCTCCTTTTTTGTTTTCTCATCCCTATCATCGTACTCTACTCCACCCATAGTGCTATGTCCATGGCTTACGCTCATGTATTGCGTGAGGGTTGAAAATGCTGAAGCGCGTTAAAAAGTATGAACCAATTTCTTGGATGAAACTGGGGTTGTGCATGATGGGAGCATTTTGTGTGACAAAAATGAAGCATGGCCAAACTATATGATTTTGTAGGGATAAGCTTTCTTTGGCTATGTTATTTTGATAAGACATAAACTGCTTGGTTAGCATGCTTGAAGTATTACTATTTTTATGTCAATATTAAACTTTTGTCTTGAATCCTTTGGATCTGAACATTCATGCCACAATAAAGAAAATTACATTGAGAATTATGTTAGGTAGCATTCCACATCAAAAATTCTGTTTTTATCATTTACCTACTCGAGGATGAGCGGGAATTAAGCTTGGGGATGCTTGATACGTCTCCAACGTATCTATAATTTTTTATTGTTCCATGTTATTATATTATCTGTTTTGGATGTTTAATGGGCTTTATTATATACTTTTATACTATTTTTGGGACTAACCTATTAACTGGAGGCCCAGTCCAAATTGCTATTTTTTGCCTATTTCAGTGTTCCATAGAAAAGGAATATCAAATAGAGTCCAAACGGAATGAAACCTTCGGGAGAGTCGTTTTTGGAACAAACGCAATCTAGGAGACTTGGAGTGGACGTCAAGAAAGCAATGAGGTGGCCACAAGGCAGGGAGGCGCGCCCAGGGGGGTAGGCACGCCCCCCACTCTCGTGGGCCCCTCGTGGCTCCTGTACCGACTTCTTTCGCCTATATATACTCATATACCCTGAAAACATCCGGGAGCACCACGAAACCCTATTTCCACCGCTGCAACCTTCTGTACCCGTGAGATCCCATCTTTGGGGCTCTTCCGGCGCTCCGCCGGAGGGGGAATCGATCACGGAGGGCTTCTACATCAACACCATAGCCTCTCCGATGAAGTGTGAGTAGTTTACCACAGACCTTCGGGTCCATAGTTGTTAGCTAGATGGCTTCTTCTCTCTCTTTGGATCTCAATACAAAGTTCTCCTCGATCTTCTTGGAGATCTATTAGATGTCATTCTTTTTATCGTGTGTTTGTCAAGATCTGATGAATTGTGGGTTTATGGTAAAGATTATCTATGAACAATATTTGAATCTCCTCTGAATTCTTTTATGTATGATTTGTTACCTTTGCAAGTCTCTTCGAATTATCAGTTTGGTTTGGCCTACTAGATTGATCTTTCTTGCAATGGGAGAAGTGCTTAGCTTTGGGTTCAATCTTGCGGTGTCCTTTCCAAGTGACAGCAGGGGCAGCAAGGCACGTATTGTATTGTTGCCATAGAGGATAAAAAGATGGGGTTTATATCATATAGCTTGAGTTTATCCCTCTACATCATGTCATCTTGCCTAATGCGTTACTTTGTTCTTATGAACATAATACTCTAGATGCATGCTGGATAGAGGTCGATGTGTGGAGTAATAGTAGTAGATGCAGAATCGTTTCGATCTACCTGTCGCGGACGCGATGCCTATATACATGATCATGCCTAGATATTCTCATAACTATGCACTTTTCTATCAATTGCTCGATAGTAATTTGTTCACCCACCATAATACTTATGCTATCTTGAGTGAAGCCACTAGTGAAACCTATGGCCCCCGGGTCTATTTTCCATCATATAAGTTTCCGATCTATTTTATTTTGCAATCTTTACTTTATAATCTATATCATAAAAATACCAAAAATATTTATCTTCTTATCTCTATCAGATCTCACTTTTGCAAGTGGCATGTGAAGGGATTGACAACCCCTTTATCGCGTTGGTTGCAAGGTTCTTATTAGTTTGTGCAGGTACGAGGGATTTGAGTGTAGCCTCCTACTGGATTGATACTTTGGTTCTCAAAAACTGAGGGAAATACTTACCTACTTTGCTGCATCACCCTTTCCTCTTCAAGAGAAACCAACGCATGCTCAAGAGGTAGCACCGCGCAGTCCCAGCAATATGTGGTGCCATCTGCTTTGTCGATCCCGTAGATGATGCCATTGTGTTCAATAGCATCATAGAATTGTGTATCAGCTTTGACGATCCACTGCGAGCTGAGTTGTCTCCAGCTAAAGAAGGCACCGGCGTAAAGATAGGTGAGACCGCGGTCGAACAAGGCAATTAGCTTCAAGTTTGCGTAATCCGCATGTCATGTGGGCACTTGGCAGATTACAATCTTCTGCAAAACAAGGTCCGTCCAACTGACATGGTAATCTAGATGACTTGGAACGCGACAGTAAAACCCTATATAATCCAACGGAGGAAGGATAATCTCATGGGAAGTCTGGAAGTTCACGAGCACCAACTTTCTCTCGTGTTCTCTGATGGCAGCCATCCAATGGGAGTTCATGCCGACCCAGTACATACCTACCAAGAAGTTTCGGGCGATGGTGATCAGATCGAAGTTGAGGGAAATGATGTACGACAACCCACTACATACCTGCAAAGAAGTTTCGGCTAATGGAGGTCGGATTGAAGTTGAGGGGCATCATGTATGCCTCCGTGTCATGGTGAGCCAATCTCGCAAGACCAGATAGCAGCAAGCAGGGTGTCTTGAAAAGCTTAGGCCTCGCTTCGATGATGGTCGTGTGCATGTCCCTCGAGCATGCAGACAGCCGCACGACGCTCAACATATCCATACACAAACAACAGAGGTCGAGGATGTCACTGGGGAGATTGCTCCAATCACGGCTCATATGGTTGCTGCACGGTTTGCATTCGTCCATGGTGGAGTTTGGAAGGTGGGGTTTTTGGGGGCTTGATTTACGGGGGAGAAGGCTGTTGGTGCTGGAGCGGCTAGCGAGGGAATAGTGTTAATGGGCGAGGTGAGCGAGGCGACGGTACACGGGGGCACAGTGAGATGGAGATGGATATGGAGATGGAGTAGTGCTAGGGGAGAGGGAGATGAGGCGAGGCATGCTAATGTGCTATACAACGGCAGTGAAAGACTGCACAGTGCACAAGGTGAGGCTGACTTTGGTAACCTGAACACACCGCCTTGACTATTGTCAGGAGCAGGGTGTTGTCACTTCAGTGTGAGGATCGGATGAATAGTATGTTGACCATCAAGTGTACCACAGTTGTACTACTACTACTACTACTACTACTACTACTACTACTACTACTACTACTACTACTACTACTACTGTAGGAACATGAGTACTCCAGTACTGTATAGCGGAAATAGGTCTCCCGTGCTAGCATGCCTCTATGTTCACTTCATCCTCTAGGTATCATCCATATTGCGAGCAGAATCAAATACTCATGCATGCGGAAGCGTGAAGAAGGGCCTTTTCTGTTTTGAGGATAATCGTGTATTCCTTAACCAGAGAATGTTGTGTCTCCCACGCACGCACCAATATCCATCTGAACCAGCTACGACACATTTCTTATCTGTTTGCATAGGTCCCACCAATCAGGAAAGGTGCAGAAATAAAAAGGAATCATAAAATGTCTCGCCACGGTGATTCGGAAGAGTGACCTCAACTAGCTAGTGGCACACTTAGTGCTAGAAGGATGGGCACGTACACGAACAAGTACTACTCCTCAATTGATGTCTACTACACAACCTTCTTCTTGTAGATGTTATTGGGCCTCCAAGTGCAGAGGTTTGTAGGACAATAGCAAATTTCCCTCAAGTGGATGACCTAAGGTTTATCAATCCATGGGAGGCGTAGGATGAAGATGGTCTCTCTCAAGCAACCCCACAACCAAATAACAAGGAGTCTCTTGTGTCCCCAACACACCCAATACAATGGTAAATTGTATAGGTGCACTAGTTCGGCAAAGAGATGGTGATACAAGTGCAATATGGATAGTAGATATGGATTTTTTGTAATCTGAAATTATAAAAACAGCAAGGTCACTAGTAATAAAAGTGAGCTAAAATGGTTTTGTAATGCTTGGAAACAAGGCCTAGGGTTCATACTTTCACTAGTGCAAATTCTCTAAACAATAATAACATAATTGGATCATATAACTATCCCTCAACATGCAACAAAGAGTCACTCCAAAGTCACTAATAGCGGAGAACAAACGAAGAGATTATTGTAGGGTACGAAACCACCTCAAAGTTATTCTTTTCGATCAATCCATTGGGCTATTCCTATAAGTGTCACAAACAGCCCTAGAGTTCGTAGTAAAATAACACCTTAAGACACACATCAACCAAAACCCTAATGTCACCTAGATACTCCAATGTCACCTCAAGTATCCACGGGTATGATTATACGATATGCATCACACAATCTCAGATTCATCTATTCAACCAACACAAAGAACTTCAAAGATTGCCCCAAAGTTTCTACCGGAGAGTCAAGACGAAAATGTGTGCCAACCCCTATTGTAACACCCCGAGAATCACGCTACAGTAATCTTCCCCTAATGGTGGTCATGTCATCATGATTACTATGCAATTTTTCCACTTAATAAAATCAAAGTCAAAATTCAAATTAAGTTGCAAGTTAAATTATTATTTCTTCGATCAGTAAAACGAAAATGTTCGGTGGGTTGAAAATTCACTAAGTATTTATCATATAGAAACCAACATTTTATAAAATGATTTAATGCCCAAAATAAAGTAAAACAGTGTCCAATGCAATATTTAATTGCATTTTAAATTTATAAAAGTCCAAAACTATTTTAAGAGCCTCCCAAACCATTTTATGGCAGTGCCTAAGTCTGCATTGTAAATTATACCAAAGTCTCTTATTTTACAAAACCTATATGCGGTATGCAAAACAAAAACTATAAAAGAAAAACAGAAAGGAAACTACAAAAACAAAAGGAGTAGAAGAAGAAAACAAAAGAAATGGCCCAGGTGGCCTGGGAGGAGCCTAGCCCACGCCCCACTCACCTCCCTCCTCGCGCTACAGGGCAGGGAGGGGGTCGTGGCGAGCATTTGGCCGCCGTGGTCATGCCTCGGCTGCGTGGCGGCCATCCCGCCCTCCTTGACGCCCTACAAGGCCACCCCTGCCCCCTTTTCCTCTCCCCAGAAACCCTAGCATCCCCCCAGATCCCCTTCCTCTATGTCCAAGACCTCGTCGTCGTGCCTTCGTTGATCTCGCGGCCACCGACTCCCCATCGCCACATCGCCATGTCCATGAGGTTCTCTGTCGACTGCTTCATCATCTCCATCACCGGATCAAGCCCGGGGAGCCACACCGACGACGCCCCCGTCTTCTTCTTCGCCCACGGCCACCGCGGCCATCGCCGTCGATCTCCACCACCGATGCCTCCCGGCCCTCCTCGAGCTCGCCCCACGCTCACTGTGATCCCCCTCCGTCGACCCCCCCTGTTTTCCCCTTTTTATCCGTCGTAGTCCGCCGCTTCTGAGCCTCCGGCACGCCCCGAGTCCGCTCCCGTGTGAGCTCACCACGACCCCCCTGCACACCCCGCGCGCGCCCGTCCACCCAAGCCCATGGCCGTCGTCGCCTGGGCGCTCACCTACACCCCCACACGAGGCCTCCCTGCCTGCCTTTGCCTCGCCCGCGCCCACCTCCGCTCTCGTCCGCCATAGCCGCCGCTCCCTGCTACACGCCATCCCCGCTCGCCCCTGTCCGTCATGGGCGCAGCCCGCCTGCCGCTGCTGCTTCGTATTACTGTCTCTACTGCTTGCTTTTACTATGCTGATGCTTTGCTTGCTGCCACCGCCGCTTGTTGTCGTTGCTACCTGCTGCTGCTTTTACTATGCTGATGCTTTTACTATGCTGATGATTTTGCTACTGTTATTGATTGCTCCTATTCTGATGCATAGCCTATTTGTGTAACCTGCTTATTGTTACTTACCTGGTTATCCTAAACTGCTTAGTATAGGTTGGTTAGTGATCCATCAGTGACCCCCCACCTTGTCCTTGTTGCCCCTGCTTCATCATCGAAGACCCGATCAATGGGATCGAAGACCAGGCCCCGGCACCGCACATCACTTCCCCTTAGTTACTCGACACTACTGGGTTCCTATCGAGTGTCGAGGGTGAGACCTCTACAGCACTTCTGATGTTAACCCTGTAGTGTAGTTATTCGGTCGTGGTCATCGAGGGTGATTCTGCCATAACCACTTCCGATACGACTCTGTCGTGCAACCCCTCAAGTGTGAACCTCGGGGGTGGTTCCTCTTACGTTCACCTTGATGATTACAAAGAGTGGAATTCACCGGGGGTGATTCCTCAGGTTTTCCCCTTGATGTTTGGACACACGGATACTTGGACTTTACAACTGTTACTTGGAGAGGCGGGTCGACCCTGAGGGGTACCCGCGAGTGATGTGGAGACGGGTTGACCTGGAGAGTGCCCGCGAGATAATTACGAGGCGTGGCCGGGCATTCCTAGCCCTTGCCGCAAGTCCTCGAGACGGGGCAATGGGGTCACCTCTTTCGTGAGTCTCTGCTTGTTACCACGCGTTCCTAATCCACTATGATTTGGATATTTGATCCGAGGGGCCTCTGGCCTGATAGCACTAACCATCACGTGGGCATAGTATGGGCGTTCTGCGTCATATACATCAGCCGAAGCTTAATAGACGTCAGCGACTGAGCGGTGCGCGCCGGGTTGGACTGGTAAGCTCCTGCCTTTTTTAAGGAGGTAGCTAGGCCTGCTCACCGGCCGCCCTCGCAACGTGCAGGAGTTCCCAGGGAGATGGCCCATGAACCCTGGGGGCATAGGTTTAGTCCGGCGTGCTGACCTCTCTATTAAGCCTAGGTCGGATTGCGGCGTATTGTTTGGCCGAGGCTGGGCATGACCCAGGAAAGTGTGTCCGGCCGGAGTTAATTGAGCGTGGTGGGTAAGTTGGTGCACCCCTGCAGGGAAGAAAACATCTATCGATAGCCTGTCCTAGGGTAATGGACACTTGGAGTTATATCACGATCGATACAATTAGAACTGGATACTTGAGATGAGACATGGATATGAGAAATGGATAGTATGGCTCTGGGATTGCTTTCTCGCAGGGAGTCAAGAAAGGATCTCTGGCCGAGGTTGATGACACTACTACTACTTTACTTTATGCTACTCTACTCCCTCCTGTTTGCTGCAAGATGGTGGTTTCCAGAAGATGCTAGTCTTCGATAGGACTAGGCCTTCTCTCTATTCTGGCATTTCTGCAGCCCAGTCCACATATACGGCCTTCTGTTGATAATGTCGCATATGTAGTGTAGATCCTTACTTGCGAGTACTTTGGATGAGTACTCATGGTTGCTTTGCTCCCCCTTTTCCCCATTTCTTTTTCTTTCCGGTTGATGCAACCAGATGTCGGAGCCCAGGAGCCAGATGCCACCGCCGATGCCTACTACTACGTGGAGACCGCCGACGACCAGGAGTAGTTAGGAGGCTCCCAGGCAGGAGGCCTTGCCTTTTCGATCGATGTTGTTTTTGTGCTAGCCTTCTTAAGGCAAACTTGTTTAACTCATGTCTGTACTCAGATAATGTTGCTTCCGCTGACTCTTGTGTATTTTAGCTTATGTATTCTAGCCCTCAAGGCCCTGGCTTGTAACATAAAGCTTGTATTATTTTAATTTGTGTCTAGAGTTGTGTTGTGATATCTTTGCGTGAGTCCTTGATCTTGACCGTGCACATTTGCATGTATGATTAGTGTACGATTGAATCGAGGGCGTCACACCTATGCATAGATTCCCAAGGTCACGGAACCCGCAAGTTGATCACCAAAACATACATCAAGTGAATCAATAGAATACCCCATTGTCACCACGGGTACCCCACGCAAGACATACATCAAGTGTTCTCAAATCCTTAAAGACTCAATCCGATAAGATAACTTCAAAGGGAAAACTCAATCCATTACTATAATAGAAAAACTCACGGTACATCAAGATCGTGCCATATGAAGAACACGAGAGAGAGAGAGAGAGAGAGAGAGAGATCAAACACATAGCTACCGGTACATACCCTCAACCCCGAGGGTGAACTACTCCCTCCTTGTCATGGAGAGCGCCGGGATGATGAAGATGGCCACCGGTGATGACTCCCCCCACCGGCTGGGTGCCGGAACAGGGTCCCGATTGGTTTTTCGTGGCTATAGAGGCTTGCAACAGCGGAACTCCTGATCTAGGTTTATTTCTGGGGGTTTCTGTATTTATAGGATTTTTTGGCGTCGGTCTCACGGCAGGGGGTCTTCGAGTCATCCACGAGATAGGGGGGCACGCCCTCCACCCTCGTGGATGGCTTGGGACTCTTCTGGCCCAACTCTTTTACTCCGGGGGCTTCTTTTGGTCCACAAAATCATCAAAAATTGGCACGTCAATTGGACTCCGTTTGGTATTCCTTTTCTGTAAAACTCAAAAACAAGGAAAAAACAGAAACTGGCACTGGGCTCTAGGTTAATAGGTTGATCCCAAAAATCATATAAAATAGCATATAAATGCATATAAGACACCCAAGGTTGATAATATGATAGCATGGAACAATAAAAAATTATAGATACGTTGGAGACGTAACAAGCATCCCCAAGCTTAATTCTTGCTCGTCCTCGAGTATGTAAATGATAAAAACAGAATTTTTGATGTGGAATGCTACCTAACATATTTATCAGTGTAATCTTCTCTAATGTGGCAAGAATATTCAGATCCATAAGATTCAAAGCAAAAGTTTAATATTGACATAAAAAACAATAGTACTTCAAGCATACTAATAAAGCAATCATGTCTTCTCAAAATAACATGGCCACATGGCCAAAGAAAGCTTATCCCTACAAAATCATATAGTCAGGCTATGCTCCATCTTCTTCACACAAAATATTCAAATCATGCACAACCCCGGTTTCAGCCAAGCAATTGTTTGATACTTTAGTATTCTCAAACTTTTTCAACTTTCACGCAATACATAAGCATGAGCCATGGACATAACACTATAGGTGGAATAGAATGGTGGTTGTGGAGAAGACAAAAAAGAGGAGATAGTATCACATCAACTAGGTGTATCAACGGGGTATGGAGATGCCCATCAATAGATATCAATGTGAGTGAGTAGGGATTTCCATGCAACGGATGCACTAGAGCTATAAGTGTATGAGAGCTCAAAAAGAAACTAAGTGGGTGTGCATCCAACTCGCTTGCTCACGAAGACCTAGGGCATTTGAGGAAGCCCATCGTTGGAATATACAAGCCAAGTTCTATAATGGAAAATTCCCACTAGTATATGAAAGTGACAAAATAAGAGACTCCCTATCATGAAGATCATGGTGCTACTTTGAAGCATAAGTGTGGAGAAAGGATAGTAGCATTGCCCCTTCTCTCTTTTTCCCTCATTTTTTCTCTTTATTTTTGATTGGCTTCTTTGGCCTTTTTTATTGGCTTCTTTGGCCTCTTTTTTTATTTCCTCACATGGGACAATGCTCTAATAACACTTTTATTTACTTACAACTCAAGAATTACAACTCGATACTTAGAACAAAATATGACTCTATATGAATGCCTCCGGCGGTGTACCGGAATGTGCAATGAATCAAGAGTGACATGTATGAAAGATTTATGAACAGTGGCTTTGCCACAAATACGATGTCAACTACATGATCATGCAAAGCAATATGACAATGATAAAGCGTATCATAATAAACGGAATGGTTGAAAGTTGCATGGCAATATATCTCAGAATGGCTATGGAAATGCCATAATAGGTAGGTATGGTGGCTGTTTTGAGGAAGGTAATGGTGGGTGTATGGTACCGGCGAAAGTTGCACGACACAAGAGAGACTAGCAATGGTGGAAGAGTGAGAGTGCGTATAATCCATGGACTCAACATTAGTCATAAAGAACTCACATAATTATTGCAAAAATCTATTAGTCATCGAAACCAGGCACTACACGCATGCTCCTAGGGCAAAGGGTTGGTAGGAGTTAACCATCCCGACCTGCACACATAAGGAGGACAATCAAAGAGATACCTCATGCTTCAAATTTGTTACACAACGGTTACCATACGTGCATTCTACGGGACTCACAAACCTCAACACAAGTATTTATCAAATTCACAACTACACCACTAGAATGACTCTGATATCACCATCTTCATATCTCAAAACAATCATAAGGTATCAAACTTCTCATAGTATTCAATGCACTTCATATGAAAGTTTTTATTATATCCCTCTTGGATGCCCATTATATTGGGACTAAATTTAAAACCCAAGCAAATTACCATGCTGTTCTAAAAGACTCTCAAAATAATATAAGGGAAGCATGAGAGTTCATCTATTTCTTCAAAATAAAACCACCGTCGTGCTCTAAAAGATATAAGTGAAGCACTAGAGCAAACGACAAACTACTCCAAAAGATTTAAGTGAAGATCAATGAGTAGTTAAATAATTATGTAACTATGTGAAGACTCTCTAACATTTAAGAATTTCAGATTTTGGTATTTTATTCAAACAGCAAGCAAAACCTAATAAAATAAAATGGCTCTCCAAGCAAAGCACATATCATGTGGTGAATAAAAATATAGCTCCAAGTAAAGTTACCGATGAACGAAGACGAAAGAGGAGATGCCATCCGGGGCATCCCCAAGCTTAGGCTCTTGGTTGTCCTTGAATATTGCCTTGGGGTGCCTTGGGCATACCCAATCTTAGGCTCTTGCCACTCCTTATTCCATAGTCCATCGAATCTTTACCCAAAACTTGAAAACTTCACAACACAAAACTCGACAGAAAACTCATAAGCTCCGTTAGCATAAGAAAATAAATCACCACTTAGGTACTGTTGTGAACTCATTCTAAATTCATATTGGTGTTATATCTACTATATTCCAACTTCTCTATGGTTCATACCCTCCGATACTACTCATAGATTCATCAAAATAAGCAAACAACACATAGAAAACAGAATCTGTCAAAAACAGAACAGTCTGTAGTAATATGTAACTCTTGAATACTTATGTAACTCCAAAAATTCTGGAATAAATTTTAGGACGTGATGAATTTTTCTATTAATGTTATTCAAAAATAATCAACTTATAATCACTCTTTTGTTAAAAATGAAAAATTTTCTCGTTAGCGTAAAATTTCTGTTTTTTACAGCAAGATCGCATTAACTTTCACCCAAGTCTTCCCGAAGGTTCTTCTTGGCACTTTATTGAAACAAAAGCTATAAAACATGATTACTATATTAGCTTAATCATGTGAACACACAAAAATAGTAGGTGTAAATATTGGGTTGTCTCCCAACAAGCGCTTTTCTTTAATGCCTTTTTAGCTAGGCATGATGATTTCAATGATGCTCGTATAAAAGATAAGAACTGAAACATAAACAGAGCATCATGAAGCATATGAATAACACATTTAAGTCTAACCCACTTCCAATGCATAGGGGTTTTTTGAGCAAACAACTTATGGGAACAAGAATCAACTAGCATAGGAAGGCAAAACAAGCATAACTTCAAGATTTTCAACACATAGAGAGGAAACTTGATATTATTGCAATTCCTACAAGCATATATTCCTCCCTCATAATAATTTTCAGTAGCATAATGAATGAATTCAACAATATAACCAACACATAAATCATTCTTTTCATGATCTACAAGCATAGAAAATTGACTACTCTCCACATAAGCAAATTTCTTCTCATGAATAGTAGTGGGAGTAAACTCAACAAAATGAAAATTAAAATCGAGATGACAAGTTTCATGGTTATCATTACTCTTGATAGAATAAATGTCATCACCATAATCATCATATATAGGAGGCATGCTATCATCACAATACATTTTCTCATCAAAACTTGAGGGACTAAAAATATCATCTTCATAAAACATAGCATCCCCGAGCTTGTGGCTTTGTATATCATTAACATCATGGATATTCAAGGAATTCATACTAACAACATTGCAATCATGCTCACCATTCAAAAAATTTAGTGCCAAACATTTTAATGCATTCTTCTTCTAGCACATGGGCATAATTTTCCTTTCCATCGTTTTCACGAAAGACATTTAAAAGATGAAGCATATGAGGCACCCTCAATTCCATTTTTTGTAGTTTTCTTTTATAGACTAAACTAGTGATAAAACAAGAAACAAAAAGATTCGATTGCAAGATCTAAAGATATACCTTCAAGCACTAACCTCCTCGGCAACGGCGCCAGAAAAGAGCTTGATGTCTACTACATAACCTTCTTCTTGTAGATGTTGTTGGGCCTCCAAGTGCAGAGGTTTGTAGGATGATAACCCACAAGTATAGGGGATCGCAACTGTTTTCGAGGGTAGAGTATTCAACCCAAATTTATTGATTCAACACAAGGGGAGCCAAAGAATATTCTCAAGTATTAGCAGTTGAGTTGTCAATTCAACCACACCTAGATAACTTAGTATCTGCAGCAAAATATTTAGTAGCAAAGTAGTATGATAATAATGGTAACAGTGGCAAAAGTAAAGTAGCAGTTTTGTAGTAATTGTAACAGTAATAACAGTAAAGTAAATAAGCAAAGCACAATATGTGAAAAGCTCACAGGCATTGGATCAGTGATGGATAATTATGTCGGATGCGATTCCTCGTGTAATAGTTATAACATAGGGTGACACAGAACTAGCTCCAATTCATCAATGTAGTGTAGGCATGTATTCCGAATATAGTCATACGTGCGTATGGAAAAGAACTTGCATGCCATATTTTGTCCTACCCTCCCGTGGCAGCGGGGTCCTAATGGAAACTAAGGGATATTAAGGCCTCCTTTTAATAGAGTACCGGACCAAAGCATTAGCACTTAGTGAATACATGAAGTATCCCGATTATTGTCACTTCGGGGTTGTCGGATCATAACACATAGTAGGTGACTATAGACTTGCAAGATAGGATCAAGAAGTCACATATATTCATGAAAACATAATAGGTTCAGATCTGAAATCGTGGCACTCAGGCCCTAGTGACAAGCATTAAGCATAGCAAAGTCATAGCAACATCAATCTCAGAAGATAGTGGATACTAGGGATCAAACCCTAGCAAAACTAACTCAATTACATGGTAAATCTCATCCAACCCATGACCGTCCAGCAAGCCTACGATGGAATTACTCACGCACGACGGTGAGCATCATGAAATTGGTGATGGAGGATGGTTGATGATGACGACGGCGACGAATCCCCCTCTCCGGAGCCCCGAACGGACTCCGGATCAGCCCTTCCGAGAGAGATTAGGGCTGGGCGGCGGCTCCGTATCGTAAAACACGATGAAACTTTCTCTATGATTTTTCTCTCCGTGAAACGAAATATCTAGAGTTGGAGTTGAGGTCGGTGGAGCAGCAGGGGCCCACGAGACAGGGGGGCGCGCCCAGGGGGAGGGGGCGCGCCCCCACCCTCGTGGACAGGGTGTGGGCCCCCTGGCCTTGATTCTTTCACCAGTATTTTTTATATTTTCCAAAAGTTATCTCCGTGGATTTTCAGGTCATTCCGAGAACTTTTGTTTTATGCACAATAAATAACACTATGGCAGTTCTGCTGAAAATAGCGTCAGTCCGAGTTAGTTTCATTCAAATCATGCAAGTTAGAGTCCAAAACAAGGGCAAAAGTGTTTGGAAAAGTAGATACGTTGGGGACGTATCGACTCCCCCAAGCTTAAACCTTTGCTTGTCCTCAAGCAATTCAGTTGATAAACTGAAAGTGATAAAGAAAAACTTTTACAAACTCTGTTTGCTTTTGTTGTTGTAAATATGTAAAGCCAGCATTCAAGTTTTCAGCAAAGATTATGAACTAACCATATTCACAATAACACTTAGGTCTCATGTTTACTCATATCAATGGCATAATCAACTAGTGAGCAATAATAATAAATCTCGGATGACAACACTTTCTGAAAACAATCATAATATGATATAACAAGATGGTATCTCGCTAGCCCTTTCGGAGACCGCAAAACATAAATGCAGACCACCTTTAAAGATCAAGGACTGACTAAACATTGTAATTCATGGTAAAAGAGATCCAGTCAAGTCATACCCAATATAAACTAATAGTAATGAATGCAAATGATAGTGTGCTCTCCAGTGGGTGCTTTTTAATAAGAGGGTGATGACTCAACATAAAAGTAAATAGATAGGCCCTTCGCAGAGAGAAGCAGGGATTTGTAGAGGTGCCAGAGCTCAATTTTAAAATAGAGATGAATAACATTTTGAGCGCTATACTTTCACTGTCAATGTAATGACTATGAGATCTCGATATCTTCCATGCTACATACATTATAGGCGGTTCCCAAACAGAATGGTAAAGTTTATACTCCCCCACCACCAACAAGCATCAATTCATGGCTTGCTCAAAACAACGAGTGCCTCCAACTAGCAACAGCCCTGGGGGAGTTTTGTTTAATTATTTTGATTTGCGTTGATCTTTTTGATCATGGGACTGGGCATCCCGGTTACCAGCCATTTTCTCGTGAATGAGGAGCGGAGTCCACTCCCCTTGAGAATAACCCACCTAGCATGGAAGATACAGACATACCTAGTTGATATATGAACTGCTCGAGCATACAAAACAGAATTTTATTTGAAGGTTTGGAGTTTGGCACATACAAATTTACTTGGAACGACAGGTAAATACCGCATATAGGAAGGTATGGTGGACTCATATGGAATAACTTTGGGGTTCATGGAGTTTGGATGCACAAGCAGTATTCTCGCTTAGTACAGGTGAAGGCTAGCAAAAGACTGGGAAGCAACCAACTGAGAGAGCGACAACAGTCATGAACATGCATTAAAATTAATCAACACGGAGTGCAAGAATGAGTAGGATATAATCGACCATGAACATAAATATCGTGAAGGCTATGTTGATTTATTTTCAAGTACATGCATGAACATGTGCCAAGTTAAGTCACTCGAATCATTCAAAGGAGGATACCACCCTATCATACCACATCACAACCATGTTAATAGCATGTTGGCATGCAAGGTAAACCATTATAAGCTCCTAGCTAATTAAGCATGGCATAAGCAACTATAATCCCTAATTGTCATTGCAAACATGTTTATTCATAATAGGCTGAATCAGGAATGATGAACTCATCATACCTACAAAAACAAGAGAGGTCGAGATCATACCAGCTTCTCTCATCCCAATCAGTCCATCATATATCGTCATTGTTGCCTTCCACTTGCACGACCGAACGGTGTGGATAATAATAATAGTGCACGTGCATTGGACTAAGCTAGAATCTGCAAGCATTCAATTCAAGAGAGAAGACAAAGTAATATGGGCTCTAAGTTAAATCAACAATCATGCATAGTAGAGCCACTAAACATTTTCATTATGGTCTTCTCCTCTCGACCCCCAAAGGAAAGAAAAGAAATAAAATTATTTACACGGGAAAGCTCCCAACAAGTAAAAAGAAGAATGATAAATCTTTTTGAGTTTTCTTTTAAATTACTACTACAAGCATGGAAATTAAACTAACTATTTTTTTGTTTTTCTTAAGGTTTATCAAACACACAAGAAGAAAGCTAGAAAAAGAAAATAAACTAGCATGGATAATACAATGAAAAACTATGAGCACCGACAACTAGAATAAGTGTGTGAACATGAATGTAAAGTCGGTGAGAAATACGTAATCCCCAAGCTTAGGCTTTTGGCTAAGTTGGTCTATGCCCAAGGATCGCGGCTACTCTCCCCGGTGTACTGAGGAGTGTCATCTGGGTACCACTGGCTGGCGATCTCCTCCGGATCCCACTGATAACAGGATGGACGGTAAGGGTCCAGTGGCGGTTCCGGCTCAGGCTCTGGAGCTGATGTCTGGCCTCGGTGCGCGTACACGGCCTTCGGCAAGACGAGGTAATGGCCTGCAGTTAAATCAAACAAAGAAGGTGCAGGCAGGGTAATAATCTCATTGTGTTTCTTATTAAATCTCAGGTTATACAGAAGCATCTTATCATCATTGTCAACAATAAACTCATGCGCTACCATGCTCCTGTAATCTAAAAAGGAAAGAGGCAGCAGTGTCTCCTCTTTCTCATCATGCCTAATAGGTATGTCGAAATGTTTGGCCAGGCGTGTGACATAGATACCTCCAAAGATGGGGCCCTTTGTACGGTTTAGGCTTAACCGTTTAGCAATAACAACACCCATACTAAAAGTGTTATCACCGAATAAGGAATGGAGCAGAATAATAATATCAGGAACACTGAAGTTTCCACTATTTCCACGACCAATTAAGCACCGACTAGAAAATGTGGCAAAGTAGCGTAAAACAGGAAAATGTATGCTAGTGATTCTCGCATCGGAACCCTTCCTCGATTCCCCTACAGTAATAGTGTCAATAAAACCATCCACATCTTCACGATGTGGTTCATCTAAGCTGCCCTCAAAGGGTATTCTACAAGCCATGCAAAAATTATGTAATGACATTTCCTTAGCCTCATCATATAAATGAAAAGATACTGAAGGAGGTGAATTCTTAGGATAATAGTAAAAGTTTTGCACGAAAGTATTGGTAAGTAAGAGATACTGTTCGATCCAGTCGTGGAGGAAGTCGGTGAGGCCCGCATTTTCAGCCAAAGAATAAAAGTCTTCATAAATCCCGGCTGTTCTTAGGAAATTGTCACAAGGCCATTCACACGGCCGTACTTCCGCTACGCGAGGAAGATTATACTTGGCCTTTTCTTTCTCCTTAGCTTGTTTATCCTTGGAGCTTTGGCTAGAAGAGCCCCTCAAGAACAATCTCTTCATCTTTTTCTGAAAATTTCTGAAATTTTTAGTAACTTCAAAATAAAAGTGAATCAGACTAAACAAGATTAATAGAAACTACTCCCACAAGTGCCTAGAGCCTATATCATGCATTAGAATTACTTAGGACCTCATAAATTTGACATGCAAGTTCAAGAATAGGGTCACCTAGGAAGCAAAAATTTGCAATGAATAAAGCACTAGAACAAAAACTAATTGGACCATTGGAGGAGTCACATACCAAGCAACAACCTCCCAAAGTAGTTTTGTGAATGGAGCTTTGAGCAAGGAGATCGAAAATCGTAGCAAAATGAGCTAGAACTCGTGCTTGAGCTGGATGGGGATTTTTTGGGAGGAAGATGGAGTGTGTGGGTGCAGGAATAAGTGAAGGGGGGCCACCGTGGGACCACGAGGGAGGGGGCGCGCCCAGGGGGAGTGGGAGTGCCCTCGACCCTCGTGGCCAAGTGCTTGCCCCCTGCTGTGTTCTCAGTGCCTAAATTCCTCAAATATTCCATAAAAAATCATACTAAATTTGCATGGCATTTGGAGAACTTTTATTTTTAGGATATTTATCATTGCTTGGATAATTCAAAAAACAGATAGATAATACTATTTTTGCTTTATTTATTCTAAATAATAGAAAGTAAAAAGAGGGTATAGAAGGTTGTGCTTCCTAGTTTCATCCATCTCATGATCATCAAAATGAATCCACTAACAAGGTTGATCAAGTCTTGTTACAAACTCATTCCGAATAACACGGAACCGGAGAAATTTCGAATAACACTAGGTTACCTCAACGGGGATATGAACATCCCCAATAATAAGAATATCATATTTTTTCTTGATAGTAGGAAGAGGGAATTCAAAACCTCCACTAATGATAGTTGGACTTTTTCTAATAGGATT
This sequence comes from Triticum timopheevii, assembly GCA_963921465.1. Taxonomy (NCBI): domain Eukaryota; kingdom Viridiplantae; phylum Streptophyta; class Magnoliopsida; order Poales; family Poaceae; genus Triticum; species Triticum timopheevii. The sequence continues at coordinate 256,745,229 of OY997268.1, forward strand.
GATACGATGAACTTGAGGTTGTTTCCTCGGAAAGTGTACCGTATGCTCATTACCATTAACATGAAAAGTGACATCGACTTTGTTGCAATCAATAACAGCCCCTGTCGTATTCAAAAAGGGTCTACCAAGGATAATCGACATACTATCGTCCTCGGGAATATCAAGAGTAACAAAGTCCGTTAAGATAGTGACATTTGCAACCACAACAGGCACATCCTCACAAACACCGACAGGTATAGCAGTTGATTTATCGGCCATTTGCAAAGATATTTCAGTAGGTGTCAACTTATTCAATTCAAGCCTACGATATAAAGAGAGAGGCACAACACTAACACCGCCTCCAAGATCACATAAAGCAGTTTTAACATAGTTTCTTTTAATGGAGCATGGTATAGTTGGCACTCCTGGATCTCCTAGTTTCTTTGGTATTCCACCTTTAAAAGTGTAATTAGCAAGCATGGTGGAAATTTCAGCTTCCGATATCTTTCTTTTATTTGTAATGATATCCTTCATGTATTTAGCATAACGGTTTACTTTAACCATATCAGTTAAGCGCAGACGTAAGAAGATAGGTCTAATCATTTCAGCAAAGCGCTCAAAATCCTCATCATCCTTTATCTTGGATGGTTTAGGAGGAAAGGGCATGGGTTTCTGAACCCATGGTTCTCTTTCTTTACCGTGCTTCCTAGCAACAAAGTCTCTTTTATCATAATGTTGATTCATTGATTGTGGGTTATCAAGATCAACAGCAGGTTCAATCTCTACATCATTATTATCGCTAGGTTGAGCATCCACATGAACATTATCATTAACATTATCACTAGGTTCATGTTCATCACCTGATTGTGTTTCAGCATCGGAAATAGAAATATCATTGGGATTCTCAGGTGTGTCTACAACAGGTTCACTAGAAGCATGCAAAGTCCTATCGTTTTTCTTTTTCTTCTTTTTAGAAGAACTAGGCGCCTCTAAATTATTTCTCTGAGAATCTTGCTCAATTCTCTTAGGGTGGCCTTCAGGATACAAAGGTTCCTGAGTCATTCTACCAGTTCTAGTAGCCACTCTAATAGCAAAGTCATGTTTATTATTTAATTCATCAAGCAAATCACTTTGAGATTTTAGTACTTGTTCAGCTTGAGTGGTAACCATAGAAGCATATTTGCTAATGAGTTTAATTTCATCTTTAACTCTAGCCATATGATCACTCAAGTGTCCTATCATGAAAGCATTACTCTTTAACTCTCTACCAACATAAGCATTAAAACTTTCTTGTCTAGCCATAAAGTCATCAAATTCATCTAAGCATTGACTAGGAAATGTAGTAGACGGGGTTTCAACCTTATCATATGCATAAAGAGAATTTACCTTTACTACCTGTGTCGGGTTATCAAGACCATGTGTTTCTTCAACAGGCGGTATATTAAGACCATCTATTTCTTCAATAGGAGGTAAATTCTTAACATCTTCAGCTTTAATACCTTTTTCTTTCATAGATTTCTTTGCCTCTTGCATATCTTCAGGACTGAGAAATAGAACTCCCCTTTTCTTCGGAGTTGGTTTGGGAATAGGCTCAGGAGTTGGCTCAGTTGGCTCAGGAATTGGCTCAGGAAGAGTCCAATTATTTTCATTAGTCAACATATTATTCAATAACAATTCAGCTTGGTCGACCGTTCTTTCCCTGAAAACATAACCAGCACAACTATCCAAGTGGTCCTTGGAAGCATCGGTTAGTCTATTATAAAAGATATCAAGTATTTCATTTTTCTTAGGAGGATGATCAGGCAAAGCATTAAGTAATCGGAGAAGCCTCCCCCAAGCTTGTGGGAGACTCTCTTCTTCGATTTGCACAAAATTATATATTTCCCGCAAGGCAGCTTGTTTCTTATGAGCAGGGAAATATTTAGCAAAGAAGTAACAAATTATATCCTGGGGACTACGCACACAACCAGAATCGAGATAATTAAACCAAGTTTTAGCATCACCCTTTAATGAGAACAGAAATACCTCAAGGATATAAAAATAGCAAGACTTCTCATCATTAGTGAACAGGGTGGCTATATCATTCAACTTAGTAAGATGTGCCACAACAGTTTCAGATTCATAGCCATAAAAAGGATCAGATTCAACCAAGGTAATTATCTCAGGATCAACAGAAAATTCATAATCCTTATCAGTAACAAAGATAGGTGAAGTAGCAAAAGCAGGGTCATATTTCATTCTAGCATTCAGAGATTGTTGCTTCCATTTAGCTAATAACTTCTTAAGATCATATCTATCATTGCAAGCAAGAATAGCTCTAGCAGCTTCTTCATCCATAACATAACCCTTAGGAACAACAGACAATTCATATTTAGGGGGAGAACCTTCATCATCACTATCATCAATAATTTCATCTTCAATAATTTCATCCTCTCTAACTCTAGCAAGTTGTTCATCAAGAAATTCACCTAATGACAAAGTAGTATCAAACACAGAAGTAGTTTCATCATAAGTATCATGCATAGCAGAAGTGGCATCATCAATAACATGCGACATATCAGAATTCATAGCAGTAGCAGGTTTAGGTGTCGCAAGCTTACTCAAAACAGAAGGAGAAACTAGTGCAGAGCTAGATTGCAGTTCCTTACCTCCCCTCGTAGTTGAGGGAAAAATCTTAATTCTTTCGTCTTTCAAGTTCCTCATAGTGATCAGCAGATATAAATCCCAAGTGACTCAAAGAATAGAGCTATGCTCCCCGGCAAAGGCGCCAGAAAATAGTCTTGATAACCCACAAGTATAGGGGATCGCAACAGTTTTTGAGGATAGAGTATTGAACCCAAATTTATTGATTCGACACAAGGGGAGCCAAAGAATATTCTCAAGTATCAGCAGTCGAGTTGTCAATTCAACCACACATGGATAATTTAGTATCTGCAGCAAAATATTTAGTAGAAAAGTGGTATGATAATAATGGTAACAGTGGCAAAAGTAAAGATAGCAGTTTTGTAGTAATTGCAACAGCAACAACGGTAAAGTAAATAAGCAAAGCACAATACGTGAAAAGCTCGGAGGCATTGGATCAGTGATGGATAATTATGTCGAATGCGATTCCTCATGTAATAGTTATAACATAGGGTGACACATAACTAGCTCCAATTCATCAATGTAATGTAGGCATGTATTACGAATATAGTCATACGTGATGATGGAAAAGAACTTGCATGACATCATTTGTCCTGCCCTCCCGTGGCAGCGGGGTCCTAATGGAAACTAAAGGATATTAAGGCCTCCTTTTAATAGAGTACTGGACCAAAGCATTAGCACTTAGTGAATACATGAGTTCCTCAAACTACGGTCATCACCAAGAAGTATCCCGATTATTGTCACTTCGGGGTTGTCAGATCATAACACATAATAGGTGACTATAGACTTGCAAGATAGGATCAAGAACTCACATATATATTGTTCAGATCTGAAATCATGGCACTCGGGCCCTAGTGACAAGCATTAAGCATAGAAAAGTCATAGCAACATCAATCTCAGAACATAGTGGATACTAGGGATCAAACCCTAAAAAAACTAACTTGATTACATGGTAAATCTCATCCTACCCATCACCGTCCAGCAAGCCTACGATGGAATTACTCACGCACGGCGGTGAGAATCATGAAATTGGTGATGGAGGATGGTTGACGATGACGACGGTGACGAATCCCCCTCTCCGGAGCCCCGAACGGACTCCAGATCAGTCATCCCGAGAGAGATTAGGGCTTGGCGGCGGCTCCGTATCGTAAAACGCGACAAAACTTTCTCTCTGATTTTTTCTCTCCGTGAAACGGAATATAGAGTTGGAGTTGAGGTCGGTGGAGCAGCAGGGGGCCCACGAGACAGGGGGGCACGCCCAGGGGGAGGGGGGGCGCCCCCCACCCTCGTGGACAGGATGTGGGCCCCCTGGCCTTGATTCTTTCGCCAGTATTTTTATATTTTCCAAAAGCTATCTCCGTGGATTTTCAGGTCATTCCGAGAACTTTTGTTTTCTGCACAATAAATAACACCATGGCAGTTCTGCTGAAAACAATGTCAGTCCGGGTTAGTTTCATTCAAATCATGCAAGTTAGAGTCCAAAACAAGGGCAAAAGTGTTTGGAAAAGTAGATACGTTGGAGACGTATCATAGGACAGTAGCAAATTTCCCTCAAGTGGATGACCTAAGGTCTATCAATCCGTGGGAGGCGTAGGATGAAGATGATCTCTCTCAAGCAACCCTGCAACCAAATAGCAAAGAGTCTCTTGTGTCCCAACACACCCAATACAACGGTAAATTATATAGGTGCACTAGTTCAGCTAAGAGATGGTGATACAAGTGCAATATGGATAGTAGATATGGATTTTTTGTAATCTGACATTATAAAAACTGCAAGGTAACTAGTAATAAAAGTGAGCAAAAATGGTATTGCAATGCCTCGAAACAATGCCTAGGGTTCATACTTTCACTAGTTCAAGTTCTCTCAACAATAATAACATAATTGGATCATATAACTATCCCTCAACATGCAACAAAGAGTCACTCCAAAGTCAATAATAGCGGAGAACAAAAGAAGAGATTATTGTAGGGTACAAAACCACTTTAAAGTTATTCTTTCCGATCAATCCATTGGGCAATTCCTATAAGTGTCACAAACAGCCCTAGAGTTCGTAGTAAAATAACACCTTAAGACACACATCAACCAAAACCTAATGTCACCTAGATACTCCAATGTCACCTCAAGTATCCACGGGTATGATTATACGATATGCATCACACAATTTCAGATTCATCTATTTAACCAACACAAAGAACTTCAAATTGTGCCCCAAAGTTTCTATCGGAGAGTCAAGACGAAAATGTGTGCCAACCCCTATGCATAGATTCCCAAGGCCACGGAACCCGCAAGTTGATTAGCAAAACATACATCAAGTGAATCAATAGAATACCCTATTGTCACCACGGGCATCCCTCCCAAGACATACATCAAGTGTTCTCAAATCCTTAAAGACTCAATCTGATACGATAACTTCAAAGGTTAAACTTAATCCATTACAAGAAGGTAGAGGGGGAGAAACATCATAACATCCAACTATAATAGCAAAGCTCGTGGTACATCAAGATCGTGCCATATCAAGAACACGAGAGAGAGAGAGAGAGAGAGAGAGATCAAACACATAGCTACTGGTACATACCCTCTGCCCCGAGGGTGAACTATTCCCTCCTCATCATGGAGAGTGCCGGGATGATGAAGATGCCCACTGGTGATGATTCCTCCCTCCAGCAGGGTGCCGGAATAGGGTCCCGATTGGTTTTTCATGGCTACAGAGGCTTGCGATGATGGGACTCCTGATCTAGGTTTATTTCTAGGGGTTTCTGTATCTATAGGAATTTTTGGCGTCGGTCTCACGTCATGGGGGGTCTCCGAGTCATCCACGAGATAGGGGGCGCGCCCAGGGGGTAGGGCGCGCCCTCCACCCTCATGGATGGCTCGGGACTCTTATGGCCCAACTCTTTTACTCCGGGGGCTTCTTTTGGTCCATAAAAAATCATCAAAAATTGGCATGTCAATTGGACTCCATTTGGTATTCCTTTTCTGTAAAACTCAAAAACAAGGGAAAAACAGACACTGGCACTGGGCTCTAGGTTAATGGGTTAGTCCCAAAAATCTTATGAAATAGCATATAAATGCATATAAGACATCCAAGTTTGATATAATAGCATGGAACAATAAAAAATTATAGATATGTTGGAGACGTATCATCAGTCTACCCGCATAGCCTTTACGTTTAGTCTACCTAGTCGTCTAATCAACCGCCAGCACGCCACTTCTCCCATTTACTTCTCCATGGGGAACCGATTTTCCTCGGCTTCTTCACCTCTCCTTCGTCTTCATTTGCATCCAAACCCCATTGCATTCACATTGTTTTAACCTCTTCGCATACTCCTGGAGTAATTCCGAAGCCCCTTTAAATAATCATCTTCTTCAGTTACACTAGCCATCTAATCCTAATTCTCCAAACCATAGCCCTCCGGTCCAGCGGTTCCAAATGGTGAAAGAGATCTAGATGTAGATTTTTAGCGTCCAACATGTCCTCATCGAAGGCTCGTTGAGCATAGTTGCCACCGTCACCGACCACCCAAGGGTTGTTCGGAAGTGGATCAACAATGTATCCAACTCCCTCGAAAAGGTAGAGATGAAGGTCATCGGTCTCGACGCCAGAGTACACGAAGCATGCCACTGGGAAGATCCAACGCGCCGCCGTCCTTCAGCTGTGCCTCGAAGATGATGTGTTGGTGCACTACATCATACATGCGCCCTCCATACTAGGTGAGCTCCACGATTTCTTATCTCGGGAGGATATATACCTCTATGGAGCAGCCATCGATGGGGATAAACAGAAGCTGGAGCCGTACAGCCTTGATTTGAAAAGCATCGCTGACCTACAAACCAGAATCAAAATTCCTGTAGAAGATTGTGATAAACAGACACCATCCCTATTGGACATAGAAAATTTTGTGCTCGGTACAAATCTTCAGAAGGGTGACAAGACGCTGGCATTAAGGTCGTCTGTATGGAAGAATTATCCCTTGACGTATGAGCGGATAAAATATGCTGCCCTCGATGCCCGTGTGAGTTTCGAAATAGCTGCAAGGTCCAAAGAGCTTGTTGCAAAGTCGTCTCCCACAGAAAATGAGAATAATAATAATAATAATAATAATAATAATAATAATAATAATAATAATAATAATAATAATAATAATAATAAGCTGCACCAACAGCAGGGTATTATGGATGGATGAACTATTTCCTCTCTTGTAAAAAAATTATTTCCTCTCTATGTATGTTGATATAGATGAACTATTTTGATTGTGTGCATGTCTTTGGAACAAGTAGAGTAGTAGCATAGGTCCGCTTGACTATAAAGAATTTTTTATCCGCCTAGCTTTCTTTACTACTCCTTCCAGTGATCGGTATGTAACGCATGTGTCACTAGACATGACAGCTTGTCCATGGATGTTGAACTATGGCGACCATCACGTTTCATACACTACCACTTGCGATTCCCACGACGCCGCTCCAGCCCACGACATGCACAACGCCCCCCGATGTGCACCTCACCCCTCTCGGCCGCACTGCCCCTCAGCCTTTGTGTGCATGACATTTGGACCAGCTAAAATGCGGTGAGCATCAAGGTTCCACAGCCACACGTGATTCCCACGCCGCTGCTCGAACCCATGACACCACACGTCCCCCGACCTGCGGCTCACCCCTCTCGGCCCCACCGCCCCTCTGCCTTCAGGAGCATGGCATGTGGAGCAGCCACCTATCGGGTCCACTAAAGCTCGGTCCCATGGCCCCTGAGAGGGAAATGTAACTCCTGCGCCAGGCCTTGTGGTGCTACCGCTGCACGAACTCGTGCCAAACTCGACATTTGCTTCTTACTAGCAAAATGCCCGTGTGTTGCACGAAACAACAAGATGCATTTGTATGAGTAGTTTATCTTGTGGGAGAAAAGGATGAACGAGGGAAGGCCTTATTTGCAAATGTGGAGAGGGGTGTGGGTATCTTTTTGCAAAATTGCCATGGTTTCCTTCCATGGACATCTATGCCTCATAACACCCTGACGTCCAGCTGTGGCACCCTCGCCACGGCCAGGCCACCACCGACCGGTTCAACTCGAACGAGTGAGTCGTGAACACCGCCACGACAACAGCCAGCTGGGCATCTTGAACCACACCGATGCCGCTTCCCCATAGCCGACCTACGCTGGCACGTGGCCGCACGCCTTTGAGCCGCATACGACGACAGGAACACCTCCAGGATCGGGCTACGTAGAGTACATCATGTTCGCAAACCGGTATCCATTGAGCAGGTTCCTCCCGCCCACGAGCACACACCTATACATATCTAGCATTCCAGCCTCATCGCTGAGTGGTACATCCTCAAGACAGTGCAAGCGGTCAGAATCTCGAGCCCAAGTCGAAGCTATGTGCCCGGGTAGATCACTGGCTCCGGCCCGAGCTCCCACCCGGCCGTCGTTGCTATTGCAGCACTGACGATCGAGAGCAGCACTCTGCCGCTCATCCAGAGCATGAGCTAGTAAACATCGTGCGACACATCACAACAGTCAAGCACCTCGACATGCGTCGGCGGGGCAGAGGCTTTTCTTGCCCACAAGCTCCATGGTCTCGTCCAAGATCGGTGTGGTACTGCAGTCGAACATGCGGGTAAAATACTACGGGAGCAACTACATGTGCATCGCCCAGACGCCGATGTTGGCGTGGAGGAAGTGGTACTCGCTGGCGCCGCAGTGTGCTACTTGGCTTAGGCAGGCACCTGTTGCGACGCTCTAGCGTTGGCACCGCCATTGTCAATGCAGTTGATGATCCGGAGGAGGACGAGCAGGAAAGGAAAGGGTCTTGCATGCGTGTACAGATTCATGCAGGAAATTATTTCCTGGAAATACAACCTTTGTTTAACTTTCTTTGAGGCTATAGATGACCCACACTAGGAAATCTATTAGTACAACTGTTGGATGAAAACTAGTGGTGCGGGAGTATGGACCGGAGCATGGGAGGGGAGCAGGCAAGCCTCGTCCGCTGACCTGCGCCTCACCCCTCTCGGTCCCACCACCTCTCGGCTTTCATGAGAATGACATGTGGGCCACCCGCATTTAAGGTCCACATGTCATTGACTCATAGGCCGGTGCACTAAGCTACTAAAGCTCGGTCCTGTGGGCCCCGAGAGGGGGAAATGTCACTCTTGCGCCAGGCCTTGTGGTGCTCCCGTAGTACGAACTCGTGCCAAACCTGGAATTTGTCTCTTACTACTACCAATGTGCCGGCCCGTGCATTGCACTGGATCCAAAGTATCTATTTAGTGGAGTGCACTCTAAACACATTATCTATTTATTTTTCTCTAGCCTTTCCTAGCCATGCAACCAAGCAACATAAGCTTCATGGGTGCCCCCCACATCATATTATTTATACTATGTTGACTGAAAAAAAGATAAATTACCCTAAACAAGATCTTCCCATTTTTGGTTCCTACAATATTGTGTCGTGCACGTACCTAGTTGTATAGTGGTAGTACTAGTTGTAGTACAAACTTCGTACTAGTAGGATTACTAGTACGGAGTGCTCCTACTCTTTTTTTGCAGGGAAGGAGTGCTCCTACTCTATCAACGAGCCCCATATGACACCAAATTTCTTGGCTTCTGTGCTACAACTAGATCTTCCCCTCATTGCTGTTTTCCAACACGGCGGCCGGGGAGCGGTTTGCTGTGGTCCCGTTTGCCGATAGTCGGTTTGCTGAACTGCGGTCCCACATGAAAGTGAAAATGTTAGGCAACACGGCTTCCCTAGCTATGTGGCGTGCCGGACGGACCATGGAGTACTCCCGATTGCCGTGCATGTGGGGGTGCGACGCGAACGCCCAAACACGGCAGGCCTTTTTCTTTTACTAGCAATGTGCCCGTGGATTGTGACGGATCCAAAGTAGAATAGTACTTTTTCACAAACTTTAAAGAAAACACTCTTTTATAGGAGTAGAGAAACATGTATAAATTGTACTATTTGGTTCTTCTCCTTGGCACGATTGATAGATAGAAATAACGATTGGAAACTCTAGGGCGAGGCGTTTTCCACCAGATAAGCAGGGTAGTAGCTAGGTTGGTGCAGCGTCGGTTTGGTCACATGTGGTTCGACATGTTGTAGTGTTTCTAGCAAGATGCCCGTGTGTTGCACGAAGTTGATGGAAAAGGTAAGCACAACTTATAAATTGACGGATGGAGTACTAGTTACAGTGACGCATATAATTGCCTCCAAATGTGAGCAAAGGGATCGCACATGTCTGTATTGACTGGAATGAGAATGCAATAGCACAATAAGAATTAAGGCCACGATGATGCAATCACAGTGGTGGTTACAGGAGGCAAGAAGAAGATGCATCCGTCAACGTACGACCTCCTCCTCCTCCTCAACTCAGTGCGTCGGGCCACTGACCGGCGGCTTAGCAGCCGCAGCTTTTGTGGCGAGGTCAAGGTTCTTCTCAGCAAAGGCGTCCAATGCTTCCAGCTGGTTGAGGAAGGCCAACATCATAGCGTCCTCACTAGCCTTGTAGATACCTATGTACACGACTCCCTCGTACACGTGCATGTGTAGGTCGATGAATTCTTGCAGGGCGAGGCGCCTCGCGGCGACCGCGACCTCCAGGTGGACATTCTTCATTGCGTCAGCAGGCAATCGTAGGGCCACCAGTGCTTGAAAGAGGTTCCGACCATGGAGGCCGATTAGGGTGGCGGGCAATGAGGAGCCCGGGCACGCGGGCTGGAGGAGTACGACAATGTCGTCCACGAGCTTCTTGACGATGGTGAACTTGTTGATGGTGGCAATGATCATCTGGTCCAACTGAGAGTCATAGCTGGCGACGACGCTGGCCATCCACCAGCCGGTCACCAACACCATCTGGAGACAATTCTCGGCGCCGTGCCGCAGGCCGGCGCCGTGGACCATCTGCCACAGCCGCTGGCCGCTCACGTGCATCACTGCGATGTGTCTAGAGTGAGCACTTTTGCGCTTAGTGTAGGTGCTTAGGTGCATATGATGTGGTAGATGCATTGGAACGGAGGGTCGCCTTTATATGAGTGCAAACTGTGTTGCGTTAACATCGTGCTGCCTCTTTTCCCGATCCTCCTCCCCTTATTTCCCTCATGCATTCATGATGCTAATTGAAGGAGGATGCACCATTGGCCGTTCAATATTTCGGGAACTGCTACCCTCTCCCTCATCTGCATTAAAGCCGTATCGGGAACTGCGCCGCCCGTTGTCAAATCGAACAGTACTGCGCCACTCACTACACTCTCGGCTGAACACGCCTCCTTGCCTCCATCAAACACCCCCTGTTAAACCCGCATGCAAACCGAGAAACCTACTCCGGCCACACGTCCATTCATGAGCTGGCCAGAATTAAACAGAACGCCGACCGAGCTCCTCCCATCCGCCCACAGTTTAAATGAGGCAAGACGCCGACCAAGCTCCTACCGTCCGCCCTCTATTTAAACGAGGCCAGATAGACAGCGGGCAAGAATCGCACCCCTCCGACGCTTCCCCATCTCCTCCTTCACCATTTTCTCCACTCTTCCGATGGCTTCTGAGGAGCCGTTCTCCAGCATACTACCCGGCTGGGTGGCCTGCCGAGCCCTCCGGATACGAGCGAGGCCACTTGGTGCTTCACCAACCTCGCTTGGCCCGATGGAGCCAGTTGCCGCCCCAAGCCGGTGCGTGGTTCAGCAACTCGCCGCTCCAATTCAACTCGATGAGGAGTGGCGAGTTGCTCCATGCTGGCACGGCGGCGAGCACGGCGACACGAGCGTTGTCGCTACCACGTCGTATTGTGCCACCAGTATCTGCGGTGGGTGCGCCTCCTGTGTCTGTGGGTGCGCCTCCCGTGCCTGCGGTGGCGCCATGCAGGCAGAGACAGAAGACGGGTGCGTGGAGAGCGACGAGTCGGTTGCCAGGTTCTCCGTGTCCGCCGCCATCATCGAGGAGAAGTAGAACACGGGAGGCCGCCGCCACTTGGGTCCCATGAAGGCCACCGCCGAGGCTATGACTGCGTATACAGGTGGTTTCTTTGCTGCTTCGTCTCTTCCGAGGACCTTCGTTAACCCCACAAGTGTCTACAGGACATGAGGAAGACAAAGGGATCCACGAGCGGCCATTTAGATTAGTTATTAATTATACCACGAGAGCCGGATTAGCACCGCTTAGTACATGTAAATGCAATGAAATCCATCATGTTTATATGTAGATCCGACTCTTTTATACGAAATCCTTCATGCTTATATGAAATCAGTCTGTGTTTGCATGAATTTCCTCTGGTTGGTTAGAGTTGTGAAAATGTATGCCGCTGGCATTGGATGTCGTCCTTCGCGGAAGGAAGTGGGAGGAAATGTGCCGGCTGCCATTGGAGATGCTCCTATGCTGGAAATAATAGAGTCACATCCAATCCATTTGAGTTAATTGCGTGTAAGTTAATTGCATGTACAGTGTACATGACTTGCAGGGTGGCTACAACTTCATACAGAAAGTTAAAAAGAAACAAATCCATCCTTAATCTTGTATTCTAAGTACTTTGTGGGTTCCACTGTCAGTACAGTAGTGAAAGAAGTATATATTAAATAATAGTATATCTCTACTCTGTACTTCTCTCTCTACTCTTATAGAAAACAGAGTTGGTGATGATAGTGTGCTTGCGATCCTGCAATATAGGCCATCCAATTTATATCTGACGGATAGGAAGGAAACTATGGCAATTTTGCAAAAAGACACGCACACCCCACTCCACATTTGCAAATAAGGCCTTCCCTCGTTTATCCCCACAAGATAAACTACTCATATAAATGCATCTTGATGTTCTGTGCAACGCATGGGCATCTTGCTAGTAATATAAAAATCTAAAGTTAAATACAGAATTCAAACTCGGGTCATCACGTTGCGAGCACCCGATGCTAACCAGTCCAGCACATGTTCGTTGCGGACGATGCTGGAGATATATCTCTATGGCTACTCCTATACTTCCTCCATTCCTAAATATTTGTTTTTTTTTTCAGATTTGAAATGGACTACCACATATAGATGTGTATATAGACATAGTTTGGAGTGTTAATTCACTCATTTTGATCTGTGCGTAGTCACTTGTTGAAATGTCTAAAAAGAAAATATTTAGGAATGGAGGGAGTAGAAAAACAGAGTTGGTGATGATGGTGTGCCTGCCATCCTGTAATATAGGCCGTCGGATTTATATCTAATGGATAGGAAGGAAACTATGGCAATTTTGCAAAGAGATACCCACACCCTCTCCACATTTGCAAAGGCCTTCCCTCATTCATCTATTTCTCTCACAAGATAAACTACTCATACAAATGCATCTTGATGTTTCGTGCAATGCACAGGCATCTAGCTAGTTTCTTTTAAAATAGTTACTGCGATAATTTGGTTGAAGTGATATATTGTATGTCTGCCCTGAATGATCTCAGATTGACTAGTAGCAACAAAGAAAGGGTTGCCTTGTTAATTAATAGAAACAGGGTGAAAACTATCACATGAGGCCGGTAAAAACAAGGCACACTGGGTTCAGCGTCATCGTCACTACAACTATGTGCACATGAGAAGTCTACATATCGAGGGGGCTATGAAGAGAAAGACATGACGAGTGTGTGTGAGCGAGGCACATAGACACCACTAGTGCGCGCGCGTGTTTGTGTGCTTGAGGTAGAAACCATTTGATGGATTAAGATCAAGATTGAGTTGTCACCCTTCTGTTGTCATTGTTGGGGGGAGGGGGGAGGGAGAGAAACACATATCGAGAGTGTGCGCACGGTAGGCACAGAGGCACACCTAGTGTGTGTGTGTGTGTGTTTGAGAGAGAAGCGAGTAGATAGATTACTATCAAGATCAAGGTGCCACCCTACTCCTTCAGTGTCGGGTAGTGTGTGTGTGTGTGTGTGTGTGTGTGTGTGTGTGTGTGTGTGTGTGTTTGAGAGAGAAGCCAATATATAGACTAGTATCAAGATCGAGGTGTCACCCTACTCCTTCGGTGTCGGGAAGTGTGTGTGTGGGGGGGTGGGGGTATGTGTGGAAGTGACACTTAGATTAGGGATAAGGTGTGTGACACATATCTATATTAAGTGATAGGTAGATAGCATGTGTGCGAGGCATACTTAAAGCATCACAGAGATAAACAAGCGGTGTGCATGCAAGTGCCGGAAAAAATTGAAGAGAGAAGCAATGTCTACACGTGTGTGTGTGTGTGTGTGTGTGAGAGAGAGAGAGAGAGAGAGCAAAATCTCAAAACAAAAGGTGCTCTGCTGGATCCCATCACATGTATTCATATGGTTCCGGGACTCAAAAGACGACGAAGGTTTTGGCCTTCAAGTCAATAATAACCTCTATCATCTTTTGAGTCCCGGAACCATATGAATACCTACAATGGGATCCAGCTCGAATTAACCATAGGCATTTGTGTGCAAGACATAATTATACTTTGAGATATTAGTGGTGGTGGGTGGGCGGACTTAAAGGGGTGGGCGTGTTCGACAGGGAGAGCATGTGTGTTTCTGTGTGAGAGACTTGTAGGATGGGGTAGAAAGATGAATTCTACCCTTTATGGAGGGAGAGAAATACACGAAGTGCGCATGTGTGATTCCGATGCCCACGGAGAAATGAGATATGTATGCGTGTGAGAGATATTGCACAATTCATTCACATATCACTATCTAGCGATCGTGGATGTGTGTTGCTTTAACATAAATCAATATCTACTTCGTATAGTGGCCAAAGATACAATTCAATTAAACACTATAAAGATTGGACACTCACATATCACATTTTTTTCTAAATAATCCTTTTCAATTGTGCATGCCAATGTTACACTGATGTTTCTTCAAACAACCAATGTAGCTAGCATGTACATGCACCATTGTTTGTCTTGCATTCAGATTCATTAGTCTTGGATGATTTAAGGTTCTATTATGAAGTAATATATGTAACATTATATATGAATTCAACAGGTATGCAATTTATGAAATGGAGGCTATGTAATCATATGAGGTAATACTTTTAAGTAGCGGCCTAGAACATCCATTTCTTTTGTGTGACTACAATATCCATTTCCTTTTGTGCGCCTCTACAATAACATGTCAACGCATTATATTTAAAGTAAATAACCAATGGCAGTAAATTATATATTTACATGAGAAATACATAGGCTGAGTGTTTGATCCCTTTTTTTTGCGAACGCGCCTCTACACTCGTACGATTGGCCGCGCCAGTGTGAACGTCCAAGTTATCGGTGCATCATCCTGAGTTATTGTCTTTTTTTCTGGGGTGGACTTCACACAAGTTATTAACTGCTGACGTGTGCCCCGTGTACATAGTCTCGCATGACCTTCCCACTAGCGTTGTCCAAAATTAGTTGAAAATGGATACGAATGATCCCGTGGGCAGCAAAATCTCCCGCCTCCTTCTAAAATTTTTCCGCCTAGTCTTTAGCATGCGATATTCCCCTTTTGTCCTTGGTGCATGGAGAACAACAGTTACAATACGACACTCATTTACATAATAGGTCGGGGCTGCTTTGGTAACTTCCGGTCCCCCCACCACACGACAACCCATTTCCTCTCCCCTCCCGCAAAAACGACTAACTCCATAACACCAGCGCATCTTACATCACGCTGCCCGTACTTCATCGGCCTTTCTACCCCTCCCCTCTCGAAACCCTAGACTACTCATCCACGGCGTACTAGAGCCCATTCATTTCCAGTGGCGTCCACCTCACCAGATCTGCTTTTGCGGCTGCATCTACCCCTCCCACCTCCCCTAGAAACAAGTAGACTGCTCATCCACTAGTGTACCACAACCCATTCAGTGTCGGCCTTGTCCAGGGCGCCGGCTCTGCTTCACCGGTACTCTCGTCAACCGCAGGGCATCTGCAGCAGATCCTTCGTACTCCCCACCGGAGACGCTTTGTCCACACACCCAGAGCTGCCCCACTGATGCCCTCGTCGACGGCCTCTGATCCTCTTCGCCGACACCTTCCTCAACCCTACCGGAGCCACTTCGCCGACACCATCGTCGACCCTGACGGAGCCGCTTCGCCAACACCATCGTCAACCCTACCAGAGTAGCTTCACCTATACCATTCTCAACCCTACCGGGGCCGCTTAGCCAATGCACAAGTCCACGGCCTCAGATCCGCTTCATCGCACCCTCGTCCAACCTACCGGAGCAGCTTCTGACGCCCCGTCCACGACCACAGATCCGCATCGTCGACACCATCCTAAACCCAACCACCGGAGCAGCTTCACCGACGCCCTCGTCCATGGCCTCCAATTCGCTTCGCCCACACCATAGTCCACCCTACCAGAGCCGCTCCACAAACACCCTACTCGACGGTTCTAGATCTCCTTACCGGACCCGACAGCCAGCGCAGCATCATCACCCTTATGTTTCTAACCTAATTCCCACCGCCTGGCAAGATGCCAAGCGGCCGCCACGGCCTAGGTACTTTTCAGCTTTAAACCCATCCAGCATCACCTGCCAGATGTACTTCAAATATACTAACAGGTCGTTGTTACATGTTATGCAGCTGGCAAAAACTACAAGGACGATGTTTCTTCTGGATCTAACAGCTTGGCCAACCAAGATCCTGGACTGAGGCATGCTATGATCTTATAAGTCTCTCTCTCTCTCTCTCTCTCTCTCTCCCTCTCTTGTATTATTGTGTGCGTGCCAGCATGCTTTGCTAGGATTTTCGATCAGTAATCCCTTTGTGCAGACAATGATTTCTACTACTTGCTGCTAAATTAGATATGTAGATGTCATACATGATACTCACTGGAACAGAGGTAGTACATTACACAAAATCATAGGTGGCATGTAGGAATTCCAGTACACTACATTAGGCTCCATTAGAGTGTCTGCTAATCCAGCACACAGAGTCATGGCTAGTTTATGCTATGCACATAGTCGTTAATTGGTGGTTTAAATATGCGCAAGGGATATGCAATGTATTATCATGTAGAGATGTCTGAAATTAGCCGTGTCAACTTGTAGATAGGGTTACGCAATGAAAAAGTCCAAGATGTATGTGGTAATTTCATGGAACATCGCAAAAAAAAAGGAGAGGCAATAGTGAGCCTATACAGTGTCCTATGGTAGGTCATTCTCACCCAATTCTCTTGCAGGATTCTCCCATTGCAATCATCGTGACATGTTATTTGTATGTCAGTTCTATTGGCCAAGTTTCTTAGGGATAGTTAATTCGAGTTATCCTAAGAAAATAAGCACCTTTGAATCTAAGCTCCAGGTAATAAGCCAACCAGTTCTTTTCATTTCCTGCCTTTTCAGCTTATCTGTGGTATGATCAGTGAAAAGTCTAGATTGCATTATATTTTGTCATTTTGCTGTCCATATGAAAATTAATTTGACTTGCAAACATCAGAAATTGAACTCTGTGCAGTAATTAATATGGTAGGAAACCAGACCATAAATATTTTGATCAAAATGCAAATACAAAGATACCATCTACTTGGCACAATCTACTTTGGTCAATGTCTTCCATAGAGACCCCATTGCCTAATTTAAATGAAGAACGCATGACGTAAATTTAAATGAAGAACAATTATGTATCGAAGCTCGATTGTCCAAGTGGTTGGTTGTTATCATATAGCAGCACCACCTGAAAGCATCATATAGCAGGTGCAACAGCTCGTATCAACTCATCATACAGCAGCATGCAATTCATCATATACCAGTAGCAGTTCATCATATAGTAGCAGCAGCTCATAGCAATTCATCATATAGCAGCAGCAGGAGCAGCTTAGAGCAATGCATCATATAGCAGCAGCAGACGCAGCTCATAGCAATTCATCGTATAGCGGATCAGAATGAAAATTTGGCAAGAAATCAGAGGAGATCCTGACCTTGTTGGATGAGCTCATCCTTCAACAGCACCGCAAAGCCACGGCCTGGGAGGAGGGGAGGGGGGAGGAGGTGCCTTCTACCGCTGTGTGGCATCGGCCGTAGTTGTGCGGCGCCCACCAGAGTAGTGCATTGGACGGACCACAGCGGAGCAGCTTCTAGAGACCATGAGAATGAGGGGTGGCACCAGAGGGAGGAGCAGCTGGGGAAATTAGGCCCTACCCACCGGCCATGTAGCCTAGCTCGGTAGAGCATCGTCGAGGACCAGGCCAGATGGGACTAGTGGCGACGACTTGCTGGAGGAACCCTATCGATGTAGAGGGGATCGAGGTAGAGGGAAAGGGGAGTGGAGATGCAAGCGGGCAGGGCAATGAACGCTTGCGTGTTTGTTTTTACTTGAGGGTCATGTGTGACACGGGCGTGGGCAGTGGCATTTTGAGTGTAATATAGGTAGACAACAGAGTCATTTCACTATTCCCCTTCCCTTCAGTTTTTAGTGAGCTTCTACCCGAAACACCCCCCTCTAAAGCGAAATAAGTTAAGCCCAAGCCCATAACTCAAAAATGACTTCTTTACATCTTTTATGGCTTATTTTGACAATAAGCTCTGAAAAGGCGAAATAGAACTCGCCCTTAACCTACAATTCAATTGTGCGTGCAATGATGAATGACTCCTACCTGGTATAGTGTACATTTAGGCATCATCATACATGGCATAACCTAATACATGTGCATTTCATTATAGAATCTGAAATATGCAGTGTTTATGTTAGTTCATACGTTGCACATGATGTTTAAATTCCCCTTAAATCTGGTTAGTCAAGTGATGGTCTTTAAGCCTCCTTCTATGCTTCTTTTCTTGATATGTAAGATTTGCTCACCGATCTGTTCAATTGCTTGTTTGTATCAGCCAACCATACTAGGACTGTTTGCTTTGATTACTTGTTGTTCTTGACCTAATATAGCTTGTCAACGATTTAAACACTAAGTGTCGCTGTAGTGGGGGCTTGTATAACTCATAGGTGACATAAAGGTTTGGCTGTACACTAAAGTAGGCTGTCCAAGAGTACCTGGAGATCCAGTTCAAAGGTATGCCTAGTTTTTACATAGTGCACACATAGTAAATGCTCATTTCATTGTGTGCAAGAGATGTGGCATGTTTCATTATGTGGTGTTGTTTTGTTATATATCATCCTTTTTTGTTGTTCACAAACTAGAAAGTATGCATATTATGCTCATTTCATTGTGTGCAAGAGATGTGGCATGTTTTATTATGTGTTGTTGTTTTGTTATAATATCATCCTTTTTTGTTGTTCATAGACTGGAAAGTATGCATATTTATCTTCCAAGGAGACCAGTAATTAGTTTGTGTCACCTTGCAGAGGGAGTGCAATGAAGATAAGATTGAAGATTTCCAAGTACAAGATGTTAGAAAGGAGCCTTGCAAGAGAAGAAGGAGGAGCACTGAGCCTGTTCAACCAGTTAAGCTAAGTCACACTATATAACAATTACCAGGACATCCCATTTGTCTGAAATTGTGCTTGTGTAGGGTTCTTCACCTGTAACCTAGTCATTGGGCCATTGATTAAAACCCCTCCACTCACTACTATATGATGTTCTAAATTTTTTGTAACTCAGATGTATGTAAACACATTTTAATGTGTCTGTTCACTCATTACAGATGTAGTCTACTTTTAAAATTTTGAAACATCTTATAGTAGCGAACAGTGTGAAACTGCTTCCTGCCATGGTAGAGTTGTCGATGTCATAACTGTCATAACCAAACGCATATTCACATCATTAGCCTCCTTATCATTACTAGGATATTGATTACATACTAGTCGAGATACTTAAGGGGGGCAAACAATATTACATTAGTTGTTCCTTTATATAGTAAATGTAGCTAGGCCATGGATGTTATTGAGGCGTGCATGTATGCATGCTTCCAACTCAACAGTTCAATTGCTTGTTTGTTTCAGGCATAGTTAAATTGCTCTTTTCAATTGCTTTATTTGTCCTCAGTTAATGAGATGCCCAAACAATGATGCCTGATGTTGGGTACTTGTATAACTATTAGTTGACATAATTAAAGGCCTTACCATTTAATTACTCTGGCAAAGTATGTCTGAAGCTTTGAAGTCTATTAACCAACTATTACTGCATGAGGCTCACAATCTAGTTTATACTAGGCTAATGATTGCATAGTTTTACTTGTTGTAGTAGGTTTGTATGAATCCCGCTGCTGTTCATTATGCTCCCTAAGACTTTAATTGAGCTAAAGAATGGCCAACTGCTTGCTTATACCCAATGTGTTGTCTAAATTTGTAACCTGTCTGTGTTTTGGATTTGCCCCAACACCATGCTCCTCTAGTGAGCTAAGAGAGATTTCTGTATGCGTGCTGCACAGACTACCATTTTTATAATTTTTTAAATATCACCTGCTTATGCTTCATGATGTGTAACATTATTGTTAGTCCTGTTTTGCCATGTACAAAATAGTCTGTCTTGCTCGATTCACTGTTGTAACTATATTTTTGCCCTAGTCATGTGTACTTACAGAAACATTTCAGGATGAAGTGTCATCAACACAAAGATCTGCGAGCAATGCGGCATGGCCATTACCAAATGATTATGGATTGGAATTGGAATGTGCTGATGTTCTCGAGAATCAACTAGAGGTGGCAAGACAACATGTACAATATTCTGAACGTGCAATCAACAAGTTGAGACTGGACTTGCAGGTATTAGATGTAGGAGTTAAGAAAATGAAATGAGAGACTGAGGTAACCATGAAGGAATTGGAGATTTTGCAGACTAAAATTTGTGCTATCTGAATCCGGCCAATCCTATTTTCTCAAGAGATTATAGTTCAAATTGTAAGTTATGTTCATGCGCGTCCATGATGTATGAGCTGTATTGGCCCGGTGTATGTAATTTTCTATTTGTGTATTCTTTATTATCACTGGTGCCGAACCATAATGCCTAGTGGGTATAATCGGCTGTAATTTCTTTATTCTATAGTGTAGGATTATTCTATGTTTCTATGCCTTAGTCTCTTTATTGTATAGTGTATGTTTTTAGAGGTGATAGTATAGAGTAGGATAATTCTTTGAATATGCTATATCGTTCAAACGGGGGCCAACTCACCCAAACGTTGTAGTGACCATGGCCCTCCACGGGCCGTACGATCCATGGGCCATCTACGGGATGTACGATCCATGGCCTTCTATGGCCGTCAGATCTGTGGGCCTTCTATGGGCCGTCGGATCCGTGGGCCTTTTATGGGCCGACGGATCCATGGGCCTTCTACGGGCCAACGGATCCATGGGCCATCTACGGGCCATATAATCGATTCGCCAAACATGGGCCGTACCATTCTTGGACCAATAACAGTCCGCCAAACAGGCCGTAAATGGGCTAGAGTGGAAGTCGTGTGTTTTATGGCCCAACCATAATGGGCCATTAGTAGGCCGTATTTGATGACGCTATGAAAACAACCCAATGGGTTAACGGGCCACAAACAGGCTGACTGTAACCACGGGCTGAATTTGGCCCACAAGCGGGACATGCCAGTAACGGACCGTAAGTAACCGAATGCTGGAAATGAGCCGAAGAACAAATGGGCCCCGAGAAGGCCGAAAGATAAAATGGGCTGGAAACGGCCCAATGGAATAATGGGCCGTTAATGGGTATAAGTGATACACTGTTCATTTCCAGCCAGATTCACCACGAGCTGTTAATGGGCCAAGAGTTACAAAGGGCCTCATATGGGCCGCAAGACGTCATGGGCCCTACATGGGTCGGAAGTTAAAACGGGTTGGAATCATATTGGACGGCCCATATGACGCTAGTGGGCCTAATTCGGGTAGGCCGTAATGGGCCCTGGGTTAGCGGGTTGTAAATGGGCGATATGCGAACATTCCGTTAACAGGCTTTCCATGGGCCAACCCGCTACCTTTTGACCAAGTCAAACGGGTCAGCCTTTCCACAGGAATGGGCCTCTGTTGGGCCGTTCCACGTGTTGACGTTTCATAGGCGCCTTCGGTCCAATGAGTGGATGACATCTGTCCCAACGGTGAGCCGGCACATGTTTCCTCCAGCCAATGATGATTTTAGACGTGGAAAACCCCGTTGGTCGTGGCTGTTAGCGGGTTATTGGATCCAAAACCGGACCCGATAGCTTAACGGCGACCCGTTATGGTGGATGCCATGTGTCGGTCACCCTTGATGAAAGCACTTCCATGAAGCGCGATTTATCGTCATGGAAGTGGACACTTACGTGATGATAATTTTGGTGATGTCATGGAACACTTCTACGACATCACAGGTATGACTATCTTGATTCTATCATAAAATCGTCATGGATGTACATGCATGACAGAAAACCTGACCACTGTGACAAACATGTATCATCACGAAAGTGTTTTTTTTTGTAGTGGTTGGAAGCCCCCAAGTGACCTTATGATCAAAGAACAAAGACTCAGATGCACAGTAATGAAACAATAGAGGCCCTGAATTTCAGGGATGTCAGCTTTATTATATTGATCATAAAAGATATATACATTTACAAATGTATGTACAAGGATGAGAGCTGGTGGCTCAAGTGTAGTAAGACCGAAGATGAGCAATGTTCCATGGCCGGCGGGTCTCCTCGTCCGACTTGCGTGAATCCTTCTGCTCTCGTATATCAATGAGGTAGTATGACCCGTTATTGATATTTTTGCTGATCACAAAAGGCCCTTCCCAAGGAGGAGAAGCTTATGAATCCCTGCGTGATCTTGAATCAAATAGATCACTAAGTCGCCCTCTTGAAATGTCCGACTTTGAACTCTACGGTTATGATAGCGACGTAGATCTTGCTGATATATCGCCGAACCAGCCGCCGTAGGGTCACGCTCTTCATCCAAAGCATCAAGTGAGTTCGGGCGTGCCCTCTCATTATCAGCTTCAACATAAGCCGCCACTCTAGGCAAGTCATGAGGGATGTCACTTGGGAGAATCGCCTCTGCACCATAAACCATAAAGAAAGACGTATAGCCTATTTATCTGTTGGGGTGGAATTGATACTCCAAAGCACTAAATGCAGCTCCTCAACCCAACAACCTGGCGTTCATTTCAAAGGAACCATGAGCCAGGGCTTGATGCCTCACAAAATTTCTTGACTAGCTCGTTCTGCCTGACGATTAGAATATGGATGAGCCACTGAAGAAATGTCAAGACGAATATGCCCTCTTTGACTCCTCCATAGCACCCTTAGAAAGATTAGTGCCATTATCACTGATGATACTATGAGGGTATCCAAAACGGAAAAATCAGCTTTTTAACAAACTGATCAACTGTGGCCGCCTCACAATTGCTAACTGGGCATGCACCGGCTGGGTTGAAGTCGAGGTCGCCATGTACCCATGCGCTCACATACGATGTTTTGACCATAGACGACGCACCCATGGCAGTGGCGCGCTCACCGGGCATCAAGCATGCTGCTTGGCTCTGTCCGGTGGCGGTTGTAATGAGGCGGAGCATGCGAGAAGGAAAACACGGATGGCGCATGCACTTATGACCAACAACTTATCTTTACATATATCTATCCCTCTTTGTATTCACAGGTACATGCAACCAAGGAGAAATCACGTGACAAATCCAGGACGAAGTCATCCCGGCCAGAGGCGGCGGACGACGCACCCGGTGGAGATGAGCCTAGGATTCGAAAAGAAGTCCGGCGGCGCCCTCGCACGCACGGATGCATGCTAGAACAAGAAGAGGTCATCGCCCACTTCTTTAACCCCGGTGACAACACGGAGAGAATGAACTCGCTGCGCAGCCACCACCATCAAGCCGGTGCCACAGAAGATGGCGTCATGGAGCTTGAGGGACGCCGCCGGCGTCCACTTTGTCAAGATGGTGCCTCGGAGGATGGCGACATGGAGCTCACCCGAACGACGCTCCGTTGTCTTGTTCATCAAGCTGGCGCCATGGAGGACGGAGAGGCGGAGCTTGCGAGGATGCCGCCGCCGTGCCGCGGTGGATGGACAGAGCTCGCTAGGACGACGCCCGTCGTCTTCTTCATCAAGCAAGAGCCATGAAGGACGGAGGCGCGGATCTCGGAGGATGCCGCCGCGTTCCGCGGGCATGGCGCCGTGGAGTTCGCCAAGATGACGACAAGGTAAACATCGTCAATCCGGTGCCATGGAGGACGGAGAGGTGAAGCTTGCGAGGATGCCACCGCCGTGCCGCGGTGGATGGACGGAGCTCGCTAGGACGACGCCTGTCATTTTCTACATCAAGAAAGCTCCGTGGAGGACGAAGGCGTGGAGCTCGCGAGGATGCCGCCACCGTGCTGTGGTGGATGGCGGCATGCAGCTCGCCAAGACGACGCCCATCACCAACATCGTCAAACCGGTACCATGGAAAATCATGGCGCAGAGCTCTCGCAAGAGGGACGTCACCAATGTCAACATCACCAAGCCATTGTCGTGAAGGACAAAGGTGTGGAGCTCGCGGGACGACACCACCAATGTCTACCTCATCAAGATGGAGCCCGCGACCCGGAGTCCATGGAGATGACTGTCGGTGTACTAAAGTATGGGTACCTTAGTATGCCGAACTTGTGCACAGGCAGTCGCAGCGTCCCGCGGCAAGGCTTGCCGGGCGTCCGCCAAGACCCTCCGTAGCTCATATTGATGCCTTTCAAGAACAAAGTACTCAAACCAAGGCCCCGGCAAGAGGAGCTTACCGGGAAGGCCAACCAAGGCCCCGGCAAGAGAAGCTGGCCGGGAAGAACAAGGCCCCGGCAAGAGGAGCTTGCCGGGAAGGCCACTCAAGGCATTCCAAGAAAACTTGCTGCGACGCACCGCGCGCCCCGGCAAGGCCCGGTGAGCGACAAGCTCCCGAACACGACAAGACGACGACCGCGGCAAGGAGCTTGCCGCGGGAAACCCCCACTTCGCGCCCGTGCTCCAGCACACCTGCCAACGTGTCGCTCTGGGACCTTCCCAAGCACACGGGGCAGGAGGCCGTGCAGCTAGGGGTGCGAGGTGGCAAGCAGGCGCTGGCAAGAAGACCATCGTGGCGATCGGTGGCGCCCCTAACGGTCGTTTCATACACTGTTTGGGCGACCGGACGGGCATTAAATGCCCTTGTCCCCTGCCGTCAGAGTTAGATAGGGGGGCACTGTTGATAGCAGTTGTACCAACCCACGTTTTTACTCTTCTACCCCTCTTTCTACGCTGCCACCTGTCGGTGACCCCTTTAGCCTATAAAAAGGAGGCCCATGCGCACGTAGAAGGGGGCCGGTTCATTTGGGGTTCGGTTGGTTTGGGGTTCTGTTCGTTTGGGGTTCGATTCGGTTCGACTCATTCGAAACTAGAGGACACCCACACTCTCAAGCAAGAACAATAGAGAAACACAAAGCAGCAGTAGGAGTTTTATCTCTCCGGAGAGCTCGGAAGCTGGGTAAAAATCCCTCGCGTGCTCCGCCTAGATCTGCTCTTCGTGCGCCCTCCGCCCCCTTGCCGGACAAAAAAAGGGGCCCTGCCCCATAGGTTCTCGTTCCCCGCGGCGACATCTCTGGCGCGCCAGGTAGGGGAGTGTCGAGTTTGTGCGAACCAGATCCGGCGTTTGCGCGCGCTACATCAACATCTTCATCAACATGCCACCGAAGAAGAAGGCTTCGGAGGTGGCCGCTCCGTCCACATCTATCCTACCGCCACCGGAGCAAACGGGCGGTGGGGCGGATGCCGGCGGAGGAGCGGGCGCCAGCGGAGGGACTCACATCATCACTCGGTCCAAGGACAAGGCCCCGCAAGCTTCAGCGTCTGTACATCCACCGCACCCCTCCCAGGAGGTGCAGGATCGACAACGCCACGGTGCTCCTGGCACCGTACTCACGTTAGAACAAGGCCAAGCTGGTGGGTCGCGGGACGCTCAAGGCCAACATGCGCGTCGACATGCCGGCACGAGCGCGGGACGGTCGCCTGGACGAGATGTTGCTCCTTCTAACAATGTTAGAAGCCTGAGCATATCCCGCACCTCGCGTAGCTCGCCACCGCCACCCAAGACTCCAGAGGAAGCGCTGGCCCGAGCCCAGCTGCTTCTAGATTACCCTCCAACGCCAGACAAGATCGACGACTGGAGGGCCACCATTCAGAGCCTTATCGGCTTCGCCAACGGCGACAAGCCCCGGCAACCGAGCACATCGAAGCCCCGGAGAGACGCCCAGGCACAAGCCGACGCCGATAAGAACGCTGGGGGTGCCACCACCGTGCACTCCCCACCACGAAGGCCAAGATCGCCGACTCACCGGGCCAATCTCGACCCCGACTCCACCGCGTCGTCGGACCCGCGAGCTCGCCGCGATCAACGCCAAGTTCTCCAAGAACGATGACAAGAAGACGCTCATACTCGCATCGAGCTCCGAAGAGAAGCGCGGCGTCAGTCAGACCAGCGCGCTGGGCCCACTGTTGATGTGCATGCGCCAGGGGAACTAGGCGACTTGCCGTACGCGGTAGGTTGCCCTGCGTTCACCCGTGAGCTGCGGCAGGTCCAGTGGCCCAGTACCAAAAACTTCAAGCCAGATGTACCCGAGAAGTACGATGGCAGGATACATCCGTCGGAGTTCCTCAGTGTCTACACCATCGCGGTGCAGGCTGCCGGGGGGCGCGATGAGAAGATCCTCGCCAACTACTTCCCGCTGGTGCTCAAGCCCAACGTCAGATCTTGGCTAATGCACTTGCCGGACAACTCCATCTCTTCGTGGGCGGACCTGTGTCATCAGTTTGTCGGCGCCTTCACAGGCGGCCACAAACCTCATGGCCAGGAGAGCGATCTTCATCTTCTCGCCCAGAAGGAAGGGGAACCCCTGCGCAAGTACATACAGAGATTCAGCCAGGTGCAGCGCAACATCCCAGACGTCCACCCTGCCGCGGTTATCAGCGCGTTCCATCAGAACGTGCGTAACCGCGGGTTGAGGGAGGAGATGGCGATGTACAAAATCAGAAATGTCAGCGAGCTATATGCTCTGGCCGACAAGTGTGCACGTGCTGAGGAGGGGAGGAAACTCCCCAGAGAGAACGCAGGAGCAGAAGGATCTGACAGTGAGGATGCCGCCCCGGCGAAGAAGAACCGGAGGCGGAACAACAGGAAGAGAAGATCTAAGGATGTGCTAATTGTCGAGCAGTCCGGCAATGGAGGTGGCGCCGAGAAGGCCAAAGCTGGTGACTCCGGCGAGGCTGTGGTGGCCGCCGACAGGCAGGACGGCTCCGGCAAGCAGTACTGCAAGATCCACCGCACCAAGGGCCATGACCTCCAGGCCTGCAAGAAGGTTGAGCAGCTTGTTGAGCTACAGAAAGCTGAATACGAGCGCCGCGACAAGGAGAAGGCCCAGGAAGGTGGCGGAGGATCCGGCAAGAAGCGTCCCGCCCGGGGAGGGCGCCGCAGCAAGGCCAAGGAGCGGCAAGGAGACAGGCCTCCCCGCGGCCGCGACAAGGACGAAGACGAAGATGAAGATGATGAGATGGAGGAGGATGAGGCCGACGAGCAGGAGTTTCAGAAGGCGACGGAAGTTTTGTGCGTCGACGGCGGTGCTTCTCTGCACACCTCGCACCGCCAACTCAAACAGTGGATGCGGGAAGTGAACGCAGCAGAACCGTCCGTTGAGTCGCGCAAGCCCCTGAAGTGGTCCAGCACGCCCATCATCTTTGACATTGAGGATCACCCTGACCGCATAACTGCGGTCGGGTGCTTGCCGATGTTGGTTTCGCCAACAATCCGCAACCTCAAGGTCACGAAGATGCTGGTTGACGGCGGGGCCGGCCTGAGTCTTATCTCTTCCCCGGTACTCAAGAAGCTCCAGATCCCCGACAGCGAGCTCGAAGAAACCGGCACCTTTCAAGGGATCAACCCGGGAAGGAGCAAGCCGAAGGGGAAGATCACGCTGCCAGTAACGTTTGGCAGTGAGCTGAACTTCAGGACAGAGAGAGTCATATTCGACGTTGCTGATTTTCCATTGCCCTACAATGGGATACTTGGCCGTCTAGCGCTTGCTAAGTTCATGGCAGCCTCTCATCACGCCTACAACGTGCTCAAGATGCCCGGTCCGATAAGTGTCATTTCTGTCCATGGCGACAAGAAAGATGCACTTATCTATACCGACAAAATCTACCGGGAAGCAGCAGCCGCAGCAGAACACAAACCACTTGCCGCTGAAGCTCCCGGGGGGAAGAAGAAGACCAAGTCCGGCAAGAGTAGCTCTGATGCCCACTCCGGCAAGCGCACCTCTTCGGAGTGCTGCGCTACTGTCGAGGACGCACCATCAAGCTCCACCGGCAAGTGCAAGAAGGCAAAGACAGCTTCACCATAGACCAAGAAAGTGGACGCCAAGGAGGACGGCACTGGTGGTACCTTCACCATTAGTGCCACGCTTGACCCTAAATAGGAAAGCGCGCTCGTTGCTTTCCTGCGGGCGAATGTCGATGTATTTTCATGGCAACCATCTGACATCCCTGGTGTTCCCAGGAAAGTAATTGAGCACCACCTTGCCGTCTTCCCTCACGCGCGGCCCGTCAAGCAGAGAGTCAGAAAACAAGCAGTAGAATGCCAAGAGTTCATTGCAGAGGAAATCAAGAAATTGGAAGCAGCAAGCTTGGTCCGAGGAGTACTCCATCCAACGTGGTTAGCCAATCCAGTAGTCGTGCGCAAAGCAAACGGGAAGTGGAGGCTTTGTATTGACTTCACTGATGTTAATAAAGCTTGTCCCAAGGATCCATTTCCCTTGCCGCGCATTGACCAGATTGTCGACTCCACGGCAGGATGTGATCTGCTTTCATTCCTTGATGCATACTTAGGATATCATCAGATCTTCATGGTGGAAGAGGATGAAGAGAAAACCGCATTCATTACTCCATGTGGCACATACTGCTTTGTACGGATGCCTTTCGGACTAAAGAATGCTGGTTCAACATTTGCAAGAGTAGTCAGTCATGCTTTTGACTCACAGCTGCACAGAAATGTAGAGGCTTACATGGATGACATAGTGGTCAAGAGCAAGGACAAAGAAACTTTGATCCAAGATCTGGATGAGACTTTTGCAAATCTGCGCAAGATCAATCTCAAGTTGAATCCCGAGAATGCGTGTTTGGAGTCCCTTCCGGCAAGCTTCTCGGATTCTTTGTGTCTCAGCGGGGGAACGAGGCCAATCCCGACAAGGTCGAAGCCATTGAACAGATCGAAGCGCCGAAGCGCGTCAAGGATGTGCGAAGGCTTGCCGGCTGCGTTGCTGCTCTCAGTAGGTTCATCTCTAAGTCTGCCGAGCACGCCCTGCCATTCTTCAAAATTTTGAAGAAGGCAGGTCCAATGAAATGGACTCCGGAAGCGGAGGCCGCGCTGCAGGACTTGAAGAGATACCTATCCTCCACTCCAATACTTGTCGCACCTAAGCCACAAGAGAAGTTGCTGCTATATCTGGCGGCAACCAATCAAGTGGTTAGTGCTGCGTTAGTAGCGGAGAGGGAGGCAGATGATGAGCCAGCGACCGCGGCAAGCGAGTCCAGCGACAAGCAGGGGGCTTCCCCGACAAGTTCTGGTTCCGACAAGGATGGATCTGCGCAGCCACAAGAAGAGAAACAGAAGAAGATGGTGCAGTGCCCAGTTTACTTTGTCAGTTCCCTTCTACAGGGGGCTAGATCAAGGTACTCTGGTGTGCAGAAATTGCTTTTCGGCCTTCTCATGGCCTCGAGGAAGCTGCGCCATTACTTTCAAGCACACGAAATCACAGTTGTCACTCGCTTTCCGTTGAAGAGGATACTGCAGAATCCAGAAGCAACAGGCAGGATTGTCGAGTGGGCGCTGGAATTGTCAAGCTTTGGCCTCAAGTTTGAAAGTACTTCAACTATCCAAAGCCGAGCATTGGCAGAATTCATAGCAGAATGGACGCCAACACCTGATGAAGAAACTCCGGAGAGGAGCATCTCCGTCAAGGAAGCAAGCAAAGAATGGATCATGTACTTTGACGGTGCCTTCTCGCTGCAAGGCGCCGGTGCGGGCGTGCTACTTGTCGCACCCACCGGAGAGCACCTCAAGTACGTGGTCCAGATGCACTTTCCCAAGGAGCAAGCAACAAACAATACTGCAGAGTATGAAGGCTTGCTTGCCGGACTCAGGATCGCGGCAGACCTTGGGATCAGGAAGTTTATTGTCAGGGGTGACTCACAGCTTGTCGTCCGTCAAGTAAACAAAGATTATCAGAGTCCGTTGATGGAAGCCTACATCGATGAAGTGAGGAAGATGGAAGAGCATTTTGACGGCCTGCAAATGGAACATATTCCAAGATCTCAAAATGACATTGCAGACGGCCTGTCAAAGTGCGCCGCACTCAAGTTACCTGTGGAACCAGGGATTTTTGTGCTCAAGTTGACTCAACCATCTGTAACACCATCAACTGGACAGAGCAAGAAGAGGAAGTTGATTACTGGCGACTACCTTCCGGCAGAACTCCCCGAAGCCGCTGTCAAGAAGGTCCCCGAGATCAACACAAAGAATGCTGAGGGGCAGCCTGCTCCGACAAGCCCCAGGGTTTGTTTCGTTGAAGCAGACGCTCCCGACAAGCTGTGTCCCGACACGCTTGCCGGGGAGCATCATGCTCCGGCTGAATCACAGATTCTGGCCGTGGAAGCAGATGTTCCCGCAGCAGCATTTGTGCCTTTAGTCCTTGTCGTCGAGCCACAGGCTCCGGCATGGGCACAGTAGATTGTCCATTTTCTTCAAACAGGAGAACTTCCCGAAGAGCAGGAAGAAGTGGAGAGAGTAGCCCGGCAATCAAGTATGTACCAGTTTGTCGATGACATACTGTACAGAAGAAGATTCATCGGAGTGAAATTGAAGTGCATTTCCCGGGAAGATGGACAGGAGCTGTTGGCGGAGATACATGGAGGCATATGTGGTCACCACATTGGCGCAAGAGCACTTGCCGGCAAAGCTTTCCGGCAAGGTTTCTTCTGGCCGACAGCCCTCCAGGATGCAACTGCACAAGTAACCAAGTGTGAAGCGTGTCAGTTCCACTCCAAGCAGATACATCAACCAGCTCAAGCTCTCCAAACAATCCCTTTATCCTGGCCATTTTCGGTCTGGGGGCTCGACATCCTCGGCCCCTTTCCCCGAGCTGTCGGGGGCTTTGAGTACTTGTACGTTGCAATCGACAAGTTCACAAAGTGGCCTGAAGTGGAAGCAGTGAGGAAGGTGACAGCACAGTCAGCAGTCAAGTTCTTCAGGTCAATTGTTTGCCGTTTCGGAATCCCTAACAGGATCATCACCGACAATGGCACACAATTCACGAGCCGCACCTTCATGCAGTACGTCCAAGGTCTTGGCGCCAAGATCTGCTTCGCTTCTGTTGCTCACCCGAGAAGCAACGGTCAAGCGGAGAGGGCAAACGCTGAAGTGCTGCGCGGGCTCAAGACCAGAACTTTCGACAGGCTGCACAAGTGCGGAAGAAATTGGATCGAGGAGCTGCCGGTGGTTCTTTGGTCGATCAGAACGACACCAAATCGAGCCACTAGCCAGACACCTTTTGCTCTAGTATATGGAGCAGAAGCAGTTCTCCCCACAGAACTCGTATACGGATCGCCTCGAGTGCTCGCTTATGATGAGCTTGAGCATGAGCAGCTGCGGCAAGATGACGCGCTGCTCCTCGAGGAAGATCGTCTTCAGGCTGCTGTACGAGCTGCTCGCTACCAGCAAGCTTTGCGCCGCTACCACAGCCGCAAAGTTAATGCCAGAAGCTTCGAGGAAGGCGACCTTGTTCTTCGGCGCGTTCAATCCGCCAAGAATTCCAACAAGTTGACGCCGAAGTGGGAAGGCCCTTATCGGGTGAAACGAGTCACTAGGCCTGGCGCTGTCCGCCTTGAGACCGAAGATGGATTTCCGGTGAGCAACTCCTGGAACATAGAGTATCTTCGTAAGTTTTACCCATAAGGCGCGGTTGCCAGAACCTGTTCCGGCAACCACCTTTCTGTACAAGTCTTGCCGCTGTTGCATATAATCCTTTGTACAGAGCCGGGCGCAGATCCCGTGCATAAAGTTTATGTGCTCAGCACATGTTGTCAAATTTCATGCCTTTTTCTTTTATGCATGTATTATCTGACACTTTGTGCAGCACTCGCCTTCGGTAAGCAATAACGAGCCACAAGGCTCCATATCTTTATTTTCTCTTCTCTCAAAAAGAAGGTTCCTTCGCCCACAAGTTCACGGGGGGGAGGAGAGGATAAAGGTGTGGACCGGGCGTCGTTCAAAGAAGTATGGCCTTGCCGGGACACAGACGACAGAAAAGCTAAGTTGTCAAAGTCTGAACACAGCCAGTTTTAAATTCTTTATGTTATACTCCTTGAACGACCATGCCTTGTATAGAAAACCTGTGCGCGAAGGAATCGACTCGTGGCTAAGTTGCGCCCTTAATTTGTTTCGAGTCCGCTCGACAATGAAAGTGTGCTGCAACTAGCCCCGACAAGATTTCTTGCCGGAACCGGCACCGCCAGCGAGCTGCTGATGTTCCGCACTCAGCACTCGCGGCAAGCGTGCTCCGGCACCGCCAGCGAGCTGCTGATGTTCTGCACTCAGCACTCGCAGAAAGCGTGCCCATGCCGGCGAGTTCCCTGAAAGCTCGTGGCTAAGTTGCGCCCTTAATTTGTTTCGAGTCTGCTCGACAATGAAAGTGTGCTGCAACTAGCCCCGACAAGATTTCTTGCCGGAACCGGCACCGCCAGCGAGCTGCTGATGTTCCGCACTCAGCACTCGCGGCAAGCGTGCTCCGGCACCGCCAGCGAGCTGCTGATGTTCCGCACTCAGCACTCGCGGCAAGCGTGCCCGTGCCGGCGAGTTCCCTAAAAGCTCGTGGCTAAGTTGCGCCCTTAATTTGTTTTGAGTCCGCTCAACAATGAAAGTGTGCTGCAACTAGCCCCGACAAGATTTCTTGCCGGAACCGGCACCGCCAGCAAGCTACTGATGTTCCGCACTCAGCACTCGCGGCAAGCGTGCTCCGGCACCGCCAGCGAGCTGCTGATGTTCCGCACTCAGCACTCGCGGCAAGCGTGCCCGTCCCGGCGAGTTCCCTAAAAGCGTAGGGTAAAAACATGCAAGGGATGGAATTGAGTAAAGGATATAACATAACAATCATTCCCTCTTTCATTAAAAAAACATCCCCCTCGGGTACAATCCATGGAGGATGAAAAACATGAAAGAGAGGATTACAAGTTTTAGATGCGGCTAAGGCCCGGAGGCTTACAAATTAAAAAGATGAGATGCCCGTAATCCCTTTCCTGTCCCTCTCTTCAGGAGATAGGTCAAGGAGGCGAAAAGGGCAAAAGAGGCGCCTAGGCGAGCTACAGGTGCCAAAAGACACCAAGAGAACAGCCCGGGGGCTGTCCGAAGGCTGGACGGTGATGGCGGCGCCGGAAGCAGGGCTCGAAGACGGGGCGGCAGGACGTCAGCACGCTGTCGAGGGCACCACGCCCTCGTACTCCGACCTGACGGCCTTGTCGCCAGCCCTCTTCCCCTTCCGCAGCCTCCCTACGCCAGCCGCCCAAGGAGACGACCCCGGGTAGTTCAAGGAGCCGGCGACACGGATGATGGGGTCACTGGTGCCGCGCAAAGCGGCGCCCGACACCTAGTCGGACCCGCCATCCCGCCGCCCGCTACCCTCATCGTCGCTGTCGCTCCCCTCCTCGTCACTCTCGCTCGAGGGAGAGCCTTCGCTATCGGAGGAGCTGTCCACACAGCACTTCGCCCGACTGCCGAAGCACCCAAAGACCTTGACGGAGAGGAGATCGCCCTCCATCAACTTAAAATGGAGGGTGAACCCCTCCATCAGGCTATGGATACGGGCGAACGTCTTCCACCCTCGATCAAGATACATCATGTTGGGGGCTGGGAATACAACGCGGACTCGCGTGCCGCTGATCCCACAACCCCTCATCTGCAGTCTCAGTGTCTCGGGCGGGTCCGACTCCATCGCGCTCGCGAACGGAGCTGGAAGCCGGAGGCGACGTCGAGGCGCCCGGCGCAGCCTGACGAAGAACTCGCAAGGGTCGTCCCCTATGTGGACCGCCGTGGGGGGAGGAACCGCCGGCGGAGGCGAAGCTGGCGCGCCGCCCCGTTCGCCTCTTCCCCGAGCGCCTCGACCTCGTCCTCGACCTCGTCCGCGACCTCGCCCCCTCCCTCTTCCCCTTGTGACCGGCTCTGCCACCACGGGCGCGAGAGAGGGAGAGGTGCGCTGTCTGGCGGCGACCCTCGCCGCCACCGATGAAGGGCCAGGGTTCCCTTTCTCCATGGCGAATGGGAGAAAGGGGAGCAGAAGCTGAAGAAAGGAGGAGATGAGAGAGTGCGGGCTTCTGTGCTCCCCTCCCGCTCTTTATAAAGGAGCGAGGTGGGGGATCGGCTGCCCCGCTCAGCGAATCAAGGCACGGGAAAAGCAGGGAGTCAGGGCCGACCCGCTGCCTCTGCTCGCGACGGCCCAGATTCCCACTTCCACCGTCCGCGACCCCAAGCGCATGGGAGCCGCGTGGCAGGGATGTAGAGCCGAGGCGACGGATGAGGCGGCCTCGCCCCACCTCGTGATTGTGGGAGTGGACGCCTCGAAAACCGCGCACTGGCCCCGTCCAGTAAATGCACCACGCCCCCACGCCTACCTCCGTTTAAGTAGGAGGGCGTGAACCGTCTCCTTCATCATGGCTTGACGCATGCTCACGGGGCTTAGCCCCGCGCACGCCGCCCACGTCACCCACGACGCCGCGTTTGACGCGTGCCGTTCTGGGCGTGCGCGGTGGAAGCGGAAAGATATGCGGTGTGACCTAGGCCGCGCGTGCCCGTGCATTGTTTTGGACCTGGCCCAACTGCGCTCGGCACCGTGTATGGCCCAGGCCTGGGGGCTCCTGTCGGTGTACTAAAGTAGGGGTACCTTAGTATCCCGAACTTGTGCACGGGCAGTCGCAGCGTCCCGCGGCAAGGCTTGCCGGGCGTCCGCCAAGACCCTCCGTAGCTCATATTGATGCCTTTCAAGGAGAAAGTACTCAAACCAAGGCCCCAGCAAGAGGAGCTTACCGGGAAGGCCAACCAAGGCCCCGGCAAGAGAAGCTGGCCGGGAAGAACAAGGCCCCGGCAAGAGGAGCTTGCCGGGAAGGCCACTCAAGGCATTCCAAGAAAACTTGCTGCGACGCACCGCGCGCCCCGGCAAGGCCCGGTGAGCGACAAGCTCCCGAACACGACAAGATGACGACCGCGGCAAGGAACTTGCCGCGGGAAACCCCCACTTCGCGCCCGCGCTCCAGCACACCTGCCAACGTGTCGCTCTGGGATCTTCCCAAGCACACATGGCAGGAGGCCGTGCAGCTAGGGGTGCGAGGTGGCAAGCAGGCGCTGGCAAGAAGACCATCGTGGCGATCGGTGGCGCCCCTAACGGTCGTTTCATACACTGTTTGGGCGACCGGACGGGCATTAAATGCCCTTGTCCCCTGCCGTCAGAGTTAGGTAGGGGGGCACTGTTGATAGCAGTTGTACCAACCCGCGTTTTTACTCTTCTACCCCTCTTTCTACGCTGCCACCTGTCGTGACCCCTTTAGCCTATAAAAAGGAGGCCCATGCGCACGTAGAAGGGGGTCGGTTCGTTTGGGGTTCGGTTGGTTTGGGGTTCGGTTCGTTTGGGGTTCGATTCGGTTCGACTCATTCGAAACTAGAGGACACCCACACTCTCAAGCAAGAACAATAGAGAAACACAAAGCAGCAGTAGGAGTTTTATCTCTCCGGAGAGCTCGGAAGCTGGGTAAAAATCCCCCGCGCGCTCCGCCTCGATCTGCTCTTCGTGCGCCCTCCGCCCCCTTGCCGGACAAAAAAGGGGCCCTGCCCCATAGGTGCTCGTTCCCCGCGGCGACAATGACGCACGCCCCCGGTGCTGCCTGCAAGACGGAGCCCGTGATACGAAGATGGTGCTACGCGATGGCACGTCTTCACCGACCCTTACAACGGTCATGCGATGTGTTTCCTTTGTCTTGGCGGACCACCGAAGACGTCGTCCAGCCGAGACAAGGTACACTCTTCATGGCGTACATGCCTTGGCATATAGGCAGCGTGCTCCTTGTCTTAGCAGACCACCGAATACGGCGTCTAGCTAGGACAGAGTATCAACCACATCCTTCCATGATGTTACCTTTCTTCGGCATTGCGATGGTTTTTCCCTTGTCTTGGTGGACCACCGAATACGGTGTCCAGCCGAGATGAGGTGTACCCTTCATTTCATACAGGTCTCATCGTCGAACGGGAGTCGTGATCCTTGTTTTGGTAGACCACCGAATACGGCGTCTAGTTGAGACGAGGCATCAATCACGCCTCTCCATGATGTCACCTTTCTTCGGCCCCACGGTGTGATCCTTGTTTTGGCAGACCACCAAATACGGAGTCTAGCCAAGATGAGGCATCCACCACGCCCCTCTAAGTCGGTAGCTTTCACAGCCTCGTGAGGCGGAGTCTTTGTCTTCACAGACTGTCGTAACCTCGGCGTCTAGTCGAGATGAGGCGCCAACCACACCGGCCATGCCGATGCGAGCATGCGTTGGTTTTACACCGACGCCGGTCTCCGTAAAAGAATACTCTCACGAGGTGACCCCTTGTGTACCCCGACGAAGCCGCTACATCGTCAAGAAGTCTGAGCAGAGCAGGACCCATGCAACTCCAACACCGACTATATCAACGCTGTCAAGACCGACGAGGCGTGACGGCGAGGGCAAATGTGGCTAGCATAAAGCCATGTTTTGAGCGGTACGTGTACCGATGAGGACACGGGCTTTGTTGCCGCCCACAACACACACACATCATCATCATCATCATCATGCATGGACAACGCGAAGCGAAGACGACAAAGACGACCACACGGCTTAATCGGAGGTATCTCGCAGAGCAACCCGCGGGAGTAATTAACCGGGAGCTTTTCGAGGCCCCGGGAACCAGGAGACCGCAGATCGCCATAGTCAGGAAGGCCACGCTAGTAGGCCATGGAGCGCGATCATTTTTTTTCTGTGGGATCTTGTAATTTTGTTCATCCAAAGAGATAAATGAAATACTTGTTTCCCGTACGTTTTCGTTGTGTACTACGGTACACTGGCACGCCCGCATTTTCTTTTCCCCGACGCATGAGAGAAATCTATACTCCTTCTCTTCCTTTCTACCGGAGTGCTTATAAGATTTTTCTCGTGTCAAAAAAATTGGCACGCCCAGTGGGACATGGTTCTCCTCCCATCTTTGCTTCGCTGTGGTCGCCGAAATCGTCTTCGCAAATTTCCCAATGTGGACAGCATGCTGCAAGGATCTCCGCCGTAAGCCTCTTTATTGCAGGTGAACTCTCCCACAGCAGCAAATCGGAGCCGGTGATGATCTTGTATGGATTATTTGCCGCCTATGGTCTTCATCGAGCATGGTGCCAGGGTCTACATGTATCAAGCCCAAGATCCCGCGCAGATTCAAACTGTGCAGTCATAGAGGGCGCAAAGGCGGGAAGCCACCAAGACGATGGAATGCCACGAGCTAATGCCGGAGGCGCACCCTGTTGAAGGAGTCATCAAGGGCAGACATCCATGGAGACGTGGAGGCAGCTCAATGGCTCCGCTCTAATACCGCCAACAGGAGGGCAAGTGCGGCATCCCTTCATGCCTCCACCTTGATCGGCTCCCACTCGAAGCCGCCAACACCGACACCTTGACGCACCGAGGTCAAGCTGCCTGAAGGCTTGGAGGCCATCTCCCACAGCACGCCTAGGCTCATGGTTGTAGAGCGGGGGGCATCCTGACATGCCCCTATGCTGGAACCAATGGTCAAGACATCAAGATGATGCGAGGAAGCCTCGACCCACTCATCGGTGGCGGCCATGGGACCCTCCATGGAAAACACTTCCACCATGACATGCATACCGTCCTAGGCGGGGAGCTCGGCCACAACTCCAGGCAATGGCGGACAGGGCTGCATCATGCACTCTGCGCCATGCACCACCCGTCCTCTCCAGGCGAAGGGTTGTCAATGCAAGTGCCAGCTAGGGCTTGCGCGAAGTAACATGGGACTCATCCAAGGCGGGGTACCATCCACACCATCGCCGACATGGAGTGCCCCCCTAGGCGGGGCGCCGTCTACACCTCTATCAGCATGGAGCTCCCCAAGACGGGGCATCATCTACCTCAGTCGAGACGGACCTTGAATAGGAGGTTTTTTTTTCTTCACCTTCATTGACACAGATATCACAAATGATGGAGCGCCATCTACAACGCCGATATGGAGCTCGCCCGAGGTGGGGCGCCGTCCACACCACCAGTAACGCGGAGCTTGCTCAAGGCGGAACTCCATCTACATCACCATCGTCAACATGGATTGCCCCCAAGGCGGGGCACATTCTACACCTCCATCAACATGGAGTTCCCCCAAGGCGGGGCACCATCTAGCTCAGTTGACGTGAAGCTCGACTAGGAGGGATGCCTTTTTCACATCCGTCGACACAGATATCGCCAAAGATGAGACGTCATCTACACCGCCATTGCGGAGCTTGAGCAAGGTGGGGACATCATCTACATCGTCGCTGCCTACAAGAAGCTGGGCCCAGGCGGGGCTCGCTCTACACCACCGCGAGCAAGGTGTTTACCCTTGGGTGGGGCTCGGTCTGAACCATCCTAGACATGTGCACGCTCCAGGTGGACCACCATCAACACCGTCACTAACTGGGGGCAGGCGCCAGCTACACCAACTTGGAACTCGCCAAAGGAGGCACCAAATGCGACGCATCGTAACGGCAGCGTCCAGGAGATGTCATCGAAAGAGAGAAGTGCACTAGGGAGTCGACGACACATTGGTGGTGGCAAACACACCACGTGCACCTTGAGGTTGCATTACCAAGAAGACGAGGAAGACAAAGATTCATGCAGGGGTCGGAGGAGTGGCCGCGCCCATGGCTGCGGCATGCTCGCCCGGCAACATGTGTGCAGCCCGGCGCTGTCCGGCGGCGACAGTGCATGAGCCGAGGTGGACGCATGGCCAAGAAAAGGCACACACACATCCATCCATCACCCAACACATCATCCAGCCATCTCTCATCACCTCCGCCCAGCATACACACACCTGAGGAGCATGCACAAGCGGCAACGGTAGGACGAGCCGACAGCGGCGGCGGACTCGTCGGGCAACGTGCATGCCCTGGCCCTAATCAGCGGCCATCGTGTGAGGATATGCACCCATGGATGTCCATGGAGAATCCAAGCTGCCGGAGGAATCTGAGGCGCACGCACTCTACCTGGCTCGACGGACAGCTCCGGTGGCAACATGCCTGTCGGGAAAGGCATAACGATGTATCTCCTTATGTTATATCCACTTTCTTGCAGGATGGTAAGCGTTTAGGAGATGGGGAAGCAGCCGTAACAGAGCGGGTCCCGGGAAAACACACCCTCAAAAAAGGGCACAAAGAGAAGGGAAGGAGCCAAGAGAGAAGAGACGCGCCGACTGCAGCGGCGAGTACGACGACCTTGTTTGGAGGTGCATGTGCACTAGACCGGCAAGAGAACGTCGCGGCGGCGGCGACGGCAGCGTCACCCATCCAAGCTCTAAGATGGAACGGTAGCGACGGCAAGACAGCCGCGTGAAGTCAAGCTAGCTCTCTGCAGGAGCATTTGAAGACATCTTGGGTTGCATGGCACATGCATACAAGGCCACGCACAATTTTTTTTAATAATTCTTTTCTTTGTTCTCACTTAGCAAACGCAGACGAAGATGGAGACGCGCCCGTGGTGTGGCAGCATCAAGGGAGCCGCAGAAGAAGCCCTAGCACTTGGTGCACTTGCTCCAAAGGCAGACATGGACGACGCAACAGCGACAACAGCTCCATGAACATACCACGACGTTGACGGACGCCCGCTGGAGAACTCACTGGTGGTGTCCTCTTCCATGTCATTTCACTACAACGGTGTCGAGGCCGCCAGCGTGTATTGCGAGGCCAACTCCACCTCGGCGATGACATCGGGGGGCTGCCGGCGTACGGCTCGGCGCCATCTACAACATCACCACAATGTACGAGCTGCCAGCATGCAGCCCAGAGCCATCTCCTCTTCCTCGAACCCCTGGACGACGCCCTGAGCCAGACCAAATCCACGTGGTGATCAAGTGCAGTTGTACACAAGCAAGTAGGAGGAAGCCAGCGTCCAAGGCTCCACCACGATCCACATCTACACCGAGAAGAACAAAATCATGGTGTTCATCTTCTTCAATGGGACACCCGCATATTTAATGTCTGTCTATCTCTCTTTTCATCTCTCACTTCAGCGAGCGATGAAGCACAACGCGCCCCGGTGGACGACGCACACACTCACTCCGAGGCAGCGACACCATGCTGCCAATATAAGCCACGCCAAAGGGAAGCCACAGAAGAGGCCCTAGCACTTGACGCACTTGTACCCAAGGCAGCCGTGGACGATGCGCCGGCGGCTGCACCCCATGGTCGGACCACGACATCGACGAACGCTTGCCGGAGACCTCATCGGTAGTGTCTTCTTCCATGCATGCTTCCACAATGGCAGTGCAAGGCTGTCGGCGAGTAGCTCGGCGCTCATCACGCCACCGATGACATCAGAGGGGTTGTCGGTGTTTGGCCTGGCGCCATCTACACCACCCGTGACCATGTTGGAGTCATCATCATCAACTCCGGCTCAACGAGGAAGGTTGCTACATCAACATGTCGTCATCATCTTCACACCCGGCGGGGACGCCGACTACATCAACAGGTTGCCATCTGCCTACATTGACACGTCGTCGCAATCTTCATCAACTCTTCATCTAGCAAGGGTGTCATCTACATCGATGCCGACGGATGTCCACATGACATCGCCATCTGCTTTGACTTATTACCTGGCGAGGACACGGACTGCACCGGCACGCCGCTATTCTTCTACACCAACCGTCTACACCGAGCGAAGGTCGTCCGCGTAACTGCGACGCCCCAAGGTCTACATCGACGAGCTAGTATTGTCGTCATCTTTAAGCACCGATGTCATGCGCTGACACTCAAGTCTACTCCAACTCCTACATCAATGCACTTCCCCGACATCGTCCAAGCTCCTACGAGGCGAAGTTGTACTCCACCAACATGTCTTTTCACGATGAAGCAACCCATATCTTGCCAGGCACCAACTAGGCGGAGGCAAGTCATCTAGTCCGACACCGACAAGGCGGACACCACCAGGCCGGGCACCGACGAGGCGAAGGCCGCTCAATTCATCATCGAACAATGACAAGACGGAGGGATACAGCTAAGCAGAGCCGGAGTGATGGGCGTACCGCTCTCCCTTTTACATCATCACCACATCCCCACCATCTACACCAAGCCAGCGGCGCAATCAAAGCCTTCAACAAGACACTTGGGAAGATACTCAAGAAGACGATGACAAGTAATAGGAGAGACTAGCATGACCATCTCTTCGAGTCCTTATGGGCGTACCTCGTCACGGTCCGTACCCCAATACAGGCTACTTCGTTTTCTCTCATTTACGGGGAGAGGCGGTCCTACCATTGGAGGTCTAGCTACCCTCTTTGAGGGTGGCTATCCAAGATGAGATCACCCAAGTCAAACAGGTATGACTGCGGTTTCAGGAGCTCGACGCTCTTGAAGAGGGGAGACTTAATGCCCTACAGAACTTGGAGCTTTACCGCCAGCTTACGACAAGCTCATCAAGCAACACGTCTTCTGAAAAGGCGAGTTGGTTCTTGTGCTCAGGCGACCCATCGTCGTGACGCACAAGACGAAGGGCAAGTTCGAGCCAAAGTGTGAAGGACCATACGCATCGAGCAATTCTACGACGGGGAGCATAACAGCTCATCGATTCCCAAGGAGTCCGACCTATGCCCCCAATCAACGAAAGGCTCCTAAAAAATTCTTAATTTTTGCCTCTTTTGTTGCCTTTCGGATTTCCATTGGGGAAACTTTTTCTGTAGGCTATCGGATCCATGATGCATTCTCCTTTGCATTTTGTGGATATATCCAGTTTTCCCTAATTTTTACGGACTAAGTCCAACAAAAAAATGGCTTTCCCCTATCGCACTACGCTGTTGATTGAAGTTTCGGCTACCCTAGGACTTGTTGGAGGGCGGCACAATGTGTCAAGTTGCAGGTGGAGCGGCTCCTACACCCACAATGCACGACACGTACCAGGTGTATGCTTCCGGAGGCAGCAGAGATGATTACTTGGGCACTTATGAGTATTGAGACCTATGCTCTTCATGTTTCCCGGCATGCCTCGTGTTCACAGAGGCTCGCACTCCAGGGAAGACTATAGGAAAAGATCATGGAGGGTTGCCCGACCCAACACAATTTGGTTTGGTGTGTAGTCACATGGCGACCCTAGGGTGTGCCACCAGAAGCCCTAGATAATGTGCTAGAGGGTTTTTTCTTGTCCACAGAGGTGAACAGTTGCCTTCCAAGTACTCAAGGTGGGTCCCTAAGAATCCTGCAAGAAGAGTCCTCAAGAAGTTTCAGCCGAATATCAAAGCAAGTCCATGAAGTTCGCAGCCAATCAATCATCCGTGTGAGCAATCATAATAAAATTCCAAAAGTCGAAGAAGAAAATTCAAGAAAAAAATCTCAATAGTTCAAGAAGCAGTCAAGTGGTCCCAAGCAGTAAGGAACCCACTGGAAGGAAGGTGGGAGGTAGTTGTTCACCACCCCTCAATATGCACAAAGAAAAATTGCCAAGCCATTGTCCCAAAACCATTTGCCCTGAACCTAGCATACCCAAGTCTCTGGGTTCATGGGGCATGTGCAGGGGGCATGTCGAGCTGTGGCGGCCCTCAATATGATGATGGGCTAGGGTATGAATTCCTGTTGCCTCTCGGAAGCATCCCGAAACACGGCGTCTTCATACACGTACACCGAAGATATTTAAGTTGTTGAGTTGCAATCGTCAAGGTCTTTCGACGGTTCCCAATGACAAGTCCTTTGGCAGCCTTCTCAGATATCGCGCCTATAGCGGGTGTATAATGGGAAAGTCAACATTCTAAAAACCCGCAAACTTCTTTTTTCACCTGTTTTCGTTTGGTGTTTCTAGTTGTGCCCCTCCAACATCTTTGCAGGCATGGAGAGGCGCTTCCTGTCGTCGTCGACGGCTTTTCGACGACAAATCACTACATCGAGCTACATCATGGGTGTTTAGGGGTACCAATACCCATGCGTCCCTAACAACGTCGACGACACCCCGGCAGCCAATCTTCTACATCGACATGCACGATGGGCGCTCCAAGGCGGCTTCTGTGCACTTGTTAAAGGTGGCCTCGATGTGTCTCTGTGGCCCCGTCTCCAACAACAATGAAGCATGGGGGCAACATCAACCCCCCCAATCATCCATAAGGCCGATGGTATTCTAGCGTACCACCAAGTTTGCCTCGCAGTGAATGGCATGGTGATACTCGATGAAGGGGACCTGTCAATGGTCTATCGACGTCTCACCTACATCAACACATAAAGATCATGGGAGCGGTGCAACGCGCCAGTGCGGCCAGCGTGAACCTGTGAAACCCTCCAATCAAGTCGGCTGGCACTGTAGCAGCTAGACGGTCGCGACGAGATTGATAAACTTCCGTTTTTGTTTTCAGGACAAAGCATGATGTTTCGCCACGGAATGAAGACGGAACAGGGTTGCTTTGTTGACAGGCATCATGCGTGTTATGCGATCCAACAAGCTCCCTACAGAACACAAGTGTGGATGGACATGCCTACACTATTTTTGTTACTAACCAATCATCTTAACAACCATGATCATGATGTCACGAAGACGTCACCTTTGAACCAGTTCTTTAGGCTGCATATGAATTACGGAAAAAAGTATTTCGTCGAGTCAAGCTCAATTTGCTTCGCACTCAAGCTCGACTCGACGAGGGGGCATTTGTTCGACGGTATTTTGTCCATTGCTGCATAAAATAATAATTTTATTTTCAATGAGTTTTGATGCAGGTTATCTGTGCAAAGGCAAGTGGTTAATAATATAAAGGCAAAATGTTATTGCATGGCACATGCCCGCACGTACTTAAATAGTCATATGCATGAAATCATGGTGCAACTACTACATGTGCATGCACACAGACGTCCTAGCAGTGGGCATTTTTAGTCTAGACACGTAGCTTAGCTTAGACACATATAAATAGTTATGTATTTGAATACCGGCAAGCTCTCATCACATATCCGAATACTCGTTTGTATGCATACATCATATAGGTACGTATTTGAGTATCTACGTCTGGCCGGTGAGTGCGCACGCGTACTTCTCCGAATACCCGATATACATGTACTTCGTTTCCTTCTTTTGATATTTGGACAGGTACATGAAATATGGGCGTGTCTTTGATGGGTGCAATCTAACACATACGTGACTGGAATCAGATGATAGGCTCACGTGAGCAGCCTATGTACGTATATTTGGCAAGCCATCAAAAATTGGAAACGGATACAACCGATCACAGAACCACATAAAAAAAAGGTACGCGCCAACTAACATGGTATATATGGGGTTGATCATTTCCTTTTATATGTACAGACTTGGACGTCAAGACAAACAATAGAAGGAAATATTAGGACGGTGCAACCCTACCCGTCCAACACCGCAGCCTATATAAGCTAGCCAACCAAGGCACCAGAAGGGAGGAGGAGCTAGCTAGCATAGCTGGTGCAACAACAAACGCATCCGAGGAGACGATGGCGCTGCCATGACCGCGCGTTCGTAGGCACCAGATGTGATGAGCCCTGAAACGCCGGCCACAACGGCGGCCTGCCCACGGCGAGGATGCAGGCGCCCGAGGAGATGATGAAACGAGAGCTGATCAAACCCCATTGACTAACTTTATTTGTTATTGTGTATTTCATCTATCAGGTGCCGCACGTCCATCCATCAAGCAGCAGCAAAGCTACGCACACGTCCCTGGCCAGAAACTCACGCACGCACCAGGCAGGGACGCGCCTATTGGCGGCGTCAAACCCAAGTGCAAAGGAGGACGTGCTCACAGCGGCGTGGTGGCCGGTAGGCCACCGGCCACGGCATGCTAGAGGATGCGTAGAGGACGCCACTGACAGCAGGTG
This sequence comes from Triticum timopheevii, assembly GCA_963921465.1. Classification (NCBI taxonomy): domain Eukaryota; kingdom Viridiplantae; phylum Streptophyta; class Magnoliopsida; order Poales; family Poaceae; genus Triticum; species Triticum timopheevii. Next base: position 256,789,836 of record OY997268.1, read on the forward strand.
CACTATGACATGGAGGCGATCTCGGATGCATGCACGTGCAACAACCCTTTTGGTACGTACAGTCTTTTTCTTACCAGGTTCCACGGAGGAGGAGGAGACACGCCTGTGGCGGCGTCGCCAAATTGGAACTCAAGCACGAAGGAGGACGCGCCTGCGATGGCCACGTAGGCCCTGTCTTGCGGCGACGAGCATGCCGCGGAGATGACAAGGCGCACACAAGGAGGCACATGAGGAAGCAGAAGACGCGCCGTGGCGGCAACATCGAGAACATCGGGAAAGCCACGCCCATGGCGGCGACACGCTCGTCGGGCAACATGCACACGGCCTAGCATTGTCCGGTGGCGGCAGTGCATGCGCCAAGAAGGATACGCGGAGGCTAGATATGTACATCTATACCTCTTTTTTGTATGCAGCAGCCACAAACACATCTCAACCCGAGGAGGTAGCAGCGATAGAGAGCATGCACCGGCTGGGTTGAAGTCGAGGTCGCCATGTACCCATGCGCCCACATATGACGTTTCGACCATAGACGACGCCCCCATGGCAGTGGCGCGCTCACCGGGCATCAAGCATGCTGCTTGGCTCTGTCCGGTGGTGGTTGTAACGAGGCGGAGCATGCGAGAAGGAAAACACGGATGGCGCGTGCACTTATGACCAACAAATTATCTCTACATATATCTATCCCTCTTTGTATTCACAGGTACATGCAACCGAGGAGAAATCACGTGACAAATCCAGGATGGAGTCATCCCGGCCAGAGGCGGCGGACGACGCACCCGGTGGAGATGAGCCTAGGATTCCAAAAGAAGTCCGGCGGCGCCCTCGCACGCACGGATGCATGCTAGAACAAGAAGAGGTCATCGCCCACTTCTTCAACCCCGGTGACAACACGAAGACAATGAACTCGCCGCGCAGCCACCACCATCAAGCCGGTGCCACAGAAGATGGCGTCATGGAGCTTGAGGGACGCCGCCGGCGTCCACTTTGTCAAGATGGTGCCTTGGAGGATGGCGACACGGAGCTCTCCCGAACGACACTCCGTTGTCTTCTTCATCAAGCTGGCGCCATGGAGGACGGAGAGGCGGAGCTTGCGAGGATGCCACCGCCGTGCCGCGGTGGATGGACGGAGCTCGCTAGGACGATGCCTGTCATCTTCTTCATCAAGCAAGCGCCATGGAGGACGGAGGCGCGGAGCTCGGAGGATGCCGCCGCGTTCCGCGGGCATGGCGCCATGGAGTTTGCCAAGACGACGACAAGGTCAACATCATCAATCCGGTGCCATGGAGGACGGAGAGGCGAAGCTTGCGAGGATGCCACCGCCGTGCCGCGGTGGATGGACGGAGCTCGCTAGGACGACGCCTGTCATTTTCTTCATCAAGCAAGCTCCGTGGAGGACGAAGGCGTGGAGCTCGCGAGGATGCCGCCACCGTGCTGTGGTGGATGGCGGCGTGCAGCTCGCGAAGACGACGCCCATCACCAACATCGTCAACCCGGTACCATGGAGGATCATGGCGCAGAGCTCTCGCAAGAGGGACGTCACCAATGTCAACATAACCAAGCCGTTGTCGTGAAGGACAAAGGTGTGGAGCTCGCGGGATGACACCACCAATGTCTACCTCGTCAAGATGGAGCCTGCAACCCGGAGTCCATGAAGATGACGCACGCCCCCGGTGCTGCCCGCAAGACGGAGCCCGTGATACGAAGATGGTGCTACGCGATGGCACATCTTCACCGACCCTTACCACGGTCCTGCAATATGTTTCCTTGGTCTTGGCGGACCACCGAATACGGCGTCCAGCCGAGACAAGGTACACTCTTCATGGCGTACATGCCTCGGCGTATAGGCAGCGTGCTCCTTGTCTTAGCAGACCACCGAATACGGCGTCTAGCTAGGACAGAGTATCAACCACATCCTTCCATGATGTTACCTTTCTTCGGCATTGCGATGGTTTTTCCCTTGTCTTGGTGACCACTGAATATGGCGACCAGCCGAGACGAGGTGTACCCTTCATTGCATACAGGTCTCGTCGTCGAACGGGACGTGTGATCCTTGTTTTGGTAGACCACCGAATACGGTGTCTAGTTGAGACGAGGCATCAATCCCGCCTCTCCATGATGTCACCTTTCTTCGGCCCCACGGTGTGATCCTTGTTTTGGCAGACCACCAAATACGGAGTCTAGCCAAGATGAGGCATCTACCATGCCCCTCTAAGTCGTTACCTTTCATAGCCTCGTGAGGCGGAGTCTTTGTCTTCGCAGACTGCCGTAACCTCGGCGTCTAGTCGAGACGAGGCGCCAACCACGCCGGCCATGCCAATGCGAGCGTGCGTTGGTTTTACACCGACACCGGTCTCCATAAAAGAATACTCTCACGAGGCGACCCCTTGTGTACCCCGACGAAGCCGCTACATCGTCAAGAAGTCTGAGCAGAGCAGGACCCATGCAACTCCAACACCGACTATATCAACGCTGTCAAGACCGACGAGGCGCGACGGCGAGGGCAAATGTGGCTAGCATAAAGCCATGTTTTGAGCGGCACGTGTACCGATGAGGACATGGGCTTTGTCGCCGCCCACACCACATACACATCATCATCATCATCATGCATGGACAACGCGAAGCGAAGACGACAAAGACGACCACACGGCTTATTCGGAGGTATCTCGCGGAGCAACCCGCGGGAGTAATTAACCAGGAGCTTTTCGAGGCCCCGGGAACCAGGAGACCGCAGATCACCATAGTCAGGCAGGCCGCGCTAGTAGGCCATGGAGCGCGATCATTTTTTTTCTATGGGATCTTGTAATTTTGTTCATCCAAAGAGATAAATGAAATACTTGTTTCCCGTACGTTTTTGTTGTGTACTACGGTACACTGGCACGCCCGCATTTTCTTTTCCCAGATGCATGAGAGAAATCTATACTCCTTCTCTTCCTTTCTACCGGAGTGCTTATAAGATTTTTCTCGTGTCAAACAGCTGGCATATTACTTGTGGTTGTGGTTGTTGGCCCTCGGCCTCTTAAAATGTGCTAGTTGTTACTATGTTAAGTATGTAGATATGGACCATATGGTTGTCAAAATTGTTAAGTACCATGTTACCAAGATCCGCCTTTTCTCGTATAATGTCAGCACTATATATATGTTACTCAAATGTTGTTAGCCAAGTTCTTAAATTTTCATGGAAAGTGTTAGTGTCATGCATAGTTCATTCATTTTAAACGTGTGCCCGGTAGAGTAGGAGGTGTCCATGTTTTTGATGTGGCGACCAGCACCAATGTCCAGAAGGCATTTGCATATTAATTGTCCATATTGCAAATTCAGGTAATATACAGATAGGCCAGCTCACATAATTGACATATTTGACACGCATGAAGAAATCAATCGAGCATATTATACTAATATTAGCAGAATATTTATTCTCATAACACTTCTGAACTGCAGGCTCAATGCAAGTGCACGCCATCGTTGAAGCAAGAGCAATGCAGTACTGATGCAAGTGCACTTCCCGTCGCAAAAAATTGCACGTGACTTTTTTGTTACTGTTTTTGCTCTAATTTTTAAACCATTTGTCGGAACAAGGTGTGTAATATACCATTAAAAAGCTATGGATTAGGCCCAACTTCGCCATGTAGAATTTTTTTCGAGATTCCTCATGGTTTACGAGCAGTTTTGAAAACGATGCGGCACACGACGAGTGACAGTGAGCGTTTTTTTCTAGACCGCTCGTCAGAATGAAGCAAATGATCTGCCATTGGAAAGATATCATTGAGGTGCAACTTTTACATATATATTTCATTCTCTAATTCATTACTGTTTAAAAGCAGTTTCAATTTTACTAAATCACGGAATTTTGTTTTTCAAAATTTTCTACTTTTAGGTGTTTTCACTCTAGTTTTTTAACCGTTTGTGGAAACGAGGCGTGTGATATGCCGTTGGAAAGCTACGAACGAGGCACAACTTTCATATGTAAAAATGTTCTTGAGATTTCTTACTATTTTGAATTAATTCTAAAAATGGTGCGGCGGACGATGAGTGGCAGCGGGCTTTTTTCATGATTTTTATAAATCGCCTGTCGGAATGATTCAAGTGATACGCCATTGGAAAGATATCATCGAGGCACAACTCTTTCATGCATATTATTTTCTCTAATTCTTTACGGTTTAAGAGCAGTTTCAATTTTATTAAATCGCGGACACTTTGTTTTTCGCGACACCAAAATCGACGAAGGAACTGCATTAGACAAAAAACACACTGTATCAGACTAAGAACCGCACTGCATCAGACGGGCAAGTGAACTTCATAATCTATTTTATTGGACGTAAATGTTCTCATACGAGTTTTTGTTGTCTTTTTGTCATCATTTTTTATGAACAAGAGTGGACCACAAAGACAAGGGCAAGTGAACCACGCCATATATCAAAGGGAACCAGATTACTATTTTGTTGTTTCGCTAAATTTTTCACACCTTCATGTTGGTAGCAAGTGAACAGCATCACCCTCAGAAGTGAACAACATCCAAGGACCAAACACACTGCAGGTGTTGGTTTAGTCGACTGAATTTTAAAACACAAGATACAAATTGCACTTCATACAGAGGGGTAATGAGCTGCTACACAAATTGGATAAACTACTTTTTTGCCTTCTTCAAACAATTTTATTCTAGACATCATGGTACTGTAGATGGGAGACTAGGGAACTGCACCAAAATACACCCAAGGTTTTTGAACATGTTGCCCCGCACATCTAAGCACATGCACCAACTGCACACCATCAAACAAAAGAAACAATCTGCACACACCGACCAGCCGAACAACACATGGTCGAGCTTCTCCTGGAACTGCATCTCGATGCGCATCCGAACAACGCAGGTGTGCATCCGAGCAACAATAGTCGCGCATCCGAGCGCATGGAACCACAAGTGAACTACATGTCCACGCCATGGACTATCATCCTCCTCGCATGCACTACAAGCGCGGGCAAACTACACTAAGCACCACCCAACAGTGAACTACACCAACGTTCGAACCTTACTGCACACATATGCTCCACACCACCGGCTAGTGGATTGCACGTAGATGCACTTCGCACCACACGGGCGCGTCGAGTGAACTGCATGGGGGCAGGGGTGGAGATCCTCATCCTTTTCTCGCCTGCAGGAGATTATCGATCAGCCGAATAGCAAGTAGCCATCACTCAAAGTAGGGATAATTAGATTTATGCCCCTAGTTGTGTCTCACTCGTCTGTTCTACCCCTAATTCCCAAAAGTCACTGGTTTTGTCCAAGTCACTTTGCTCCTCTTATGCTTTTGACCGTTTGACCGTCAGTTTGAAAACTTCATAACTAATTCACAGTAAATCAGAAAAATGCAAATAAGATACCAAAATGTTCAGAAAAACATCACCTATATGTCGGTCATTTGCATTCATGAAAAAAGTGTTGGAAAGTGCCCATCCGAGTTTTAGCTCTTGTGCTACCACCATGAATAGTAAAATCTAAAAAAGTTCAAAAAATTCAAAAAAATTGGTGGCAATGAATGACAAATGTTCTAAGTGCTTGCCAAGTTTCATTAGGGAACGACATTAGTGGAAGTCGTGGCAAAAAATAATCTATTTTGGAGTGCTGATTGTTTTTTTTTGCCGCGGCACCCACGAATGTTATTCCCTTATGAAACCTGGCATGCACTTAAAACATTTGTCATTCTTTGCCACCAATTTTTTTTAATTTTTTTGAACTTATTTAGATTTTACTATTCATGGTGGTAGAATAAGAGCTAAAACTTGGATGGGCACTTTCCAACACTTTTTTCATGAATGCAAATGACACTGACATATAGGTGATGTTTTTCTGAACATTTTGGTATCTTATTTGCATTTTTCTGATTTAGTATGAATTAGTTATGAAGTTTTCAAACTGATGGTCAAATGGTCAAAGGGCAAAAGCATAAGAGGAGCAAAGTGACTTGGACAGAATCGGTGACTTTTAGGAATTAGGGGTAAAACAGACGAGTGGGAGACAACTAGGGGCAAAAATCTAATTATCCCCTCAAAGTAAAGCATACAGAATGTTTTTGGAACTTAATGTCCATCTATGTGCTTTTCTTTAGCATTCATATTGCAGAAACAAATATTTTGCACTTTCAAATTGTTAAACCATTTCTAAAAATGGTTTCTAGTGAAAATGATGCGACAGCAGCACTACAAGGTAGGGTGCCCCTCACAAAGTGCTTACTGCCACTTTGACTTGTAGCTAATAGAATAGTAACTGAGAATTAATATATAAGCCAAGAGTCACCTTGAAAATTTTGCTCTAGAGATCTTCGCCACAACATCAACCAGAATGCCTTCACTTCACAATGATTGAATTTCTTTCCCTCTAAAGTTCTTCAAGGGATGTCTAAGGCCCACCACAACTCTTGTGATTCCTTCCTGATAAAATCATTAGTTTTCTCCCTGCATTTAGGACATATTTTTACATGACTATACAAAGTGAACCTGAATGGGTATGAATAAATTATCAATAATAAGGTTGAGCAAAATATATTTCTAATTTTATCAATGTTCATGCAAGCAAGCTCACAATGATCAAAACCTCTTACGCCCTTATATTGTCAACTTCAGTAAGATAATATTCTGTCACTTCGACATACATATGAATTTAGGGGGTTGAGATAAGGGAGAGAAAATATCTGGCATTATGGCTTATTATACCCATGGAACCGGCACTATCTATGACAGATCAGAATTTTGATCACAACGCTACCATCATATGCTTGCAGTAGACATTTGGTTTTACAACAATCTTCAGAGATATGCTACAATCTTGTTAGAGAAGCTGAAGGGAGAAGGTGAAGGGGGATCCATTTAGTGGAGGACCTGCACGATGGAGGAGACGACGGTGTTGTCCCCGTATCAGTCGCCCGGCACGAGGTTGAGGTAGGCGGTGACGCTGTGGGCGCACTCATCGGCCTCCTCGGCAGCGGGCTTGGGATGACCGCAGTTCTGTTCAGCTCGTCCGTAGAATTAGAGGGGAGAACTAAGAAAGTGAACATCACTAAAGATTGCACGGCACTAAAAAATTTATGCATTACAACTGTTTTCATTTCAATCAAACAGATTCTGAAATTGCATAGGTTTTACCACTGTTATGGAGGTATCATCTTCAGTATCAGCTGCCTCCTCGATAGTGAGTCGGTCCCCAACCATGTTCTTTTCTTGGAGAGGTTCAGCCATCACTATCCTCGTGCACCTCACCTGCTGGACCACAACGCCTCACTCGTCGGACTGCAACAACCCCAGCGATGAGATGCACACCCTCAATCGCAGAACTACACACGGACAAAATAAAAATCAATGCATGGCTGCAAGTGAACATACAACAATGCATCAAGTGAACCTCCACAACACGCACGCGACACTGCATAGAGGAACAGCGTGGCCTGCGGCCCTGAGCAATGTAGCCACCCCCGACTTTTTCGTTGTTATCGCACATACCCCTGCTGAAATCCTCTGCACGGTCAAACTTCACCGAACTACTTGCCATTAGGTACAGAGATGGTGTGTAGGGGGCAGCTGGTGGGCGGGGGACTACAACAAAGGATGGCCTGTGGTGGAGTTGTCCATGGACCATTAGGCACACAAATACGGGATGATGGCCACGGGAGAACAATATAAACACACGATTAAAAATGCACAAGCGTGATATGGCCATCATCGTGGGTTGCACGCAGACGGGCACCACATTGCAAACCCACGCCCGTGTACTGCACTGCCACACTGATGGAACAACACACCATCCTGAAAAATGCATCACCTTGCCGCCAGAGAATGAACTCATCATCACAGACTCACAGGCACCTGCATGGATGTAGGTTGTGGAAGGGAGCAGAGGAGAAGGATGCTCGGCTGTGTCCACTGCTAGCCTCGCTGCTGTTCATGGTTGTTAGGGGCCAGGGGTGATGCAACTGCACAGCCACGCGCGCCACACCGCATTGTGTGCCCCGGCGCACTGCAAGCCCGGGACGCCTGGACTGCAACGGGGAGGGAGGACTGCAACAGGAGGTGGCGTGGCTGGCGGTGGGGATCCGGCGGGATCCGTTGGTAGCTGCGCTCAGCGGTAGCCAACGTCTCCGCACGAGGGAAGAGGTGAGCTCCAGGCCATGGCCGCACTAGCCTCAGGATCCCGGTGAATGTCTACGACCACGATCGTGGTGCTGCCCCACTGTTCCGGTGGAGGTTGTGTGGCTGGTGGTGGGGCTGCCACCGGATCCGTTGGTACCTGGGATGGGCGGCAGCGGCAGGACGGGCGGGGCTCCGGCGGCGTGTGGAGGGGTAGGGCTCCGGTGGTGTGTGGTTGGGTGGGGATCCGGCGACACGGGGAGGAAGGAGGCAGGAGGAGGATTGGGGTTGTGGTGTTCTGTGCGGGAGGAAGACGGAGGGGATCGGGTGTGTTTTGAGTAGTGGGTTGGGTGTTAGCAGAATAAGAGAAAGTGTTAGTAGAATAAGGTCTCAAGGTTGCTATTGGACTAGACCTATGGAATATAATGAACTGCACGTGCACAAAAGATCATCATCGGGAGAGGCAACGGCATGGTTGTCGACCGCCAAGCCGACCATCGTTCCTTCAGCCTCGATTCCGCCGTCATGCAACTCCATCCCGTCATCGGTCGTTGGGGGTATGCCAGTATGTGTGGGTAAGTAGATAGCAAGTGGATCAGTAGCGAGTCGCCGCCAGCGGCCATTGCTAGGGTTATTTATAGCTAGCAGCTGGCTAGGGGATTGGGGATTTTACAATTCACCCCTGTGGAGCGTGGGAAGCCTTCGCTGGAGCGTGCGAAGACTAAGTGGAGCACACAATGGTGTCATGTGTTATCACACATTTAGAGACATTACAACCGAGCACTCTTCCAGCCCTCTCACGCCATCAATGTTTTCGGCCGTCAGATGTACACTTGTGGATGTTTATGACCATTGGATGTGATATCAATCCCGCTTGGGCTTCCTTGGCGAAAAGAGGTCGCTTGATGGGCTAGGGCGCTGCTCCCGTAACAAAATCGGAGCACCTCGGTTATTTGGGCATATGGGCCTTATCGTCAGCTAGCAACAAAACCGATGGATAACACAGCGTAGGCAGCCATGCGCCTCACGAGTTTGGCTCAAAAAAAGAAAATGAGCCTCACGAGTGACTGACAGAGAAAAGAAAATGAACCGATTGGGGTGGTGATGGGGCAATGAACCGATTGGGAGTCCACTCGCCGGCGTTTGAGGAAATAAATTGTCATTGCTACAGGTCTTTAAGGGCAATCAATGTACATTGCCGCCGGCCAATTATGTCAGGACGGTTACCATGCCGCTTCGTGTTTTTCCTTCACCCCACGCTCGCCCATATAGTATGCACCATCTCTCTGTTCCTTCCCCACTCTCCTTCATCAATCAGTATTCGAACACGCAGTACGATGAACTCGCAACGTGTGTCTTTCCTTGTGAATTCATGATATAGTAGCAAACCAAGATGCACCGCTGCCGACACTATCTGTCTATCCCCGGGCAGTCTCCCTCCGACTCCAACTCACTGCTCCAATGCAAGCCGACATAGTTTCCCTGTCCGAATCCACTGCCGCGTCGCGGTCCCTGCCGGCCACTCTTTGCGGCAACATGTTGGCGACTATCGTCCATGGGGCGAGGAACTCCTGGTGCCGCAGGCAAAGAGGCCGTTTTTATCTGGTACTTCATTTTAGAGTTCAGTAATCGTTGATTATGCTTATTATTATTGGGTTCCCAACACTGGGAACATAGCTTAGTGGATGGATTTCAATTGGCCCAGTCCCTATTTTCTTTTGTTTCTCATTCTGTTCTCCCTGCTGGATCTTAGCCTCGACCGTGTAAGCGCGAGTGCACCTCATTTTATTTTTCGCCTGTTTGGCATGTTAATATTTGATTGATCTTTGTGGACTGTATTTGTATACTTGCTCTTCCAGCACTTTTCGTTTTAGGGACTACTTAGTGTGTGTGGTAAGCAATGGATCCCCTTTTTTGATCCAGTTTTCAAGCTTGATGAATTTGGGGATAAAGGTCATTAATAAAAGTACCTGATCTATGGACTATATATTTTGATAATGCTAAAGGCATGCTAAATTCTCTACACCTATTTCTTGAGTCGTTGATAGTATAATTTATCTCAATATGAGTAGGTTTGTCCTTTTAGGATACGAACTTTCTTTTTGGGCACAATAACATATTAAGCAATGCAGGCATGTATTGGCATAATTTCCTGCTGCAAGTAAAGCTATTGTAGCAGTTCGTTTTTTGCAGCCCTGCTAGGATGTTCCCGATAATATGGTGTTTCTAAGCTGTTTCCTTTATAACCCTTTAAGGGTTAAACTGTTTATGAACATTTTTAAGGTTTATGAAGACCATGCTATTGTAGCATTTTTAAGGTTTATGAACTTATACTGGCTCCTTTATAACCCTTTAAGTATGGTGTTTCTACCAAAAACACCAAAGTTAGAACTCATGTATGGTCTATTGTTATCGTCATTAATCTAATAGTCTATGTTGGCATATACGCTGCTATATGTTCTGTTATATATTATACATATAAAATGAGTACATGTCCACTATTTCATTTGAGACTAAGAAACCCATTTCGTATGAGACTCTCATGCTTCAGGCCGCTATTTATATAAATTACTACCATTTTCACCTTAAAAATGGACGGGCACAACAACGCGCGCCGGCACTGTCTAGTGTCTTAACATAAGGAAACGTATGTGTAACTTACTAATCATTGCAAATGAGTACTCGCACACGCATCATGTGCGATACTCCTAGCCATCGCAACCAACTAGTTTGCATTTTAAAAAAAAACTACACAATGAATTGCACACGAATTAACTGTAGTAACCGTCTGTGTTATATTTTCTCATTACAAACAGTTCATCTGAGTGGGTTGTTTGCCGCGTATCACACACATCTTGTTTACACGAATTATTTGTGTTCTTTTGGCTCATCGCAAACAGTTCATCTATGTGAACTGTATGCCACATATCACACACATTTTGTTAATTTGAACCGTTTATGTTGTGTTGCCTAATCGAAAATAGTTCATCTGAGTGAAATGTATGTCGTATATCGCACACACCTTCATCTCGCTGACCGTTTCTGTCGCGTTCCCTAATCGCAAATAGTTCATGCGAGTGAACTATATGCCGTATATCGCACACTCCTTGATATGGCTGCTCGTTTCTATTGTTCTAGCACAATGCAAACAGTTCTTCTGGATTAACCGTATGCCACACATTACACATGGAACTATTATGTGAATCATGTTTGATGTCTCCGCCATCACACCATTTGCGATTAATGCATCACACACAGTTTTGTGGAAGGGTCTCTGATTGTAGTATCGCGTTTGGACCATCCTGCAGTAGTGATATACTAGAGGTTCTGGCCCTTGGAAATACGCAAGTTTTTGGAGCCTCCTCTAGTTCTCTAGTTCTAGTTCTAATTTGGAGTTGATCAGACCTAGATCTCTCTAATCCCCATAAGAGAAGCCATGTGCAGTTCTCTTCTTCTCCCTCAAATTCTATGCGACGATTAGCTCTACACGGCAAAGCGCTGCCAGATCGAGAAGCCTATACGCTTGCAATCTGTAGAGAGGTTGTTCTTTCGGTCTTCGGTTCGAGGGATCATTCGTGAATGGTTCGAGGGACTTCATCAATCATCCAGCTACAACTTGAAATTGATAAAAATCCGATCTAAACCTTTTATGCTTCTTCATAGTGTTCTTGGGCCGTGATCGTAGGATGATTTTTTTTCTACTACGTTTCTCAACACCCCCGGGTATAAGGGAACGAATCTCGTCAAAAAATCCCTGGTGATATCACCCCTTTGATCAACAAAACGAGGCCATAGACAATCCTAAGGTAAGTTGGAAATGTCAACCATGACGTCATCAGAGCCCGGAGCCCCGAGCATCCAACACATATGTCACAAGGACATGTGGTCCTTGTCGCACTCCAACAACCAGGCATTAAATGCCCATGCAATCCACACTCGTCATAGCCCATTGTATGCCTACAAACATAGGCCATCATCATAACAAAGACTAGGCTAGATGCGTGCCACAGGCCTATCAGGTGCAGGCATTATCAATCAGGTGAGAGCAATTGGGCTTTGACCCACTTTTTGAGACGTTGTGTCGCAGCACATCAAACCTGTTGGAAAATGCCATAGAGATAATAACATTTTATTATTATATTTCCATGTTCATAATTAAGTCTTTATATTTCATGCTATAATACATTTTAGTGGAAAACCTATATGCACGTGTGAAATGATAAACGGATAAAATAAAGGTTCCTAGTCACGCCTCTAAGACTAGCTCAAGTGTTGTTGGTGATCATGTTTTCCGGATATTAGGATATCATTGAGTGTAACAATAGTCCTAAAATAACATTAAGATTATGACGTTGGAAGAACGATCATACTGGTTCGACCCAAACTTGTTTCTTATGAATTGAGATAATATTGTCCTACCTGCCTCCTTGAGGTTCTTTGTTGTTATTCTTTCTTTACTTACTTAGATTAGCCCTCCCTGGTTACATCTTGTAATCCTTGTACTTGTATTTCCTTTTTATTAGTAAAGCTTTTGATCTGCTATGGGGGTGTTGCCCCACAGTTTCCAGACAAAAAATAACACAAAGTGTTAATTGTGATTTTGATCCTTAGACCATGAGAGTATCGTAGTCAATTCTTACCGTGCGTGGATTTTGGGGTTATTGTCGGGCCTGTTGGACTAGGTGTACCCAGGCCCATGTGCCTGTGGCCCAGTGCATGGCACCAATAGGAGGCCCAAAGCCAGCCCACCACCAGGACTTCACGGGCAAGACCCTCGCGACGTTTGCGTCATCAGGTGTCGCGAGAGCCTCGCGAGGCGGCTTCCCGAGGTCGTCTCCCGACGCCCCTCGCGGAGGCGTATGAATCAAGGATTAGGCAGAAGAACTTTGCGGCCCTGCGTCTTCACATGGGTGACACGCGTGGCGACGAGAAGAGCCAAAGGGGCGCGAACAGGCGCGGATGAGGAGTATTTCCTCTTTTGTGCTAAGGGAGCAAGGAAAGCGCGCCGGTTCCCAAAGCAGACCCCAAAGTTTACCTGTTCAGTGGAAAAAGACAAGGATGGCGGGCTCGCCAGGACGAAGGTCATCACTGAGCCCACCGATGTGTCACGGCTTTGCAGGCGAAGACTACCTTTAGTCAGGATAAGCTGCAGCACTATCCTCCTTCAAAATTGGCCGTTGTGGTAACCTTTCTCGCCTTGTGCTTTCTGGGGAAGAGGACCAAGGCCAGTATAAGTAAGGGCTGGGTGCCATCGTGGAGATGGATCCCATCCTCCCAAGGCCGCTCACTTTCCCCTATACACTCGTGTTCATCCTCCCAAGCGAGGCAATCCAACCACAAAGCAGGAGTAGGGTCATACACTACAAGGTGGCCCGAACCTGGGTAACTGTTGTGTCCATCGTTCATATTTCCTCTCGCTCGAGCACGCCGGAACATCACCATGAGGTTGTGGGTCCCAAGGTAGGGCTTAGAAAAGGCAGCGAGCACACCCTAGAGTTCGAACCTTTCTTGGGTCCCCGGAGCCCCAATTCCAACATTTGGCGCGCCAGGTAGGGGTGTGCCACCGTTCTTCCGGTTTGCTCCGACCTCTGCTCCACCAACTCCATGGACGATGCTTGTCGTGTTCGCGTTGCACGTCGAGCGGCTATGTCGCCCAGACGGAGCCCGCGGGCTATGGTGACCGCCACCACTCCGCCTCGGTAGTGGCCAACGCCGCCACTTACCCTGCCGCCACAAGCAGCAGGACTCCTCCCTACACCCTTCCGTGCAGCACGACGGCCGCACAACCACGCCTTCACTCGCCACCGCTACGGCCTCATCCTCCCACGCTCATCGTGGGCCGATGAATGTGCAGGCTGCGCTGCCCATGGCACGTGAACTGTTGTGCTACCACCTGGCCAATGAAGGCTACGAGGCCTGGCTTGGCTACATCACTGAGCTCATCAACGCCATGGCGCGAGGCCCCAGCACGCTTCCACTCACTCCATCCTTCGCCATCTCGCGTTGGTGATGTGGCACACAGTGCCCCTCTGCCTCCTCCCCTGTGCAGTGACAACGTCGAACCCCAGCATGACACACGCCCGTGCGGAGCGCCAACGCTAGCCCGGGACGAGGCCAGCTGCCAAATCATCCACCGGGTACCGCCAGACGCGCACGTGCTTCTCGAGCAGAGGAAGCATCACCAAGAACGGGTCGTCCAGGAGGTCGCGATGGTCGTGCGCCAGAATTGCCCTGCCCTCACGCACGGAGCCCCCTCAAGCAGCGTTGGTTGTCGGGCCTTCACTCGCGAGCTGCGCAGGGTGGTTTGGCCTATCAACTTCAAGCTGGAGCTGCCCCCGCGCTACGATGGCATCCCCGACCCCACGGAGTTCCTCCAGCTCTACGCACTGAGCATCGAAGCGGTGAATGGCTACAACAAGGTCATGGCGAACTGGTTCCCCATGGCCCACAAGGACGGCGCATGCTCTTGGCTCATGAACCTGCCCGAGGAGTCGATCTCTTCGTGGGGCGAGCTCTATGACTAGTTCGTTGCCAACTTCAAGGGCACCCATGATCGCGTCCACACAATGAATGACCCGCGGTGCATGAAGCAACGCCTTTGCAAAACCCTCCGCAAATACATTCAGCACTACAGCCAGCTGCGCCACAAGATTCCGCGCGCCTCGGACAAAGCCATCATAATGGCGTCAAGGATGTCCGGATGTGCGGGAATCTCGCCATTAACGATAGCCTGAGCACGATGGTGGAGCTGTTCAACCTTTCCAACAAGTGTGCCAAGGCCGAGGAATGCCGCCTCTTCCTCCACAACGACCCCAATGCGGCGCTCAATGACAGCAAGGCCAAGGGCAAGGAGGTCAAGCGCAAGGGCCCTGTTGTGCTGGCGGCAGATCCTGAGTAGAAGCGCGGCTGCAGCCGCAACAAGCCCGAGAGGGATTGTATCATGCTCTGCGTCTACCACAACGTGTGCACACACAACACCGATGACTGCCAGGAGCTCAAGGTACTCTGTGACGAGCGCTTGGGACGCCGCCCAGACTACAACGAGCACGGCACCGACTACGGGGATGGCCGCGGCGACGGCTGGTGGGACAACCGTAACGGCAACCCCCGCCAGGGCTGGCGTGACCAGCCTCGCAAGGGTAGCTAGCGCGACCAACCTCGCGACGGCGCCTAGCACAACCAGGCTCGCGAGGCACGCCCTCAGGACAACACTGTCCTTCCATTGCTACCACCACCGCCCAGAAGGAATGACAACAACCAGCATGATGGGGGGTTGGGGCTACCAGGAGCCTCACGCGATAGCATGCATCCTCTGCAGCTCAGGCTCCCGCGTCTAGCAACCTCTTCAAGCAGTTCTCCTGTGAGGTGAATGTCGCCCTCCCGAGGCTTGAGTCCGCACGACCCCTCAAGTGGTTGCAGTACGCCATCACCTTCGACTCCAAGGACCACCTCAGGTGCTCAGCCACCGCCGGCGCGCTCCCCATGTTGTGCACTTCCACCATCAGCTATGTCGTTGTCACCAAGACACTCATCGATGGAGGTGTTGGCCTCAATGTGATCTCCGTCGCGACCTTCAAGATGCTCCAAGTGCCCTATGACCAGTGATGCCCACCAGGCCCTTCTCAGGGGTGACCAGTGGCTCCACCACCCCCTTGGGGCATGTGCCTGATAACCCACATGTATAGGGGATCACAACAGTTTTTGAGGGTAGAGTATTCAACCCATATTTATTGATTCAACACAAGGGGAGCCAAAGAATATTCCCAGGTATTAGCAGCTGAGTTGTCAATTCAACCACACCTAAAAGACTTAATATCTCCAGCAAAGGTTTTACTAGCAAGGTAGTATTGAAGTAACGGTAACGGTGGCAAAAGTAACAGTAGCAGTTTTGTAGCAATCATAACAGTAGCAACGCGAAAGTAACTTAGCAAAGATCAATATGTGAAAAGCTCGTAGGCAATGGATCGGTGATGGATAATTATGTCGGATGGCATTCAACATGCAACAGTTATAACCTAAGGTGATACAGAACTAGCTCCAATTCATCAATATAATGTAGGCATGTATTCCATATATAGTCATATGTGCTTATGGAAAAGAACTTGCATGACATCTTTTGTCCTACCCTCCCATGGCAGCGGGGTGCAAATGGGAACTAAGAGATATGAAGGCCTCCTTTTAATATAGAATCGGAACAAAGCATTAGCACTTAGTGAATACATGAACTCCTCAAACTACGGTAATCACCGGAAAGAATCCCAATTGTTGTCACCTTGGGGTATGCGGATCATAACTCCTAATAAGTGTCTAGAACTTGCAAGATCGGATGAAGAACACATATATATTCATGAAAACATAAGAGGTTCAGATCTAAAATCATGGCACTCGGTCCCTAGTGACAAGCATTAAGCATAGCAAAGTCATAACAACATCAATTTCAGAACATAGTGGATACTAGGGATCAAACCCTAACAAAACTAACTCGATTACATGATAAATCTCATCCAACCCATCACCGTCCAGCAAGCCTATGATGGAATTACTCACGCACGGTGGTGAGCATCATGAAATTGGTGATGGAGGAAGCTTGGTGATGTTGATGGTGACGGATCCTCCTTTTTGGAGCCCCAAATGGACTCCAGATCAGCCCTCCCGATGAAGAACAAGAGGCGGCGGCTCTGTATCATAAAACAGGATGAATCCTTCTCTAAGATTTTTTTCTCCACGGATGTGAATATATAGTGTTGGAATTAGGGTCAGAGGAGGTCCAGGGGGCCCACAAGCCACCTAGGATCGCCGGAGGGGGGCGTGCCCCCTAGGCTTGTGGCCAATGGGTGGACCTCCTCTGGTTGATTCTTTCTCCAATATATTTTATATATTCCAAAAATTTTCTTCAAAAATTTTCAGGTTAATCTGAGAACTTCTATTTCTGCATAAAAATAACACCATGGCAATTCTGCTGAAAACAGTATCCGTCCGGGTTAGTTTCATTCAAATCATGCAAGTTAGATTCCAGAACAAAGGCAAAAGAGTTTGGAAAAGTAGATACGATGGAGACGTATTGACTCCCCAAGCTTAACCCATTGCTTGTGCTCTAGCAATCCAGTTGATAAACTGAAAGTGACAAAGAAAAACTTCTACAAACTCTGTTTGATCTTATTGCTGCAAATATGTATAACCATCATTCAAGTTTTCAGTAAAGATTATGAACTAACCATATTCACAATAACATTTAGGTCTCACATTTACTCATATCAATGGCATAACCAACTAGCGAGAAATAATAATAAATCTTGGATGACAACACTTCTTCAAAACAATCATGATATAATCTCACTAGCCCTTTCTAAGACCGCATAACATAAATGTAGAGCACCCCTAAAGATTAAGGACTGACTAGACATTATAATTCATGGCAAAACAGATCTAGTTAGTCATAATCAATATCAATTAATAACAACGCATAAAAATGATAGAGGTTCTTTCTAACTAGTGCTTTTCATAAGAGGATGATGACTCAACAATAAAAGTACATAGATAGGCCCTTCACAGAGGGAAGCATGGATTTGCAGAGGTGCCAGAGCTCGAGCTTTTAAAACAGAGATGGATATAATTTTGAGTGGTATGCTTTAATTGTCAACATAACAACCAAGAGATCTGAGTATCTTCCATGCTAGATACATTATAGGCAGTTCCCAAACAGGATGGTAAAGTTTTTACTCGCACACCACCAACAATCACACTCCACGGCTGATCCGAAACAACGGGTACCATCCATACCAACAACAGTCATGGGGAAGTTTCCCTTGAAATTATTTTTGGATTTGATTTAGAGAAAGTAACTGGGCATCCCGATTACCAGCCACTTTCTCGTGAATGACAAGTTAATTAACACTCATCGTGAGAATAACCCACCTAGCATGGAAGATACTGACAACCCCCAGTCGCTACATGAGTGATTCGGGCATACAAAACAGATTATTATTTGAAGATTTAGAGTTTGGCACATGCAAATTTACTTGGAACGGCAGGTAAATACCGCACATAGGTAGGTATGGTGGACTCATATGGGACAACTTTGGGTTTAAGGAAGTGGATGCACAAGCAGTATTCCCGCTTAGTTAAGTGAAGGCTAGCAAAAGATTGAGACCGACGAACTAGAGAGCAACAATGGTCATAAACATGCATTGAGATTAACCAACATTAAATGCAAGCATGAGTAGGATATAAATTACCATGAACATGAATATCATGGAGGCTATGTTGATTTTGTTTCAAGTACATGCGTGAACATGTGCCAAATCAAGCCACTTGAATCATTCAAAGTAAGACACCATCCTATCATACTACATCATAACCATTTTAATTTTCATGTTGGCGCTGAAGGGAAACCATTATACACTCCTAGCTAATTAAGCATGGAATGAGTAACTATAATCTCTAATTGTCATTGCAAACATGTTTCATTCATAATGGTTGAATCAAGAATGATGAGCTAATCATATTTACAAAAAATAGGTTGAGCCCGTACCAGCTTTTCTCCATCTCAATCATTTCATCATATATCGTCATTATTGCCTTTCACATGCACGGCCGAACGGTTTGAATAATAATAAGAGTGCATGTGCATTAGACTAAGCTGGAATTTGCAAACATTTATTCAGAGGAGAAGACAAGGTGACATGGGCTCTTTGATAGATCAACAATAATGCCTATGAGATACACTCAAAACTTTCATCGTGGTCTTCCCCTTACAACCCAAAGAAAAAGGAAAAGAATTTCAAAGAAACACACTAAAATATTTTTGGAGTTTTTGTTTTTCTGAAGAAAGTAAAAACAGGAACGAGAAAAACTATTTACACGGGAAAGCTCCCAACAAGCAAAAGAAGAACTAGAAATATTTTTGGGGTTTTCCTTTAATACTACTACTAAATTAAGCAAGGAAAGGAAAACTGTAAAGAAGTGACAACTAACTAATTTTTTTGGATTTTCTCAAAGTTTTTCAAGCACACAATAAGAAAGCGGGAAAAAGAAACAAACTAACATGGATAATACAGTGAAAAAGTATGAACACCGACAACTAAAATGAGTGTGTGAACATGAATGTAATGTTGGTGAGAAATACGTACTCCCCCAAGCTTAGGCTTTTGGCCTAAGTTGGTCTAGGGCCACGGCTCAAAATAACCCTCTCCTCGATACTCTGAAGGTCCTGAGGGTTCCACTGGTTGTTGAGCTCCCGTGGCTCCCACTGAAAATGGGCTCCTGATATGGATTAGTTACTGACGCTGGCTCAGGTGTTGGGGGTTGTCAAAGACCCGAAAATTGGTAGATGTCCTCAGGCATAATAGTGTGCGCACATGCCTGAATGAATATTGAACAAAGAAGAAGTAGGCAAAGCAATAGTCTCACAAGTACCCTGACTAAATACTAAGTTGTAGAGAGTTTCTTTTCCTTATCATTCTTAATAAAATCGTGTGCTACCATACTGTTATAGTCTAAGTATCTAGTGCTGTCGTGGTGAGCGCACGACAGATGCCAAAGGATGGCTAAAGAGAGGAGGCGGCTCGAAGGCACCGGTGGGCTCCAGAGGCGAGGTCGGCATGAGCGAGCGTGGGACACAAGACATACCCAAGTTCGGGGATCTTCGGAGAGACAACACCCCTAGTCCTGCCGAGGTTGGTTTGTATGATGTGGTACAGAGTTGCCCCTAGAGCTGTTTGGAAGAAGAAGGAAGACAGGCCAAGGCTTAGGGTGTTCCCTCTCCCTAGTTTGTGTATGTGTGGGTGTGTGTGTTCTATCGATCGTCTCGCCCCTGTACACGGAGGCCTCTTGGGGGGTTTTATATGTCAACCCCCTAGGGTTACAATGGTAAAGTTACAAGGCCGTGGGGCCAGGTTGTCATCGTTCGGGAAGCCGGTGCTGGGACCCACCGGGTGTCAGGGCTCGCCGGGTTCCCCGGGCAAGGACCCCATGTACCAGGCGGCAGTGTTCACTGTCTTGTCGCCGTCTGCTACAGTGGCGCTCCGCCTGGTCGCGTCTGCTGTCGTTAGCAGTGACGACAGGCGCACTATAGCCACGCCGACCTTAGTCAGCAGGGTAGGTGGGGCATTGTTGCCATGCCTCTGCCGGTCAGAGGTGTTGGTGGGGCACTATTGCCATGCTCATCTCTGAGTGGAGACTCGTCCCATCGTATGACTGGGATGGGACGGGAGCTGACCCGTGGCCGGGTGGAGGAAAACACCACGTGGGAGCTAGCTTGTTGGGGAGCCTTGATGCGCCGGGTCCCGCCAGCTTGCGCCAGCCGGCAACGCCGGGTTGCCGTCTTGATCGTGTCGAAGAGTTCGGCCAGGCTGAGGGACTTGGCTAGGTTGGGGAACCCGGCCAAGTGCGAGTCGGACTAAGGGGCGATGATGGCCCCAATGTTTTGAAAAATATCCGGGTTCTGTTGCCTGCCCGGGGTTCATCCCCCCGACAGTAGTCCCCGAAGCTGTAAAGGTCCGCCGGCTTCGAGGGGCGGGCCTTCGCAGTTTCCACCCTGAACGGATGCTTGTTGATGAAGTTTGCGACCATCGGGTTCGGCAACACCCACTGTGTGCCGGCTTCCAAAAGCCAGATCGCGGCATCCCAACACGGGTGGGAATCGAGGAGTCCGTCGAATGTTGAAGCAATCTTTTGGGCTTTGCGCGGGCGCCATGTGGCGCTCGGGAGTTGAAGGGCCTGACAGGCCACGCGCGCAATGGGACGGGGCAACGAGCTGGGGCCCACAACTGTGCGCCCTCGGCCCACGCGCACGGATTTATTGTGGCGTCTGCAAGTTAGTTGGTATTCTCGAGGCAGTTATGGCGTGTGGTACGTGCGCACTTATTGCGGGGAAGTGGGAGGGGCGTGCGCAAATGATCCCACTTCCCCGCATTTGAGACGTGGCTTATAAATTGGGGGGAGGAGGGCAACGGAGATCATTCTCGCTCTCGGCCCCCATCTTCTTCTTCCTCTGCTTCTGCGACCGCCGGGTGATGCGCCGCTCTGCCGCTCTTCAAGGAAGACTTGTTCACCAGTCCTTTCTCTCTTTCACTACTGTCACATCCCTGGTTCTGGTAATGCCCAGTGCTAGCCTTTAGTGATGCATTGTGTTTAAATTCTCTGGAAATTTGAAATGGGGATTAACAAAACCCCAGCACCCCCCGTAAAAATACTAGGTTCGACTGAAAAACATTTCAATGAACCCAAAATGCCCTTCACAAAAGTTCATCATTTTTGAATTGGGTTAGAACCTCTCCCAAAAATGCTGCACATTTTTCTAGGCCATTCTAGATTTTTGAACTAAATGATATGTTATTTGCATTTGGACATTTAAATACTATAAAATATTTTAAATGTCCAAATAATCATAAACTTAAATGTTTACTGTTGGATATTTTCCAAACAGTGGGCTTGAGCAAGTTTCATGATTTTTGAGATAGTATTAGTTTTTTTAATAAATCCCTAAAGACTACAGAATAATAGAAAACAGAAACTAAAATAGGAAAAAAAAGAGAGAGAAGAAACTTACCTAGCGCCACCAACCGGCCCAGCACTGCAACTGGCCGGCCCAGCCCACCACCGCCTCCTGCCTGTCGTCTTCCTCCCGTGCCAGAAGGACGGAGGCGCGTGCCTGCCCCACGCCAGCCACCTCCTCCTCCCTGCCTGTGTGGCTCCTCCCCGGTGTGCCTAGACGATGCCGCGGAGATGCCCGAACCCCCTCGGCCTCTCTCCCGTGTTTCTCCCATCCTCTGGCTCCCTCTCCCTCTCTTCCCCGAGCGGTGCCGTCGCCACCGCTCACCGTCGCCATGGCCACCGGCCCTCCCTAGTCCACCCAGCGTGTCCAAGAGAACCGCCTCGGCTCCATCTTCTTACTCGCCGCACCACGCAACCGGGGGCGCACCACAGCGCCTGCATCGCCCTCGTCTTCAACCTCGGCCGTCTGAGATTGTCTTCACCGCCCTGCTCAACTCCGCCCCCCTCCCCCCAGAACCACTGACAGTCAGGCCCCACTGCCTAGTCAACCTAGCTTAGTTTCTCTTTAGATTTAACTAACTACACGGGCCCCATAGGTCAGTTTGACCTGGCCACATCGCCACTTGACCCGACCCCACCTGTCACTGACACTAACCTGTCCTATGTCACTGACCAGTGGACCCCACTGGTCAAGTTTGACCTAGTCAGCCGCAGTTGACCTACTGACGTCACAGTGACGCAGTGATGATGCAGTAAGACATTTTCTGGATTAAATTTAATTCAGAAAATTCCAGAAAATGGTTTAAACTTCTAAAATTCATAGAAAATTATCTATAACTCCAAATGAAATAAACTATATATGGAAAATGATCAGAAAAATCCAATCTATCCATCTATACCATTTTCATGCATGTTAGAACAACTTATAGCTGTTGTTTAGAACAAATCATATAAATGGCATTTAAATAACCACATGTGGAGTTTGAATTTGAATCTTGGATTCAAACCAACTTCATTTAACCTGTTGTAGTTGCATTAGCCCAACACACTCATATTGCCATGTCATGATCATGCATCATATTATGCATTGCATTGATTGTGTTTCCTTCTGTATTGCTGGTATTTGTCCCCTCTCAGCAGACGTGTTCCGACGATGAGTTCGATGACACCGATGAAGACCTATATCATCTTCAGAAGTGCCAGGCAAGCAAAAACCCCTTGTTCATTCTGATACAACCACACGTTCTCGCTCCTGCTCTCTTCTACTGCATTAGGACAACAACGACTCATGTGTTACTTGCTGCGGTAGTTGAACCCCTTTTCCTCTGCATGACCTGTCATTGCCACACTAAATAGATGAAACCCACTAGCATGAGTAGGAGTTGTTTGAGCCCTGATGTGCCTACTCATCCATGCTTGTTTGTCATGCCTGCTACTACTTAGTGTTGAGTCTGGTCTGATTCATCGGGGATGAATTGGAAGGTTGTGAACATGTCCTACTGTGTGTGAGCTAAGTGTGTGAACACGATTTGGTAAAGGTAGTGGTGAGAGGCCATGTAGGAGTACATGGTGGGTTGTCTCATTGAAGTCGTCCTCAGGAACTGAGTTCTGTGTTTGTGATCCATGAAACAGTTACTACCATGCATTGGGCCCTGGAATATGACCCCGCTCGACTTCTTAACCACCCTAGTCCTCTGTCCAGGAGTTGCAAGTAGTTTCTGGTGTTTGTAGTTGCTGGAGGCCGTGCGCAGCACCGATCAGAGGGGTGGGCTGTGATGTGGTAGGCACATGGCCGGGTATGCTGGGCGCCCATTTGGTGTCGCGGAATCCTGTACACATCGTTCGGGGCCGTATGTGGAAACCTCGTCCGGACTCCCTACGGATGGAACCCGAATAGGCGATAAACTTGGACTAGAAACTTAGGTGTTTAGGTAGGTCATGGTCTACACCCACGTCGGCTCTCGCTTGAAGTCTGTCGAGCACATGCCGTGTGCAGACGCTAAGTGGTGGAAACATGTATGAAGTACACCCCTGCAGGGTTATAAATGATCTATTCGAATAGCCGCGTCCACGATAAAGGACCTCTGGGTTGACTATACAGTTCATAGACAAGTGAAAGTGGATACTCTAAAATACGCAAGATAAGCATGAGTGCTATGGATGGCGTTCTAATAGGCAGACGGGAGCGGATCCATAGTGGTGTATTGGTTGGTGAATATGTGGACTCGTTGTCCGCCACCTCAAAAGAGTTACTTGCAGTCGTAGTTCAGGATAGCCACCGAGTCAAAGCTGGCTTGCTGCAGTTAAACCCCACCATCCCCTTGTTGATAATGATGTATATGTAGATAGTTCTGATGTAAGTCTTGTTGGGTACATTTGTACTCACGTTTGCTTAATTTATGTTTTTGCAGAGAGACTTCAGTCTCGCTAGTAGTTCCTCTTGGACTTCGACGTTTAGCTTGCTACCTCAGCTACGATCTTGTGCCCTCGGCAGGATCTGGTAGTTAGTCAGGCTTCTCAGCCTTTTTCATTTGTAGATGTCTGTACTTAGACATGTTAAGCTTCTGCATGTGCTTTGACTTGTATGCTCTGAATTTTGGGTCATGAGACCCATGTTTGTAATATCTCGCTCCTCGGAGCCTATTGAATAAAATACTTGAGTTGTAGAGTCATGTTGTGATGCCATGTTGTATTTGCACATATCGAGCATATTGTGTGTATGTTATTGAAATGCTTGGTATGTGTGGGATCTGACTATCTAGTTGTTTATCCTTGGTAGCCTCTCTTACCGGGAAATGTCTCCCAGTGCTTCCACTGAGCCCTGGTAGCTTGCTACTGCTCCGGAACACTTAGGCTGACCGGCATGTGTCCTTCTTCATTCATGTGTATGTCCCTTTAGGGAAATGTCACGCAGTGTCTACCAGAGTCCTGGTAGCACGCTACAGCCCGGATTCTCTGGAGTCCTGCTAGCCCAGCCGCTACAGCCCGGATTCACTCGCTGATGACCGACACGTTCGTTGCTGGGTCACGTATGCCTGTCCCTGTAAGTTAGTGCCACTTTGGGTTCAGGACTAGCCATGTCAGTCCGGGTTCTTTGTCATATGGATGCTAGCGACACTATCATGTACGTGAGACAAAAGGCGCAAACGGTCTCGGGCCTGGTAAGGCGACACCCGTGGGAATGCCGTGCGTGAGGCCGCAAAGTGATATGAGGTATTACATGCTAGATCAGTGTGGCATAGGATTGGGGTCCTGACAACTTATATGTCTTACTGCGTCAGCACTGCGTCACTGTGACGTCAGCAGGTCAACTGCGGCTGACCAGGTCAAACCTGACCAGTGGGGTCCACTGGTCAGTTACTTAGGATAGGTTAGTGTCACTGACAGGTGGGGTCGGGACAACTGGAGACATGGCCAGGTTAAACTGACCTGTGGGGCCTGTGTGGTTAGTTAAATCTAAACAAAAACTAAGCTAGGTTGATTAGGAAGTGTGGCCCGACTGTCAGTGGCTCTGGGGGGCCGGAGCTGAGCAGGGCAGTGAAGACGATCTCGGACGGCCGAGGCTGAAGACGAGGGCGATGCAGGTGCTGTGGTGCGCCCCCGGTTGCGTGGGGCGTCGAGGAAGAAGATGTAGCCGAGGCGGTTCTCTTGGACACGCTAGGTGGACTAGTGAGGGTCCGTGGCCATGGTGACGGTGAGCGGTGGCGACGGCAGCGCTCAGGGAAGATAGGGAGAGGGATCCAGAGGAGGGGAGAAACACGGGCGAGAGGCCGAGGGGGTTCGGGCGTCTCCGTGGCGTCGTCTAGGCGCACCGGGGAGGAGCCAGGCAGGCAAGTAGGGAAGAGGTGGCCGGCGTGGGGAGGGCACGCGCCTCCGTCCTTCCGGAAGGGGAGGAAGACGATAGGGAGGAGGCAGTGGTGGGCTGGGCCGGCCAGCTTCAGTGCTGGGCCGGTTGGTGGCGGCAGGTAAGTTTCTTCTCTCTCTCTGTTTTTTCCATTTTTAGTTCTGTTTTCTATTATTCTCTAGTCTTTAGGGCTTTATTAAAAATACTAATACTATCTCAAAAATCATGAAACTTGCTCAAGCCCACTGTTTGGAAAATATCCAACAGTAAACATTTAAGTTTATGATTATTTGGACATTTAAAATATTTTATAGTATTTAAATGTCCAAATGCAAATAACATATCATTTAGTTCAAAAATCCAGAATGGCCTAGAAAAATGTGCACCATTTTTGGGAGAGGTTCTAACCCAATTCAACAATGATGAACGTTTGTGAAGAGCATTTTGGGTTCATTGAAATGTTTTTCAGTTGAAAATAATATTTTCAGGGGGGTTGCTGGGGTTTTGTGAATCCCCATTTCAAATTTCCAGAGAATTTAGACATGATGCATCACCAAAGGCTAGCACTGGGCATTACCAGAACTAGGGATGTGACAACTGCTCTGCCCCGAATCGCTGATGGCGGTGCCATCAGGTTCGTGGATGGGCTCCACCACCACCACCGTGGATATCGAGTATCTGTGTGTGACCAAGCTCCTGCTGAGGGAGACGGACGTCGCCGTGCGGCTGCCGGAGAGCGAGCAGGAGCCGCGGCCGGAGGGGACTGAGCACGTGGTCTTCTTCACGCACTTCAAGCGCGGGTTCGTTCCTCCCGCGAGCAACTTATTCCACACTTTCTTGGAGTTCTTCGGGCTCCAACCACATCATCTCAGCGCGAACACCATACTCCAGCTCTCTGGCTTCGTCACCCTGTGCGAGGGGTACCTGGGGGTCGAGCCCTTGATCGACCTCTCGGTGCGCCTCTTCTGCTTGAATCAGCAAGGGCCGAATGCCCACGAGATGTCTTCTTATGGGGACGATGTCATCTCGACGGGGACGCACGGGGAGCATGGGGATTGCCCCAAGATACCACTGGAGGATTCTGCCAAGAAATGGCAGAATTGCTTCTTCTACGTCCGGAACCTCAGCGCGGACCAGATCAACCTACCGCCCTTTGTGGACGTGACGTCGCAGGAGAAGCAGAACTGGACCTACTTCCCCCGGCACCCATCGCAGGAGGTGCTCAACCTGTGCCAGCGGGTGGTGGAGATGAAGGAGCGGGAGGGGCTCAGCGGCACGGTTCTTATCACCACCTTAATCGCGCACTAGGTGTTGCCGTTGTAGCGCCACTCCCACATCATCGGCCTGATGGTGGGCCTGCATGACCCCACCAAGATGTCGAACTTGTGCCTGGGAGCGAATCAGGTCGCCCGTCGGGTCAACGACATCTCCAAGGCCGGGTTGATGAAGGACTGGGAGAGCGGGAAGCCTCCGTACAGCCAGGCGCGCCCGGTACTGCTAGTGAGTCTTTGGTCTTCGTATTTTGCTGCTGCAAATCTTCTCATCTGCCCCAACGCGACGAGAGAGGTGCTACTGAATGCAACTGGCGCGGGCCGGCTCGAAGGAGGTGGCGGCGCAGCTCGAGGAGCCGGAGGCAGACGACACCGACACGGGCGCGGGGCGCCATGCGGGTAAGTTTTTTCTTGCGTTTGATTTGTTGAGATGGTGGCCATCGGCGGATGTGTTGATGAAAACCGTCGATGCAGTGGCGGCGAGGGGAGAAGGCGACAACGCGGCTGCGGCCGGGTCCTCTCCCGGGACGGTGGTGGCTAGCTGGACGCATGGGAAGGGGGACGTGGCGCCCCAGAATCTGGCCGCGAAGCGGACGGCGGATCCAGCGGCCGGCACGAAATCGCCTGCCAAAAAGAGGCGGCGCGGTCCGCAGGCGGCACAGGAGAGGCCACCAGCTCCGGTGATACCCGGGTGAGTTTTCTTCTGCTGAATCCCGTCAAGCCGCCAAGCGGCTTCTCATGGTTCTTTCTTTTTTACTCTGTTGTGCTTCAGGCCGCCGGTATCGCTGGCGGTGGCGGTGTCGGGGGTCGCGTCCCTTGGTGGCGCTATGTTCCGGAAAACCCTGTCAAGCGTCATCGAGCGGGAGGAGGAGGAGGCTGATCTGGACCTCGACCGGGAGCCGACCGACGCCGAGGGCCTGGCCAGGCGGGACCGAAACCGGGCCGAGGCAGAGATGGAGTTGGAGCGGGCTTGGGCCAGTGCCGCCGCGACGTGGGCACGGGCCGGCGAGGAGCCGGCATGGCCCGAGATGCCGGCGGGCATGGAGCCGGCGGTGATGGTCTTCTTGCTGCCATCGAAGGGGGAGCGCGGCGAGGATGGCCGCGTAGAGGTGGTGGACTTCAACCGGGAGGTCGTGGAGATCAGGGACGACACCCCGCCACGGGCCGATGCGGTTGATCGAGCGGAGGCCGCAGGAGGAGGCGGCGATGCTGTCTTGGAGGAGGTGGCACTGGCGGCGCTAGAGTGGGCGCCTCAGGCGCTGACGGGTGGGACGCCGCAATCTGTAGCGCCGCAGGAGACTTCGGCCCTCGTGCCGGAGAGAGCGCCGAAGAGGATGCTGGCTGCGGGGAGGCGGTCAGCGGCGAGTACGCCCTGGTCTTCAGGCTGGGAGGGCATAAGGGCGATGGGTCGCAACTGTCTCGGGCTGGGCCCAGCGAGGTCTTCTTCGTGCCCTTGACCCAGGAGGAGGCAGCGATGCCGCCATGGGCCAGGGACTTCGCGGGCGCGCAGAGAGGGTCTAGGCCTTCGTCCAGGCCGAGACGGAGCGAGCGCGGGAGCTGGAACGTGCCGTGACGATGAGCATTTTCCTTTGTCTTCTGATATTTCTTCTTGATGCTCTCTAGTGGGGGAGCGCTAGCGCACCCCTTGGGTGTAGCCCCCAAGATTCGGGCCAACTACGTAGTAGTTGGGTCGAGTCTTAAACTATTGTCTTGTGCTGATTATCGTTTCTTGCAGCACGTGAACTCCCTCCGGGTCGGTGTCATCAAGTGGTTCGTGGAGAAGCACATGCAGCTCATGGCGCGGCTCGCCGCCAAGGAGGAGGAGCTCTGCGTCGCTGAAGGTAACTTTCATGCATGCTCTTTTAGTGGAGGCGCGCTAGCACACCCACTGGGTGTAGCCCCCGAGATTCGACCCAACTACTACGTAGTTGGGTTGAATCTTAAAGTACTATTTTCTTCTTTTGTTTCTGATTATTCGTCATGCAGCTGTCGCGGCCGAGGTGCCGTCCTGGCGAACCCGGCTGTTCCGAGCCGGCTTCCAGTACGACCGGGTTATTTCTGACATCGGCCGGCTCCGGGCTGAGGCGGCGGAGCAGAAGGTGGAGGCGGAGGGGCGGGCGCTTGCCGAAGCCAGCCAGCTGCAGGAGCGGTTGGCTGGTGACAAGAGTCGGCTGGGGGCCGAGGTGGATCGTCTCAAGACGGAGGTGGCCAAGGCGGCAGAGGCCCAACATGCCCTTGTTGAAGCCAGCCAGCAATGTGTTAAGCTGGCCGACGACAAGGGTCGGCTCCAAGCGGAGGTGGAGCATACGAAAGAGCTGGGGACCAAGTTGGGGGAGGCCCACCAAGTGGAGCTCGACCGCCGCAAGGAGTACGAGAAGGAGGCTGCGGCCAAGGACGACGAGACGAAGGCGGCCCTCGCTAAGGTCGCTGATCTGGAGAAGGCACTAGAGGAGCGTGACCATGCCATCACCAGGGAGCGGCACGGTACATTGCTTGATGCACAGCACCTGGACGAGACCTTCGCTAGTAAGTGCTTTCTTTGGGTTCTGCCGGGTTGAGAAGCCGGCTTTATCTTCTTTGTTGCTGATTTGTCTTGCTCTTCTTTTGATAGGGCACTTCCTGGAGACACACCGGGTGGCGGAGGAGGCAGTCCGCTTCCAGCGGGATCCGCATGGGGTCGTGGGCTCCGGGACCAACCCGCAGGTCACCTGTATGTTTCCGGAGATCATGGCCGCCGCCGAAGCTCGTCTATGTGTCTTGGGCGAGCAGATGACGGCGGCGCTCTGGCATGGCACCGTTGCACCGAACAGCTTCTCGCGGCTAGCGTAGTGGTTGGAGGTGGGTCCGGAGTGACTTCACATGTGGCAGGTCTCCGCCGCTCGTGGTGGTGCTGAGATGGCGCTCCAATTTGTGATGTCTTGGCATCTGGATACGGTGCTAGATCGGCTGATGGGACAGCGAGCTGGCGCGGAGCTCCACCTGTAGGTGGAAGCTGGACGCATCGCAACTTGGGCCAGCTACATCATCGGGTTCGCCATCCATGACAATTTCCAGCCAGAGCGAACGGATGATGGCGGAGTCATTCCTGCTGATACCTCGGCCTGCTTCTAGACGACCCGGAGGGCAGCTCCAAGGAGACGGGTGTCTATGGGGTCGACGATGCCGAGGTGGAAGATACCGGCACCTAGGCGAACCCGGAGGCCGCCGAGGGGGAGCCGGTAGCTGCGCGACCTGGCGCTGGAGATGCCTGAGGCTGAGGCCTCCCTGTTTTTATCTTCGCAACAATATATGTTAGGTAGGAGGTCCACCCACCCACTTGGGGGTTTTGGGTGTAATGTAATGAGCTCTGGACTTGGGCCTGTTTTAACTAGCGATGTAAATATTTCGTGAGTGTTTGCACTTTTGCTTCTGTCTTTTGAGCCGTTTTCCTGCTTGCTTCCCTTCTCAGGCCTTCCCCCCCCCCCCCCCAGCGAGACGAATGGTCGGGCTCCGGTCCGTGACAAGAAGTTCGGTCCTTGAAACGGGTGTGCAATACTTAGGCTTTTTAAACGTTGAGGGCGAGCGAAACACCCACTAGGCCGGCTGGCAGCAATCCTGCAAAGCCGGTTGGCGAGCAGCCGGTCGTGCGGCAAAGTTAAGGTGGCGGGGCCGAGTCGGCCAACCCGGGGGACCTAACTTAGAATTCGTAGAGTGCTGGTGCTTTGGCCTATGTTTCTTGCCGACCGACAGCTGAAGCCGGTTCTGTGGCGTAGGGCAAAGTGGAGGGCCACGGCGACCTCAACACGCCATGATTTGCTAAGAGAGGCGGCAGGTGGTGGCCAAGCTTGCCAGCCCCCGGGTTTGAGTGAGTCAACCTGGCGGTGAGGGTTTTTAAGAAAAAATTGCACAAGTGTGTGAGACACAATAATTTGGTCAGAAAGGGCAGCCCCCGAGCGTCGTTCGGGGATCCCATAGTTTTCATGCGATTACAAAAGGTACTGATACATATGTGCACACAACTAACTGTAAAATGGGTGGAGGAGTTCCGCATTCCACGGCCG
Source organism: Triticum timopheevii (assembly GCA_963921465.1). Lineage (NCBI taxonomy): Eukaryota > Viridiplantae > Streptophyta > Magnoliopsida > Poales > Poaceae > Triticum > Triticum timopheevii. The sequence goes on from OY997268.1 coordinate 256,820,597, forward strand.
GGTTGTCTCTTCGCCGGCGGTGTCTGCTTGCGTTTGTTGGACTTGCGGGCGTCGATGAGGTAGTACGTACTGCAGTCACACAAGGCTTTGTTGATGATGAAGGGGCCTTCCCATGGGGAGGGCAACTTGTGCTGGCTGGCTTGCTGCTGGATGGGTTGGAGGATTAGGTCTCCCTCGTGGAACGCAAGGGGCTTGATCTTCTTGGTGTGGTAGTGCCTCTGGCCTTGTTGATAGATGGCTGACCGGCTGAGTGCCAAGAGGCGTGCTTCTTTGAGTAGGTCGACGCCTTCTTCGCGGGCTTTTGTGGCTTTGGCTTCGGTGTATATCATGACTCGCGGTGAGTCAACCTCAACGTTGGTCGGGATGACGGCTTCGGCTCCATAGACGAGGAAGAATGGGGTGAACTCGGTCGATCGGTTTGGCATTGTGCAGAGGCTCCAAAGGACGGACGGCAACTCATCGAGCCAGCTGTCGAATGAACGGACAAGTGGCTCCACTTACCATGGCTTATTGTCGGATAGAATGAGGCTGTTGGCCCACTCGACCTGGCCGTTGGACTGCGGATGTGCCACGGAAGCCAAGTCGAGGCAGATGCCGGAGACGGAGCAATACTGCGCAAGTGCGCCCTTGGCGAAGTTGGTGCGGTTGTCCGTGATGATGCTGTTCGGGACGCCGTAGCACACCGTGATATCCTTGATGAACCAGACGGTTGTCGGCCCGTCCAGCTTCTTGATTAGCCGCACTTCGATCCATTTGGTGAACTTGTCAACCGCCACCAGCAAGTGCGTCATGCCGCCTCGAGCGGTCTTGAAAGGTCCCATCGTGTCGAGCCCTATACTGCGAAGGACTAGGTGATCGGTATGGTTAGTAGGGCTGAAGCCGACTAGTGGCTACGCTTGCTGAAGCACTGGCATCCCTCGCATTAGAGGACAAGCAACTCGGTGTCTTGGAGGGCCGTGGGCCAGTAGAAACCATGGCGGAAAGCCTTGGCCACCAGGGACCTCGAGGCGGCGTGATGCCCGCACTCACCCTGATGTATCTCTATCCCTTTGTCTTGCGCAATGCAGCGCTGGAAAATGCCCGTTGTGTTGTGCTTGACAAGCTCGTTGTTGATGATGTTGTAGGCGGACGCTCGGTGTTGGATCTGCCGGGCCTCGGTCTCGTCCATGGGGAGAGCCCCGTTCTCCAGGAACACCAAGATGGGCAGGGCCCATGACGGAGCCGTTACTACGGCAAAGACGGCCATGATGGTGGGTTCCAGGGCGGTAGCCCCCGAGCCAGAGGCGGTAGCCCCCGGGTTGGGGACCGGCGGCTGGGTCGGGTTGGGGCAGGCCCCGGGCCGGGCTCGGCCGCCCCGGGGGCCGAGTTGGCGTTGATGCCAGCCGGATCGGTCACGGCAGCCCCCGGGCCGGGTTCAATAGTCCCCGGGCCGGGTCGAGGTGCTACCGGGTCGTCGGGGACGAAGATGGACTCTGAGTCCGGAGACGGCTTGATGGCTGGCTTATGCAGGTGCTCGAGGGAGACACCGGGCGGGATGGCCTGCCAGGATGAGCTGATCTTGGCTAGCGCGTCAGCGGCCTCATTTTCTGCGCACAGGACGTGGATGAATTCGCAGCCGGCAAAGTAGTCGGACAGCTACTGGACGAGGAAGCGGTAGTTGGCCATGTTGGCCTTACGAGGAAGCGGTACTGGGCTGATGATGAACAGTACAAGGGAAAAACAGCCTCGCGAGAGGTGTTGTTGAGCTGGTGCGATGAACTGCTTGGATGAGTTCAATCGCCTCTCGATCTAATGAGTGATTGATGATGTCCCCCCCTTCTGTGGTGGCTAGCTCTATTTATAGAGGCCCTGGTCCTCTTCCCAAATATTGAGCGGGAAGGGCGCCAACAATGGCCATTTTGAAGGGGAACATCTAGTACAGGTTATCCTGACTAAAGTTGGTCTTCGACTGCCAGAGGCACTGGTGATGACGCCGTCTTGGGCTCCACGGTGACCTCCATCCTGCCGCTCTGCTGGTCTTGGTCTTGTTGCACTGGAATGGCAACCTTTACCTGATGCCTCAGTAGTCCACGCCTGTGCTTGCCCCCTTTGCACCAAAGAGGAAACATGGACACTGCACAGCCGACGCCCACCTGGCGCCCGCCTGGTCTCGATCGTCATGGCTTGCGTCATGAGTACCTCGCGAGGTATCCTGCCTTGATCTCTCCGCCTCCTCGCGAGTCTGCCTGGCGAGGCCGCTCCTGAGGAAGCCTCGTGTCGTCCGCCCCGCGAGGCTTGGCCCCTCACGAGGGTCTTTAGTCTTACGCTGATGAAGATGGGCCGTACTGGGCCACCACTCGAGCCACGCCACAGGCCGCAGGCAGGCAAGTCTGGGGACCCCCGTTCCCAGAACGCCGACAGTAGCCCCCGGGCCCAAGGCACGCTCGGACTTGGCTTAGCGGAGAAGCGAAGGGGCAAGTGCGGAGCGCCACGGGCCCCATCAGCCTACGGCCTTGGGTGCCGCGTGGCGGTTGATTGGACGTGGGCGCCTCCGCTTCCCCACGCTCCCTCATTATGCGCCTGGCTAGGTGGCCACGAGGCTTGTACACGGTTATCCTCCCTTTGCTGCCTGCGCGCTTCTTGTTCCCTTTTCCTCCTTGAGCCTCTGCTTCCGCCTCCAATCCATCTTGAGTTCTTCCCCCTTTCCATTGCCATGGTGCCAACGAAAAAGGATAAGGGGAAGAAACCTACGCCTTCGCCCAGCGCGCCTCCGGCGGCTGCTCCCGCCGTCGACAAGTCACTGATACTCAATCTGGAAGCCCTAGAGAAGGTCTGCTCCGTGCTTGCTTCTAGCTTCAATGAGTGCGGGAAGATGACGGTCTGGCCCGCGTCCCATGCCTCCTTCGACAGGATCGTCATGGAGGTCCGATTCTTTGCCGACGCCTTGTGGGCGGGCCTGGTTCCCCCCTTTTCCACTTTCTTCAATGCGGTGCTTTCCCATTACCAGATCCACATGATGCATCTCGGCCCACAATCCATTACTCTACTTGCTGTCTTCGCCTTCGTCTGTGAGGCCATGGTGGGGATTCCTCCTTCTGTTTCCCTTCTGCGCCACTTCTTCTCTCTGCGCTTGTCTGACCCTTCCCAGTGTTCGGGATGCGTGAGCTTCCAGGCCGTGCCGGAGATGGCCGTCTCGGGGGTCGATTTTGGCCTCCCACCTTCTGCGAGCGGGTTCCGGGAGCGGTGGCTGTATGTGGACGTTGGGGTGCCCAGCCCCTTGTTGACGTACCCGACGCTGCCTGCTATATCCAATCCTGGTTGGGGTCACGAGGAGCTTACGAGCCCCCAGCTTGCTTTCACCTGGCATCGCTTCGAGAGGCTGAGGAAGCTCGGGGTGACGGCGCCCCAGGTGGTGAAGGAGTTCCTCCGGCGCCGCATCGCTCCACTCCAGCGCCATTCCCGCCCAATGTGGGCTTACTCCAGTCGCCAGGACCGTATGAGGCTCCAGGAAGGGGATCTCGCGCCCGATACGCTGAAGAAGGTGCTACAGGTCCTGAGTGGCGACCCCTCTCCTGGCAGCGTCCGTCATGGTGGCGCTGTGTTGTATCTTTGCACAAACAGGGTTGAGTTCGTGAGGCAGATGCCCCGCTTTGATGAATGGGGGCTGCGCCCCGCTGGCCTCATGGGGCCACGCAAGAACCCGGTTGCTGCGGTCCTTCCCCCAGCCGCCTGCTCCGACCTTGCCTCAGGAGTCGATGCTGGGAGGCAAGCATTGGCAGGAGCTGGGGGGCCTGATGTCGAGGTACTGATGTCGCGCGGGGCTCCCGAGGCGTCATCCTCTGGAGCTTACGGAGCCCCCCTCAAGGTGGTGGCTGATGAGGGGGCGCGACTGGCGGCTCCCGAGACCGAAGCCCCCGAGGCCTCGGCAGGCCACCAAGAGGTGGCACCTGATCGCTCCTCTCAGGTTGGTGCCCTTGATGTAGGCCGTCCTGACGCTCCGGCTCCTGTGCCGCGCGCCGGCCCTCACATCGCGAGCTTGGGCCGGTTCCGCATATTTCGAGGCCCTTCGCAAGAGGAAGGAGGCTTCCGGTGGTGACGATCGCCCGTTCCGCCCATTGAAGCACAGGAAGTACTTCGCCATGGATGAGTAAGTCCCTCCTTCTTGTAGTTCCTTGCTTGCCGCTCCCCTTGCTGACCGTCACCTTTCAGGATCCCTCCTGACGAGCCCGCAGAGCCAGCTGAGGAGCCACTTCTTCAGGCTTCTCCTCCACCACCGACCTTGATCGCCTCGAGTCCGCGTGCCACCCTCGGCGCAAGCTCGGCCGGAGAGGTAGGCCGGCCTATGGTGCACCTTGAACTTGTGCGCGCGTTGCTCCCCCTTCGCGAGCTCTCCCTGGGCACAACTAGCTTGCCTCGAGCTCCTCCAGTGATCATTGGTGGCGAGTGGTTGAAGTCGATCTTCGGTTCCTCATCGGGAGGTGGATCAATGCCTGGCTGGGTCCCTTGCGGGACCCGCCCGGTGATCCTGGGGGCGCCAGCCCCCAGCCCCCTGCCGAGAAGGGGCGAACCACTCCAGGGTCCTCCGCCAGCGTCGATGGCGCAGGATGATGTTGACGACGTGCTCAAGCGTGTGCGGGAGCGCAACGCTGCACGACGAGAGTTCCTCCAGAAGGCGACAGACGCAGTGAGCCAGCTAGGTGCAGAGCTTGCAGGCGAGGACGCGCGTCTTGAAGCTGAAGGCCTGCGGCTGATTGAGGAGTGGCGCAAGCTGAAGGCGGCTGTCGGTCTCGCACCCCATCAGCGCGATCTCGACAATGCCAAGGCCGAGGCATCTCTGGTGGCCTCTTGGGAGGCCTGCTCCCGAGCCATCGAGGAGGCCCAGGAGGCGGATCGGTGACGTGAAGCTGCGGAAGAGCGCGCGTGGGAGCTCCAAGGCTGGTGCAACTCCTCGGAGCAGCAGGCGGAGTTGCACCGAGCCGCCCTTGCATTGCTGAAAGGGGGGCCCGGTGAAGGGGAGGAGCTCCGGAAGTGCAAGGAAGCGCTGACATTTGAGGCTGTCGAGCGCAACCTTGATCTTGAGCGGCTGGAGACGAGGGAGCGCCAGGTCACCCAGGCGGAGGACGACGTCAGCGCGTGGGAGGCCCGGTTCCAGGAGGAGATCGACCATCGCGTGGCGGAGGCTCGCACTATTCTTAAGCGCGAGTATGGAGAGCGGCTGGAGCTGATCAAGGCTGAAGCTGCAGGCTGGACTGCTGCTCTCAGGACTAGGCTGACTGAAGCCACACAGCGAGCTGAGGCCACCGCTGTCGCGCTAAGCTCGGTGCAGGCTGAGCTGGCCTCCTCTCGCGCCGAACTGCTTCTTCTTCAACGGCGGGTTAATGATGCCGAGGCCGTTGCGCAGCAGAATGTGGACGAGATCCGCCAGCGGCAGACGCTGGAACACATGCATGGCCCCATGCTCCGGACACTCAGGGAAAGGGCCAACGCGGCCTTGGGCAACATCTGCGAGGCAGTCGCTGAGGAGCCGCATGTGACCAACTACGCCGGCAATCTCCGGTTCTTCACTGATGTGGTGACGCGTCTAGAGAACCGCTCTGAGAGGTCTTGCCAGCTGGTGGAGGAACGGAGCCGCGGCCTGCTTGCACGGGCATTCTCCCGCATCTTCAGCTATCTCCAGAACATCAACCCCCTCTTCGACTTTGATGCCGCCATCGCCCCGGTGCCTGAGGCCGTCCGAGGCGACCTAGCACGATGGGTGGAGGACAATGTAGATGCACTCGTCCGGGCCTTCACCTCTGATGACGACGGGGTGATCGTTGCTGTTGATGAAGGCGACGTGGTGAATGGTGGTGAAGACGGCGCCAACAACGACGATGAAGAGGCTGGCGGAGACGACGGCGGTGCCAACGACGCCTCTGGGGACGCCCTGGGGGATGCGGTGAGCGACATGTCCGATGGATCCCGCGCTTCCCCCTGCTGTTTGTCCTGCGCAGGAAGAAACTTGGGTGTGGTCCTAAAGGTTGTGAGAGCATTTTGGGAGGGGAAGCCCCTCATGTAAAAAGATTATTGCTTATGTGTTGTCAAGATCGGCGCCGGATGGGTGCCTGCATGATGCCATGATTTTCGCGATGAGTAGGTTGTCGTGGTTTCACCTTGTCTTGGCGGGTCTCGAGTAGGCTCGCAACGTCCATCCGAGGACCTCATGAGGGTCCCGTTTAACCATGCGGCGAGAGCCTAGCTGGAGTGAACGCCGGCCGCGGGACGATGGGTGCACATGTTGCGCCCTGCCCTACTCGCAAGGGGCTCGTGAGAGGGAGGCAGCTAGCGTGAATTCCAATTTGAACAAAAATTAGAGCACAAGAAAGCACACGAATAAGACACGACACCCCTCCCCGCATACGCAAACACAAATTCGACTTCAACTTAGATCCGAAACGAGAAAGCTTGTTCGCACGAAAGGAAGCAAAAAGCAAAAGGCCGCGTCCGGCACCTAGTCTAGTCATCGACGTCTTCTCACCAGCGCGGAGCTAAGTGCTACCACTGGGCGTGGGCGGGAGCCCCCGAGGCCCGAGGGCGGCTCTCCGGAGACTCCAGGGCATGTACAGCCCCAACTCATTATTACGTGAGAGTGTCACGGGCGGCGAGATTCACAAGCACTGGGCCTTCTTCACAGGTATTGGCCTTGCTTCATATCGCCAGACGAGGGCCCAACCTTGCGCCACCCTTGACCACCATCGACGGCGACCGGAAACCAGGACGACGCCAATGGGGAAAAGGGGATGCCAGCGGTTCCACCGACGACCGCAGGTCCTCTGCCGGGGGCAGGCCCTAGGGCACCTCCCCGGCAGAGGGCCTACCTCTAAATAACGCCTTGCTCCACATGCCGTGGGGAGGAGCCTGGCTCCCGGCCCCTCTCCTGCTGTCCCCAGTGCCCTCCTCCTGAGGGAAGGGAGGCTGCTGCAACTGGGCAACCATCCGCTGTAGCGACCTGAACCTCCTGCAACCCATGGTTAGCATAAGCTTGCTCCTGAGGAATTAGCGGTACCCGGTAGTTGCTGACACCGGCACGGTTGTCAAGGCTTCCGTGAGGCTCCTGAAAGAGCTCGGCTTCTGGCGCCTCCTCCTCCCAGCCTGGCCCGAGGAACGAGCCATGGTCTTCCTCCGGTGCGTACTCTCGATCCACCATGTGGGGTACGTAGGCCTCCGGGGTCACCACCCCAAATGCCTCGCCATAGTGCTCCGAGCGCCATGCAGTTCGACTTGAAGCTCCATCTTGGGGATGGTAGGACGGTGGCCCGCTAGAGCCGTAGGCAGTGATGTGCATGCCCTCGCTTACCAGGGGCGGTGCCGGTGCAGCTTGTCACTCGGCGCTGATGGTCGGGCTGGTGTTGATGAAGCCTTGAGGTGCACCTAGGGGCGCGTGGGCACGGATTGGCCTGCCTCGTGAAACGCCCGGGGCATGGGGTGGAACCTGGACGCAGAATGGGGCGCCCCTGAAGCAGCGGCATCCAGGAGCTCGGCAACGCGTTCCAGCAGCACATTGTGGCCACTTTCTTGCAGTCTGCACCGCAGCAGCTCTCGCGCCACTGTGAGCGCGACCCTCATGTTTGCCTGCTCCCGTCGGGTGTGTGGTGCCGTGGTCGCAGCATGGCTTGAGGCCCTCGCTGCTGATCGTACTTGCCGCGGAGTGAGGGCAAGCAACGCCTGACTGCGTCGCCCGCGCCCAGCGGCGCTCTACGGGACGCGGGCTGCCTGAGGTGCGGGGTTGAGGTCTCCTTGGTGTAGGTGGCACGGCATGGGCAGGCCATGCCGCCCAGTGGTCGGAGTTGGCCGTCGGGTCGCCGGACATGGAGGCGGTGAAGCGGCGGAACGCAGGACGTAAGAAAGAAGATTCCGGTGCACCCCTACCTGGCGCGCCAAATATCGGATGTAAGATTCTGGCAGACCCTTAAGGTTCAAACTCTGGGGTGCGCACGAAGATCTTCCCCCTACCGATCCACGTCTGATCGCCTCACGAGAATCTAAGCTAAAAGATGAACAAAACGAGGGACACAAGATTTATACTGGTTCGGGCCACCGTTGTGGTGTAATACCCTACTCCAGTGTGTGGTGTGGTGGATTGCCTCAGTGGCTGATGATGAACAGTACAAGGGAAGAACAGCCTCGCGAGAGGTGTTCTTGAGCTGGTGCGATGAACTGCTTGGATGAGTTCAATCGCCTCTCGATCTAATGAGCGCTTGATGATGTCCCCCCGCCCTTCTGTGGTGGCTAGCCCTATTTATAGAGGCCCTGGTCCTCTTCCCAAATATTGAGCGGGAAGGGCGCCAACAACGGCCATTTTGAAGGGGAACATCTAGTACAGGTTATCCTGACTAAAGTTGGTCTTCGGCTGCCAAAGGCACTGGTGATGACGCCGTCTTGGGCTCCACGGTGACCTCCATCCTGCCGCTCTGCTGGTCTTGGTCTCGTTGCACTGGAATGGCAACCTTTGCCTGATGCCTTAGTACTCCACGCTTGTGCTTGCCCCCTTTGCACCAAAGAGGAAACAAGGACACTGCGCAGGCCGGCGCCCGCCTGGTCTCGATCATCATGGCTTGCATCACGATTACCTCGCGAGGTACCCTGCCTTGATCTCTTTGCCTCCTCGCGAGTCTGCCTGGCGAGGCCGCTCCTGAGGAAGCCTCGTGTCGTCCGCCCCGCGAGGCTTGGCCCCTCGCGAGGGTCTTGAGTCTTGCGCTGATGAAGATGGGCCGTACTGGGCCATCACTCGAGCCACACCGCAGGCCGCAGGCAGGCAAGTCCGTGGACCCCCGTTCTCAGAAAACCGACAGCGGCAGCAGGTACTGGGTCTCGGTCCAGTCAATGAGGAAGTCAGCCAAAGCTTGGGACTTGATCGCGGTGCGGGGCTTGTAGAGGATGGTGTGGCCGGCTAGCTCGATCGCACACTTGGCAACCCCGCCAAAGGCATCCCGGCAACCCATGATCTCGCCAATGGGGGTCGTGCTAACAATGGTGACAACATGCTCCTAGAAATACTGCTTCAACTTCTTGGTGGTGAAGTACACGCCATAACACATCTTCTGGTAGTGCGGGTAGTTCTACTTGGAGGCGGAGAGTTCCTCGCTCAGGTAATAGACTGAGCACTAGACAGACTGGATCTTGCCCTTCTCTGGTCGCTCGACCACCGTCCGTGCTGACCGACCATGAGGTGGCGGCTATCTTGTGCAAAAGCGGCTCCTTCCCGGCCGGCGCGGCAACGACGGGCGCGATGGAGAGCATGCGCTTGAGATCCCGGAAGGCTTCGTCCGCCTGGTTGTTCCAGTCGAACGGTGTATTCTTCTTCATCAGCTGATACAGGGGAAAGGCCCTCTCGCCCAGCCGGCTGAGAAACCAGCTGACCTAGGCCAAGCAGTCGGTGAACTTCTAGACATCACGCAGCTGGGCCGGCTGGCGCATACGCTCGATGGCCTTGATCTTCTCCGGATTTGCCCAATGTCGCGCTCTGAGACGAGGAAGCCGAGTAGCTTTCCAGCCGGTATGCCGAAGATGCACTTCTCCGGGTTGAGCTTGATCTGGTACTTGCGCAGATTGGAAAATCGTCGAGGAGCGTGAGGTGCTGCTTGGTCTTCACCATGATGTCATCCATGTAGACATGGATATTGCGGCCGAGTTGCGGCAGCAGGCATTTTTGCATGCAGCGCTGGAAGGTGGCGCCGGCATTCTTCAAGACGAATGACATGGTGATGTAGCAATACACCCCGAAGGCTGTGATGAAGGATGTCTTTGGGGAGTCGGTCGGGTCCAGCTTTACCTAGTGATAGCCGGAGTAAGCATCGAAGAAGGACAGGAGCTCACAGCCGGCGGTGGAGTCGATGACTTTACTGATCCACGGGAAGGCGAATGGATCCTTGGGGCAGGCCTTGTTCAGGCTGGTGTAGTCTATACACATGCCCTAGGTCCTGTTCTTCTTCAGGACAAGGACTGGATTGGCCAGCCACTCTGGGTGAAACACTTCCGTGATGAAGCCGGCTGCCAAGAGCTTGGCGACCTCCTCACCGATGGTTCTTCTCTTTGGGAAAATGTCATAGGGGTTAACGGACAGGCTTGGCATCCTTGCGGACATGGAGTTTGTGCTCGGCGTACTTCCTCGGAATACCTGGCATGTCCTTTGGGGTCCATGCAAAGATATCCCGATTCTCACGGAGAAAGTCGACGAGCTCGCCTTCCTATTTGCTGTCGAGGCGGGCGCCTATGACGACATACTTGCTATAGCTGGGGTCTTCCGGGTTCAGCTTCACCTTCTTGATCTCCTTAGAGGGCTGGAAAGAGGCTTCGTCGGCCGGCTTCTTGGCAGAAACCGGCATGGCTGGGGCCTCGTTGGCCAGCGCGACGATCCGATGGAGCTGGCGCCGCTCCTCGGCTATGACCAGCGACTTGGCCAGTTTGGCACTGGCTTGGGCGCACTCTAGACACTTGCGGTAGTTGCAGGTGACGGTGATGAGGCCCTTTGGACCCGGAAGCTTCATCTTCAGGTAGGCGTAGTGGGGGACTGCCATGAACTTGGCAAGCGCAGGCCGGCCCAACAGCGTGTGGTACGCGCTGGACAGGTCCACCACCTCGAACTAGAGCAGCTCGCGTCAGAATTGGTCATGGGTGCCGAACAGGACGTCAAGCCAGATCCGGCCAATCGGGGAACAGGAGAGGCCGGGTATGATGCCGTGGAAGATCGTCTGGGTTGGCTCCAAGTCTTTTGGCCTTAAGGCCGAGCTTGGTCATGGTGTTGCGGTAGAGGATGTTGATGCTACTGCCGCCATCGAGGAGGACCCAGGAGAACTTGCACGTGCCCCGGGGTGCGACGATGGTGGGGACGAGGACGAGAGCATAGCCACTCGGGTTCGGCATGATGGCCGGGTGGTCCTCCCGGCACCAGGTGACCGAGCGATCCGACCAATGCATGAACTCTGGCTTGGCCGAGATGACGGTGTTCACTTCCTGCCAGAGCAGGTGCTCTCTATGTTTGTCGTCACCAAGGCTGGTGAAGACGACGTAGGTCGCGTTCTGGGCAGGGCACACATCGTTGTGCATCGCGCCGTTGGCCGGAGGCGGAGGCAGAGGAGGAGGCGCTGCTCTGGGAGCCGGAGCCGGAGGAGGCGGGATGTCGCCCCTCATGATGCGCTTAGTGATGGTGCTGTTCCGGAGCGTGTGTGTGGACGGCTGTAACGCCCCAGATTCGTTGCGCCAGGTGTCCGCCAGTTATTCGCCGTAGTTGCCTTGTCATTTTCTTGCGTGTTGCATTTTATCATGTCATTATGTGCATCTCATTTTGCATACGTGTTCGTTTCATGCATCCGAGCATTTTCGCCGTTGTTCGTTTTGCAATCCGGCACTCCTATGTCCTCCGGTGTCCCCCTTCTGTCTCTTGTTGTGAGTGGGTGTTAAACTTTCTCGGAATGGCCCGAGGTTTGCCAAGCGGCCTTGGTATAGGACCGGTAGACCGCCTGTCAAGTTTCGTGCCATTTGGAGGTCGTTTGGTACTCCAACGGTTAACCGGGTAAACGTAAAAGCCCATTTCTCTTTGCAGCCAACACCCCTCCAAAGTGGCCCAAAAACCCAGCAAACCCCCCTCCATGCTCTCGGTCGTTCGATCACGATCGTGTGGGCGAAAACCGCTCCTCATTTCGACTCTCCTAGCTCCCTCTACCTATATATATGCCTTCCCCTTCTAAATTTGTGGTCTAACCCTAGCCTTCCCCTACCTCGCGCCACCGGACAAAAATCCCCGCCGCCGGACATGTCCGCCCAGCCACCTCACTCCAACCAATAGGAGCGCGCCACCTCAGCCCGCCTCCGCTCTCCTCCTATCCCACCTCGCCACGTCAACGCCGCCGGCCCCTCTCTTTCTCCTCCGCACCGCCGGCCCGCGGGGCCCGAGTTGGGCCCGCGCGGCCCGCCCGCCATTGCCACTCACCCACGCAGAGGGCCTGCGTCCCGCCGCCATTCGGCCACGCCCGGCTCCCGCCCGAGCCCGGTCGCCGGCGCCTCCCCGCCGCCTCGTCGGCGCGCCTCACCGTCGCGCCACCCGGCGCCCTGCCTCCCGCCGCCCGAGGCGCCCGCCTCCGCGCGCCTCCGCCCGGCCGCCGCCTTCGCCGGCCTCGCCCCGCGGCCACGCCGGAGCCGGCCGCCGCCCCGCGCCGTCCCACGCCGGGAACCGGCCGGATCCGGTGAGATCCGGCTCGGATCCATCTGCCCCGGCCTCCCCGACGTCTTCCCCGAGCTCCGGCCACCTCCTCTCCATCTCCGGCGAGTTCTTCCTCGACTCCGGTGGGATTCCGGCGAGATCCACGCCGCCGTTGACTTTCTCCCGGGGTGAGAAATTTGGCTGTCCTAGGATTTCAGCATCACGTGCCTCTGTTCATCGCATCATAACTCTCTGTATAGTGCTCCGTTTTCCATGCATGATATATCAAAATGTTCATATGGTTGTGCTCTTCATTTTGTTCCATTGTGCCATGTTCATTAGAGTTCATCTTGATGCCTGAATCATCGTCGCAAGAGTGCTATGTGATGTTAACCTGCTGAAACTGTTATAACATGCTCATTCGTCATTTTTGCCATGTTTGATGTGTGCATCCTATGAGGTGGATGTCTACATGAGTTTTGAACTATGTCATTCCATCTTCACAGTGGTGCCATCCATGTATTTTTGTGATTCTTGTACTGGGTGCATCGAGCTTGTTAAGTAGGGTACTTGCTGTTACTGTTTTGCTAGGCTGATTCTATTATATTTTGTTGCTATGTAAACCTGCTGCTACAAGTCATTCTATGCATAATCTGGAGATGTTCACTAAGGATGATTTGTTCTACATGTCCTGCTCTATCCATTCATGCCCCTGGTTGCATTTATAGCCTGCTGTAACATGTTGTTATCTTGCTCCAAAGTTGCTAAATAATGTTGCTGTCAGCCTGTTAACTTTAAGTTCAATGTTGCCATGATTGTTATTAGTGATCCATACACCCTATGAACTTGATCTTGCCATGCTTAGCTTCATAAACATGTATTCTTACTGTTGGTTGCCTTTACATGCCATGTATGGCTCTGTGATGAGTGGTACAAGCTCACCAACATGCCTACTTATTGTTGTTCCTGCCATGTATCAATCTGTCATATAACTTGCCAAGTTTACATGGGTGCCATCATATCTCCTGCTCCTTTTTGGCTCATGGTCAGTAAGGGACTTTTGTTCTATGCAATTAGTATGTTCATGCCATGCCTCTATTCGCCATGATGATTTCCTGTAACATGTTGTTTGATAGCTCTAAACATTGCAACCTGATGTTATTTCTGCTAATGTCTGAAACTGTTATTATTTGCAATCTTGCCATGTCTTTTTGAGCATGTTCTAGTCTTTTCTGGAGATAGCTCAGTGTTCATGTTTTGTCATGCTTTACCTGTACTTCATGCCCATGCCTTTTGTTATTATGTTGGGATGCTGTAGCTTGTTGTTTTGATGCTTGCTAAATGCCTAGTTGCTGTTTTGGACAGCTTGTCCTTTAAACTTGTATAGTGTATGTGTTGAACCGTTGCTCCGTTTTGAGTGTGCTCTATATGAAACTTGCTTAGAATTGCATGTAGCTTCATATTATCATGTTGCATCCTTGTTTTGAGGTGTTTGTTTGATGTTCGGATGCATTTTGCATTAATGCCATGTTTAACTTGTTTTGCTCATATCTTCTAGGCCGTAGCTCCGAATCTAATGAACTTTATATGTAACTTGACTAGAATCTCGTGTAGATCATCTTGGTGCATCTTAACTTGCTGTTTAACAACTTGAACATAAGGTTTATTCAGATCTGGACCAATTTCGAAACTTGCATATGAGGACCTACCGGATTTGTTATATGTTGTTTTCGGCCTCATTTAAACTTGCTTTGATGTGTTGTTCTTGTTTGCATCATCTCTTGTCATGAGTAGCCTCATCTAGCTTTCTCATGCATCATGCTTGGTTGTGCATCATGTCTTGTCTATGTGTGGTGTGTTTACTATGTTGTGTGCTTCTTCTTGATAGTTCCCGTTTTCGTTGCGATCGTGAGGATTCGTTCGTCTACGCTTGGTTCGTCTTCGTGGCTTCATCTTCTTCATGGACTCGTTCTTCTTCCTTGCGGGATTTCAGGCAAGATGACCGTCACCTTGGATCTCACTACTATCATTGCTATGCTAGTTGCTTCGTTCTATCGCTTTGCTGCGCTACCTATCATTTGCTCTTCAAGCCTCCCAAATTGCCATGAACCTCTAACCTTTGACACCCTTCCTAGCAAACCGCTGTTTGGCTATGTTACCGCTTTGCTCAGCCCCTCTTATAGCGTTGTAAGTTGTAGGTGAAGTTGAAGATTGCTCCATGGCGGACAGGGTTATGTTGGGATATCACAATATCTCTTATATTATTAATGCATCTATATACTTGGTAAAGGGTGGAAGGCTCGGCCTTATGCCTGGTGTTTTGTTCCACTCTTGCCGCCCTAGTTTCCGTCATACCGGTATTATGTTCCCGGATTTTGCGTTCCTTACGCGGTCGGGTGATTTATGGGACCCCCTTGACAGTTCGCTTTGAATAAAACTCCTACAGCAAGGCCCAACCTTGGTTTTACCATTTGCCTCACAACCACCTACATTTCCCTTGGGAGTAATTAACCCAAGGGTCATCTTTATTTTAGCCCCCCCGGGCCAATGCTTGTCTAAGTGTTGGTCCGAACCAAGTAGACTGTGGGGCCCCCTCGGGGAAACTCGAGGTCTGGTTTTACTCGTAGGATGTCTCATCCAGTGTTGCCCTGAGAACGAGATATGTGCAGCTCCTATCGGGATTGTCGGCGCATCGGGCGGCTTTGCTGGTCTTGTTTTACCATTGTCGAAATGTCTTGTAAACCGGGATTCCAAGACTGATCGGGTCTTCCTGGGAGAAGGTATATCCTTCGTTGATCGCGAGAGCTTATCATGGGCTAAGTTGGGACACCCCTGCAGGGTATTATCTTTTGAAAGCTGTGCCCGCGGTTATGTGGCAGATGGGAATTTGTTAATGTCCGGCTGTAGATAACTTGACACCAGATCCGAATTAAAACGCATCAACCGAGTGTGTAGCCGTGATGGTCTCTTTTCGGCGGAGTCCGGGAAGTGAACACGGTCTTTGGATTATGTTTGACGTAAGTAGGAGTTCAGGATCACCTCTTGATCATTGCTAGCTTCACGACCGTTCCGTTTGCTTCTCTTCTCGCTCTTATTTGCGTATGTTAGCCACCATATATGCTTAGTCGCTGCTGCAACCTCACCACTTTACCCCTTCCTTTCCCATTTAGCTTTGCTAGTCTTGATACCCATGGTAATGGGATTGCTGAGTCCTCGTGGCTCACAGATTACTACAACAACAGTTGCAGGTATAGGTTATGCGATGATCTTGACGCGAGAGCGATGTTTGCTTGTTTGGAGTTCTTCTTCTACTTCTTCTTTGATCAGTGGATAGGTTCCAGGTCGGCAGCCTGGGCTAGCAGGGTGGATGACGTTTGAGTTTGTGTTTGTGTTTCATCCGTAGTCAGATGGTGCTGTTATGTAAGATGATGTTGTATTCATGTGGCATTGTATGCCTCTTGTATGTATCCCCATCTATTTATGTAATGTTGATGTAATGATATCCACCTTGCAAAAGCGTCTTCAAGATGCGCTTCTATCCTTGGTGGGACCTTCGAGTTCCTTTAGGATAGGATCGCATCTTGGGCGTGACAAGTTGGTATCAGAGCCTCGACCGACCTTAGGAGCCCCCTTTATTGATCGTGTAGTTTGGCTATTGTTGAGTCTAGAAGAAAACTATTTTCGGAGTCTAGTTATATCGGAGAGTAGGAATTCTTTTTACTCCTCAGCCCCCTTCGTCGCTCTGGTGAGGAATCTTGACGTAGGTGTTTTGAATTACTCCTCTTCCCCTTCAAATTTTTCTTTAGGATCATGCAGTTGGTTTTCGATCGTTGGTTCTCATCTCTTTTCATCCGGTGCATTTCTCATCAAGTTGACTCGATCCTCTTCATCGTTTCCAAGTTCAATCCTCAGTTGTTTTTTTTTCACCCACCCACTTTTTTTTCTTCTCAGAACCGGAGTCCGTAATCGAGTATCCATCCTACTCGTGCGAAGTCTTTGCTTTCTTTCCTCAATGATTTCAACCGGCGTTTTCTCTTCAAGATATTCGTCGGCTTTCCCCTTCCAAGTTGCCTTTGTTTTTCCTGCCCTCCCACCCTCTTCTTCTCGGAGCTTGAGTCTCTTTCGAGCATCAATTTCATTCATGTGGAACCTCTTCAGTCTTCCCTCAATCATTTCAACAGATGAATTCTCGTCTTGGTGGACATTCTTCATCTCTTTTCTTTTCCGGTGGATTCAATTCAAGTTTTTCGGTAGTGATTATATTCTTTCCCTCAGCTCAAATATTTCCCTTTGCTCGTTCGTCTCTCGCCAGTTTATCCTTCCGGAGTGTTCAAGATATCTCAGGAGAGTTGTCTGTGTTTGAATTAATTTGAGGTTGTCACCTCATTCAAATATTTCAATTGTTCCGGTGCCTCATCTATCTCTTCAACATCTCTTTCTAACGGTGTTTTCTCTTTAGTGGGCCCATAACCCACAGGTCTTTTCCCAGGATCTTACCTGACTCTTCTAAATTCCCCAGAGTTATTCTCAAATTATTTTCAAGTGTGACATAAGAATGGATCCCATCAGTCAGATGCCATCTCCAAGATTGCTTTCAAATTATTTTCATCTTTGGTTCAATCCTTCCTATTTTTCATTCTCCCGGAGTATCTCAGTAATTTTGGTGGTGTTTCTCGTCATCATTTGAAGATCGAAGAAGAGTTCCTCTTAAATCTTGTCCGTTCTCTTGAAGATTCATGGGTCTAGCTTCATATTATCATCTCGAATTATTCTGTTTGTCAAATATTCTTTCTTACCCATCCGGAGTATGTCAGGAGTTGTTTTTTCTATTTCTTTTCACCGGAGGCCATCATTCCAGTTATCGTTCCCTATTTATCCCGGTGCTTCATTCAAGTGTTCTTTAATCAGCTCATGATCTCTTTGTTCTTTTGCATCTAAATCCCCTCTAGCATATTTGTTCTTCTAATTCTTCCCGGTGATTCATTCTCTTTCATCAGTCATTTCCAAATTCTTACGGTGGTTCGTTCAAGATTATTTTCCTTGTTTATCATATTAATCCATTCGTTCTTTTCAATTCTACCGGTGGTTCATGAAGACCTTCTCAAGTTTGCGATATGTCACTTCTCAATCCCTTTTCAAGAAGAATAAGTAGTATGAAAACTCAATTGCTAGTCATCAATTCATTTTGATGAAGGATAAGCATACAATAAACCTATTCTTATTTCCTCCAAGTGATTAATTCCTTCCTTCGGAGTTTGTTCTTAAGGAATAAATTATAGTTCCAAGTGTTTTCATCTTTTCTTTTCCGGAGTTCAAATTTCCTGACCATCTCGTCGGAACCTTCATCTAAATCACCGCAAGCTTTAATCTTATTCTTTCATCCTTCATTCTATCTCACCATCCTTTTGTCATCGGAGTTCTTCATGGTGGTTCATCATGATTTAATTCATTCTTCAAGAGTTCATCAAGATTCGTGTTGGTGGAGTTCAAGTATCTTTCTTCTCGAGTCTCGAAGTGCAATTAATTCTTCGTATTCTTTTGAAGTGGAGTTTTGCATTTCATTGTTCTTCTAAGCTATCCAATCATTTCCGGTTGTGGCCGGTTGTCACCTCAAAAAAAATTGAGATGTTATCTATAAGACCACAACAAGCTTATTCTTTTCATTGTTGATTTTCTCAACAACTCCGTTTAAACCTTCCTTCTAAAGAAGCTTTCAATTTCATTCGTGGCACAAGTTGCCATTTCCTTCTCCATTCTTTCCATTCAACTCTTCCAATTCTTTCCGGAGATTTTGTGTCATGTCTTCATCAAGTGACATTCCATCCTCTCAAGCTCGTGTTCTATTCTTTCATGTTCAGTCAGAGTTCTGCCTAAATCCTTTCAGTATTATTCGTTTCTTATCTCGTTCTAACCGGAGTGGATTCATACTCTATCTAATTCCGTGAGCTTTCGATTCTCATCATTCTTGTCATTCCTCTCTTCTTGTCAAGTGCTCTCGATTCTTTGCTTCTTCTCTTGAGTTCTTGTTTCACCTCTTCCCTTTCCCTTCTGTCTCGGTCCTAAGATCTCGGGACGAGATCTCTTGTTAGTGGAGGAGTGTTGTAACGCCCCGGATTCGTTGTGCCAGGTGTCCGCCAGTTATTCGCCGTAGTTGCCTTGTCATTTGCTTGTGTGTTGCATTTTATCATGTCATTATGTGCATCTCATTTTGCATACGTGTTCGTTTCATGCATCCGAGCATTTTCCCCGTTATCCATTTTGCAATCCGGCACTCCTATGTCCTTCGGCGTCCCCCTTTTGTCTCTTGTTGTGAGTGGGTGTTAAACTTTCTCGGAATGGCCCGAGGTTTGCCAAGCGGCCTTGGTATAGCACCGGTAGACCGTCTGTCAAGTTTCGTGCCATTTGGAGGTCGTTTGGTACTCCAACGGTTAACCGGGTAAACGTAAAAGCCCATTTCTCTTTGCAGCCCAACACCCTTCCAAAGACGCCCAAAAACCTAGCAAACCCCCCTCCATGCTCTTGGTCGTTCGATCACGATCGTGTGGGCGAAAACCGCTCCTCATTTGGACTCTCCTAGCTCCCTCTACCTATATATATGCCTTCCCCTTCTAAATTTGCGGTCTAACCCTAGCTTTCCCCTACCTCGCGCCACCAGACAAAAATCCCCGCTGCCGGACATGTCCGCCCGGCCACCTCACTCCAACCAATAGGAGCGCGCCACCTCAGCCCGCCGCCGCTCTCCTCCTATCCCACCTCGCCACGTCAACGCCGCCGGCCCCTCTCTCTCTCCTCCGCACCGCCGGCCCGCGGGGCCCGAGTTGGGCCCGCGCGGCCCGCCCGCCGTCACCGCTCACCCGCGCGGAGGGCCCGCACCCCGCCGCCGTTCGGCCGCGCCCGGCTCCCGCCCGAGCCCGGTCGCCGGCGCCTCCCCGCCGCCTCGCCGGCGCGCCTCACCGCCGCGCCGCCCGGCGCCCTGCCTCTCGCCGCCCGAGGCGCCCGCCTCCGCGCGCCTCCGCCCGGCCGCCGCCTTCGCCGGGCTCGCCCCGCGGCCATGCCGGAGCCGGCCGCCACCCCTCGCCGGCAAGCCGCCCCGCGCCGTCCCACGCCGGGAACCGGCCGGATCTGGTGAGATCCGGCCCGGATCCATCCGCCCCGGCCTCCCCGACGTCTTCCCCGAGCTCCGACCACCTCCTCTCCATCTCCGGCGAGTTCTTCCTCGACTCCGGTGGGATTCCGGCGAGATCCACGCCGCCGTTGACTTTCTCCCGGGGTGAGAAATTTGGCCAAGTCCCAGGATTTCAGCATCACGTGCCTCTGTTCATCGCATCATAACTCTCTGCATAGTGCTCCGTTTTGTGTGCATGATATATCGAAATGTTCATCTGGTTGTGGTTTTCATTTTGTTCCATTGTGCCATGTTCATTAGAGTTCATCTTGATGCCTGAATCATCGTCGCAAGAGTGCTATGTGATGTTAACCTACTGAAACTGTTATAACATGCTCATTTGTCATTTTTGCCATGTTTGATGTGTGCATCCTATGAGGTGGATGTCTACATGAGTTTTGAACTATGTCATTCCATCTTCACAGTGGTGCCATCCATGTATTTTTGTGATTCTTGTACTGAGTGCATCGATCTTGTTAAGTAGGGTACTTGCTGTTACTGTTTTGCTAGGCTGATTCTGTTATATTTTGTTGCTATGTAAACCTGCTGCTACAAGTCATTCTATGCATAATCTGGAGATGTTCACTAAGGATGATTTGTTCTACATGTCCTGCTCTATCCATTCATGCCCCTGGTTGCATTTATAGCCTGCTGTAACATGTTGTTATCTTGCTCCAAAGTTGCTAAATAATGTTGTTGTCAGCCTGTTAACTTTAAGTTCAATGTTGCCATGATTGTTATTACTGATTCATACACCCTATGAACTTGATCTTGCCATTCTTAGCTTCATAAACATGTATTCTTACTGTTGGTTGTCTTTCCATGTCATGTATTGCTCTGTGGTGAGTGGTACAAGCTCACCAACATGCCTACTTATTGTTGTTCCTGCCATGTATCAATCTGTCATATAACTTGCCATGTTTACATGGGTGCCATCATATCTCCTGCTCCTTTTTGGCTCATGGTCAGTAAGGGACTTTTGTTCTATGCAATTAGTAGGTTCATTCCATGCCTCTGTTTGCCATGATGATTTCCTGTAACGTGTTGTTTGATAGCTCTAAACATTGCAACCTGATGTTATTTCTGCAAATGTCTGAAACTGTTATTATTTGCAATCTTGCCACGTCTTTTTGAGCATGTTCTAGTCTTTTCTGGAGATAGCTCAGTGTTCATGTTTTGTCATGCTTTACCTGTTCTTCATGCCCATGCCTCTTGTTATTATCTTGGGATGTTGTAGCTTGTTGTTTTGATGCTTGCAAAATGCCTAGTTGCTGTTTTGGACAGCTTGTCCTTTAAACTTGTATAGAGTATGTGTTGAACCGTTGCTCCGTTTTGAGTGTGCTCTATATGAAACTTGCTTAGAATTGCATGTAGCTTCATATTATCATGTTGCATCCTTGTTTTGAGGTGTTTGTTTGATGTTTGGATGCATTTTGCATCAATGCCATGTTTAACTTGTTTTGCTCATATCTTCTAGGTCGTAGCTCCGAATCTAATGAACTTTATATGTAACTTGACTAGAATCTCGTGTAGATCATCTTGGTGCATCTTAACTTGCTGTTTAACAACTTGAACATAAGGTTTATTCAGATCTGGACCAATTTCAAAACTTGCATATGAGGACCTACCGGATTTGTTATATGTTGTTTCCGGCCTCATTTAAACTTGCTTTGATGTGTTGTTCTTGTTTGCATCATCTCTTGCCATGAGTAGCCTCATCTAGCTTTCTCATGCATCATGCTTGGTTGTGCATCATGTCTTGTCTATGTGTGGTGTGTTTACTATGTTGTGTGCTTCTTCTCGATAGTTCCCGTTTTCGTTGCGATTGTCAGGATTCGTTCGTCTACGCTTGGTTCGTCTTCGTGGCTTCATCTTCTTCATGGACTCGTTCTTCTTCCTTGCGGGATTTCAGGCAAGATGACCGTCACCTTGGATCTCACTACTATCATTGCTATGCTAGTTGCTTCGTTCTATTGCTTTGCTGCGCTACCTATCATTTGCTCTTCAAGCCTCCCAAATTGCCATGAACCTCTAACCTTTGACACCCTTCCTAGCAAACCATTGTTTGGCTATGTTACCGCTTTGCTCAGCCCCTCTTATAGCGTTGTTAGTTGCAGGTGAAGTTGAAGATTGCTCCATGGCGGATAGGGTTATGTTGGGATATCACAATATCTCTTATATTATTAATGCATCTATATACTTGGTAAAGGGTGGAAGGCTCGGCCTTATGCCTGGTGTTTTGTTCCACTCTTGCCGCCCTAGTTTCCGTCATACTGGTATTATGTTCCCGGATTTTGCGTTCCTTACGCGGTCGGGTGATTTATGGGACCCCCTTGACAGTTCGCTTTGAATAAAACTCCTCCAGCAAGGCCCAACCTTGGTTTTACCATTTGCCTCACCACCACCTACATTTCCCTTGGGAGTAATTAACCCAAGGGTCATCTTTATTTTAGCCCCCCGGGGCCAATGCTTGTCTAAGTGTTGGTCCGAACCGAGTAGACTGTGGGGCCCCCTCGGGGAAACTCAAGGTCTGGTTTTACTCGTAGGATGTCTCATCAGGTGTTGCCCTGA
This sequence comes from Triticum timopheevii, assembly GCA_963921465.1. NCBI lineage: Eukaryota > Viridiplantae > Streptophyta > Magnoliopsida > Poales > Poaceae > Triticum > Triticum timopheevii. The sequence goes on from OY997268.1 coordinate 256,842,490, forward strand.
GAACGAGATATGTGCAGCTCCTATCGGGATTGTCGGCGCATCGAGCGGCTTTGCTGGTCTTGTTTTACCATTGTTAAAATGTCTTGTAAACCAGGATTCCGAGACTGATCGGGTCTTCCTGGGAGAAGGTATATCCTTCGTTGATCGCGAGAGCTTATCATGGGCTAAGTTGGGACACCCCTGCATGGTATTATCTTTCGAAAGCCGTGCCCGTGGTTATGTGGCAGATGGGAATTTGTTAATGTCCGGCTGTAGATAACTTGACACCAGATCCGAATTAAAACGCATCAACCGAGTGTGTAGCCTTGATGGTCTCTTTTCGGCGGAGTCCGGGAAGTGAACACGGTCTTTGGGTTATGTTTGACGTAAGTAGGAGTTCAGGATCACCTCTTGATCATTGCTAGCTTCATGACCGTTCCGTTTGCTTTTCTTCTCACTTTTATTTGCGTATGTTAGCCACCATATATGCTTAGTCGCTGCTGCAACCTCACCACTTTACCCCTTCCTTTCCCATTTAGCTTTGCTAGTCTTGATACCCATGGTAATGGGATTGCTGAGTCCTCGTGGCTCACAGATTACTACAACAACAGTTGTAGGTACAGGTTATGCGATGATCTTGACACGAGAGCGATGTTTGCTTGTTTGGAGTTCTTCTTCTGCTTCTTCTTCGATCAGGGGATAGGTTCCAGGTCGGCAGCCTGGGCTAGCAGGGTGAATGACGTTTGAGTTTCTGTTTTTGTTTCATCCATAGTCGGATGGTGCTCTTATGTAAGATGATGTTGTATTCATGTGGCATTGTATGCCTCTTGTATGTATCCCCATCTATTTATGTAATGTTGATGTAATGATATCCACCTTGCAAAAGCGTCTTCAAGATGTGCTTCTATCCTTGGTGGGACCTTCGAGTTCCTTTAGGATAGGGTCGCATCTTGGGCGTGACAACGGCCTCACGCCGCCCTGGTGCTTGTAGGGAGCGTTGAGCATCTCCTTGAAGCTCATGGCGAGTTGCCACGCCATCTTACCGGTTTGCCGGTGTTTGGCGGCCGGCTCGGCCACGAGCGCCTGCTCGGCGGTCGCAACGAGGCAACTGTCATAGCGCTGGGCCGACTGGTCAGCCTTGCGCTTGTTTTTCTGCTGGTTGTGAGGTACTCGCAGCCTGTTTCCGTCGTCCCCTGCATGCACATGGAGAGCTGGCTGGGACGACCGGGTCGCTTGTAGGTCCTGGTGAAGTTGCGCACGAAGGCCTGCTCAAAGTTGACCCACGCGTTGATGCTAGTAGCCGGCAGGCTGTTCAACCACGTGCGGGCCGAGCCCTAGATCATGAGCGGGGCATAGCGTACAGCGAGGCGGCGATTGCCGCCCATGATGTCGATGCTGGTGGTGTACTCAATGAGCTAGTCCTCCGGCTTGACGGTGCCGTTGTACTTGGGGGTGTCGCGGGGAAGCGTGAGCCCTTTGTGGAAGTGCTTGTCCCGGATGCACGGGCCGAAGCAGGCGGCCCAACTGCGTTATTCTCCTCCAGCTCCAAGGAGAGAGCGAGTTGGTCGAGGTGGTGGCGAGCGTCAGTGTCGTCGATGGCGCGCGGGCCCAGCCAGCTAGCGACCGCGACGCGGGGGGCCGGGTCAGCCGAAGCCGGACGACGGTCGGGTCGCTGGGGAGGGTCGAGTTGGTGCCGATGTTTCAAAGCCGGCACATCGGCCAAGCCGCCAGCAGTTGCCGAAGCGCGGTTGCTCCGGGTCCGGGTGCGGCCGGAATAAGCTTCGCCGGGTGGTGAAGACGCCATGTTCTGCTAGTCCTCAGGGTCGTTGGTGTGGTGCGAGCCAGATCCCGCGGGCTTGTTGAGTTGGTTGAGGCGGTCCTGCTGTGCGTTGGGCACATCGAGGAGGTCGTTCACCCGCTTCTGGCAGTCCTTGAGCTCCTCGCCCTAGACCTGATCCAGGCCAACTGCTGCCTCCTAGGCGGCATGCATGTTCTTCATAGGGGTTTCGTAGACGGGAGGGATTGCACCAAGGGTGCGGCCGATGGCACCGCCCCGGGCCCGCACGTTGGCGACTTGGTTCGGCTCGGCAGCGGCAGGCATGAATCCATAGGCGGCATTCCGCTCCCGTTGAGTGGAGTCCAGACGATGCTGCATGGCGGCGAGCATCTCAGACAGATCCAGCAGGCACTGGCGATCCTGCTCCAGCCAGGCCTGGGCTTCGGTGGCGTTGGAGGCATCGACATCGGTTGTGATGGGGATGCGGTGGCTCCGCATCGTGGCGCGCAGCGGGTCGGCCTCGCAGGCGCGATCCGCCGCGGCCCTGGCTTCGGCGTCCTTCCTCGCCGCGCTGGACGAAGAAGAGGTGCTAGCGTCGGTGGCGAATACTTCCACCCGGACGTAGAGGTCCATCGCTGTCACGCCCAATATGCGACCCTAACCTAAAGGAACTCGAAGGTCCCACCAAGAATAGAAGCGCATGTTGGAGACGCTTTTGCAAGGTGGATATCATTACATCGTACCATTACATAATAATAGTTGGGTGATACATACAAGAGGCATATAATGCCACATGAATACAACAACATCATACATAAGAGCAACATCCGACTACGGAGGAAACACAAACAAAAACTCAAACGACATCCACCCTGCTAGGCCAGCCTACCGACCAACAACCTATCCCCTGAATGACGAAGTAGAAGAGGAACCCAAAACAAGCAAGCATCGCTCTCACGTCATGATCATCACATTACATGTACCTATAACTGTTGTTGTAGTAAACTGTGAGCCACAAGGACTCAGCAATCCCATTACCATGGGTATCAAGACTAGCAAAGCTTAATGGGTATGGAATGGATAAGTGGTGAGGTTGGAGCAGCGACTAAGCAATGTATGGTGGCTAACTTACGAGTACAAGAATAAGATGAGAAGCTACGGAAACGGTCGCAAACTAGTAATGATCAAGAAGTGATCCTAAACTACTTACATTCAAACATAACACCACCGTGTTCTCTTCTCGACTCACTCTAAAAGAGACCATCACGGTTACACACGCAGTTGGGTATTTTAATTCGAGTCTGATGTAAAGTTCTCTACAACCGGATATTAACAAATTCCCTTCTGCCTCATAACTGGAGGCACGGCTCTCGAAAGTTTAAACCATGCAGGGGTGTCCCAACTTAGCCCATTATAAGCTCACGATCCGCGGAGACAATCCTCCATCGCGGGACATCCGATCAGACTTGGGATCCCGGTGCACAAGACATTTCGACAATGGTAAAACAAGTCCATCAAGACCTCCCGACGTACCGACACCCTGACAGTAGCCACGCATATCTTATCTCAGGCCACGATCGGATTGTCCAAACTTCCAGTAGGCCAATCCAGAGTTACCTCTGGCGGTCACCAGCGGTTGACAGGTTTGGACCCACTCATGAGGAGCACTGGCCCGGGGGTTGATTAAGAGTCCTCGGGTGCTAGCCGGTCCCTATGCAAGTTTTTAGTTGTTATTAGGCAAATGGTAAAACCAATGTTGGGCCTTGCTTTCAAAGCGAACTGTCAAGAGGGTCCCATACCCCTCACCGTGTTAGGGATGCAAAAATCAAGAAACATAACACCGGTATGACAGAAACTAGGGCGGCAAGAGTGGAACAAAACACCAGGCATAAGGCCGAGCCTTCCACCCTTTACCAAGTATATAGATGCATTAATTAAATAAGTAATATTGTGATATCCCAACATAATCCTGTTCCAACATGGAGCAATCTTCAACTTCACCTGCAACCAACAACGCTATAAGAAAGGATGAGCAAAAGCAGTAACTTTGCCAAACAACGGTTTGCTAGGAAGGTGAAAAAGGTTAGAGGCTAACATGGCAATTTGGGAGGCTTGACAACAAGTGGTAGGAAGCGCGACATAGCGATAGCATCGAAACAACTAGCATAGCAACGATAGTAGTGAGATCGAGGGTAACGGTCATCTTGCCTGAAATCCCACTATGAAGAAGAAACGAGTCCGTGAAGAAGACGAACGGGCATAAACGAACCAAGCATAATGGAACAAATACTCACGATCGCAACGAAACAGGAACTATCGAGAAGTAGCACAACGGAAAGAAGCAAACAACATAGTAGACAAACAAGCATAATCATGGCTTGATGCACAAACAAATATGATGCATGACCAGTTTAAAGAGGCATGGCATGGCAAAATGCAACAAACAACACTACAATTTAAATGGAGCTCAATATGCAACGAGTTGCATATTGACAAAACACCACATCGAATTATTTATTTCACTCTCGTTTAAGTTACTCAACAATTATTAAATGTTAATTAACATGGCAAGAGGTGAAGCATAATAAAACTACCAAGCTAGGCACTTAAAATTAGCCCGAAAATAACAAACAACAATTCCGGAAAATCCCCATATGTCATTTAGCAATTTAATGCAACAACAATTTTTAAACATTTAAAAGTGGTTATCATGATGCGGATGACATATTCAAGTTATATGCAAATTTATGAAAATGTGGACATGAGCATGTTATGGAACGAAAGGGGTGCCACGGCATCGAATCCAAAAATGATGCCACGGCAACATATCGGTTCCGGTAGCTCATGGAGATACCGGTAAAAGGAAGTGGGCGTGAGCATGTCTTGCAAGGATGGTGGGATGAGCCCGACTACCGGGTTCCCACGTGTCGGCGGCAAGGCAACGTGGACGCGCAAGGAACAACTCGAACATGGTGCAACCACGGGCCTCTCATATAACACACATGCATTCGTTCACGGGCGTCGTCTCGGTGGTATACCTTCGAAGCGTGCATTTCGGGTGGAACGAGTTTTGCAGTGGAAGTAGGCGTTCACGGGACATCGCGGAAGTAGTGGTATACGTTGTCTTGTCGAATCAACGGCGGCAGTAGTTATACACTTGACGATCTTCGCCGACGGTAGTCGTACACAGCGACCGCAGTCGTAACATTCTGTAGATGTTTGAGGTTGCTGCTAGAGGAACTTGACGGTCCATGTAGTCGAACTTGGCGTATCCGAAGGGGTACTTGGCGAACAACCGTCGTCGTGGTACTTTTCGCGTTCCGGTTGTGTACACGGGACTTCGGCGAGGGTCTTCGTACTAGGCATCGGCGTCGAGGTACTTGCGTTCCAAAACGAAGCAACACAAAAGGCCTCGGGTGTTGATGGTTAACGAAGAGGCCTCGTGCCTCAGTCTTGCGGGCAGGGAGGGAAGGAGCAGGGGCTCGCCGGGCTCTGGTGGCTTGCAACTTTGGCGGCTTGCAAGGAGACCGGAGCCATGGATGGAGGAAGCTTGGGCACGGGTGTGAATAGCAAGGTGGTGGTGGCAGGTACGGCGAGCGGAAGCAGGGCCGACGGGAAGGTGCGAGCAGAAAAGAGGAGGCGAGACGGCCGGAGGAAGATGCGGCCGATGGAGGCACTGCTAAAAGAGGTCGGGAATGGCACGGGAGGAGGCAGCGGCGCTCGATGCAGACGAGGCCGACGCGAGCAGGAGCGACCTCTGGCCGGCTCCTACCGGATCCGGCGACGACGGGTGAGGAGAAGGCCGGGAACGGTGACCTCGACGTGGGGTTGTAGGATCTTGTGGACAAGAGGCCGAACATCGGTTGTGGCTGGAGGAAAATGGTGCCCATGGCTGCAACTGGCGGCGCGCTGAAGGCGCAGAGGAGGGAGGCGTGGAACAGCAGGGGCGAGGGCACGCCGCTGCCGAGGCCGGGGGCGTCGGGAGCAGAGGATCTTGAGGGCGCGGCGCCATGGCGAGGCATGGGGGCGCAGGTATTGGGTGCGGTACCACGACGAGGCGGCGGCGGGGATGCTTGGCGGCTGGAGGTGGTGGTGCTCGCGGGGCAAGGAGCGATGAGTGGGGCTCGCAATGGGGATCGGGACAGGAGCTCCTCTCCTGAGCGTGGTTACGGCGCGCGGGAGGAGACGAGGGAGAGTGGGGGATCGAGGGAGGGAGCTAGGGTTAGACAGGCAGGGGGCGGCTAGGCCAAGGGCCATGATGCAGATGGGCTGGCCTGGCTGGGCTGTTCGTTGGAGGCCTAGCTGGGCTGTCTCTCCTCCCTCTCTCTCATAGTTTCCCTTTAGCAGAAAAATAGGAAGATTGTCTAAAAAAAAAGGAAGAAAGTAAAGAGAGAAAGGAAACGGTTAGGGAAGGAACTTTGGCATGCGGATAATTTTCCTGGACTCTCAAAAATAAGCTTGATCCAAGAGAATAGAAGTGTGCACGTGTGAGAGGTTAGAATTCGAACTCATTTGAATTTAATTCAAATGGTCTTGCATAGGAAGTAGGTGGTAGGGCGGTTCAAAAATGTGGAGAATTTTGGTGGAGCTATGGAAAGTGACGAAAGAATTTATGGAGAAAGTTTGACGTCAAGAAGTGAGATAACAAAGGCATGGAATATTTTGCAAATGTGGTATGCTGAATTCCAAATTAATGGAATATTTTATAATAGCTCCCTAATATTAGGAGGATATGTTATAAAGAGAAATCACCATTATGAATATCCCTCAATTTAAATGGACTGAGGACCCACACGATTTATTTAGTTGAGTTTTAAAAAGGGTTGCATGATGACATGATGCAATGCAAAAGTTGCAATGATGAATGCATCAAACAAATAAATCACTTGACGAAACTCGGAATAGCTGGAAGTCTTCTGGAGCGTCGGTCTCGGGGCGTCATAACTCTCCCACACTAATAGAGGATCTCGAACCGAGATCCTAGGGATGGCACCGGAGAGAAACGAAAAAGGAAGAGGTAAAACGAAGTTGCTTCTTCGACAAACGAGTGAACCACGAACCTTGAGAGGTTGAACAAATTGAAAGAAAGAATACAACAGAGATGAACGAGATTGCAAACACTCCGTTCGGCAAGAGCAACAAGGAATACGACGAGAACGAAGAGCTTATGTGACAAGATAGACATTGAAAACCACACCGTTTGCAACGAGATACAGAAGGAATAAGAACGAAAGAATTCGGACAACACTTCGACTGAAAAGCGAAGGAATTGAACAAGAACTTGACAAGATGGAATGCTACTTGATAAAATCAACAACACATTGCCTCTGGAACTATTGAAAGAATGGCACAAGGGGTAAGAAGGATTTTAGACAGCACTCCGGTTGAAAAGAGAGGCAAAACTTGATAAGATGAAATAACTTGAATGATAACACAACACTCCGGTTAAATGGATAAGCAAGAAAATAACATGATCTTGTCAAAACGAGGTGATGGGTGAAGAGCGCAGCATCACAATGCCTCCGGAATGAAAGAATAGAAACTAGATAGTTTGGATAAAGGGAATGGAGAAGGAAATGACAACTTCTACCACAATTGAATTTGGAAAGCATCCTTGCAAGAAGGTTAGAACGGAGTTGTTGGAAGATCAAAACGGAAGGATATGATCCGCGTGGGCTTATGGGGACATCTCAAAATTATGAGGTGACGACCGACCACTAAAGGAAACAATTGCTTGCTTTAGATCGACGAAGAGATGAACACTTCTTCCACCAAGATGATAAAGAGATAACTTGGATCATTGATAAGAACCACAAATAGCAACATTCCCAATGGAAGGCTTTTAGGTGAAACCTATATCAAGATACTCCAACGAAGAAATTATGATGGGTTGAAACAACTCATGATTAAAGAGAAAATGATGGTTTTAAAATATCTCATTCTTGACAACTTGTGAATCATGAAACATGAATAGAAATTGTCGAGGATGACATAACACCATCTCAAAAGATAAGTTAGAAGGAATTTCACTTCAGAATGCACAATGAAGGATGCTTGAAATCCTAAAGGAACTCCTCCAAAAAGAATCTTGAAGAACACTTCGAGAATGAATTAAATCCTTGATAAACCACCATGTTGAGCCTCCATGAAGAACTCCGGATAGGAAATGATAACATAAAATAATTGAAGGTTGAAGCGAATAAGATTGAAGCCTTGTAATGATGTAGATGGAGCTTCGTGACGAGACATCCAAGAAAACTTGGAACTCCAGAAAATTAAGGTGAGCAACTTGAATCGAGAATTGATACAACGAATGAACTCTGGAGGAAGGAATTAAATCACCTCGAGGGAAAACAAGAATAAGGATTATGCCATGCTTACCCTTCACCATCCTAAATTGATGACAAGCAACGGATAGACATGCTACTTATTCTCGTTGAAAGGATTAAGAGAGAAATAGCGCAAGTTCGAATAAGTTCTTCAGCGAACCACCAGTCGGAATTGAAATGAACGTAGCAAAGGGACGAATCACCGGGAAGAACTAGAAAACGAACAAAGACCCTTGGGGAAATTTAGATACAAGAGAATGAAGAGATCGTGAGCTGACTAGAGCATACTTGAGCGATGCACCAGTAAGATTTGGAGAACGAGAGCTAAAAGCTGAGAATGAATAATTCTGAGATGACGGGCTCCGGAGAATCAAACTGAAAAGACCCCTGAATTGCTCCGGATGGTGAAAAGAATTTTCACAATCCGAACAATTATGAGAGGATGGCATGAAACTAGAACCATGAATCTTTGAGAGAACGGACAAGATTTAAGAGAAGCTCTTCTTCGGTCTTCAAAGCTGAGAATGACGATGATGAACCACCAAAATTGTTGAGACACTCCGGAACCATGAAGAATAGAGTGGTTGATTCAAAGGTGAAACGAATTTGAACATGATCTTGGAGAAGGCATATGACTGATGGAATCTATTCTTACTCAAACTTTGAATAGATTTTGAGAATAGCTCCGGAAAAGATTTAGAAGAGTCAGGTAAGTTCCTGGGAAAAACCTGTGGGTTAGGGCCCACTAAGAAAACACTGTTGAACGACTTTTAAAGAGAGATTGCACTAGTTGAATTAGATGTCTTGAATGAGGTAGCAACCTCGGAAAAGCTTGAATGGATTAAGAATGGAAACATGAATCTTCTGAGATATCTTCTAGACTCCGGATATGAATAGAGGTGAATAAATAAGAGAGCCTTGGACAAGAAATTGCCACATGGGAAAGTATGTGAAACAACAGTAAGATATATGATTAACACCCAAGCTTGAAGTGACTTCACCAGACAAGAAAAGAGAACGAATAATGATAAAATTGTAGAGCATCTTCATCAGCAATCACCGGATAAGAACATTGAAGGAAAGAATGAAGAAACTTCACATCCATAAGATGAATACTTGATTAACAAATCTAAGTCCTTTAAGAAAAAGGGTGAGATGGTGGGTAAACAAAGGCAACTTGGGACGGATAAAATGATCGTTGTTGAGAAAACTAAGAATTGATCTTGTGAATGTTGAAATGATTGGATTAGCCTGAAGAGAAGCACTCTGGTTGGAAAGGAATGACATGACAATCTCAATGATCAAGAAGGATTGGTATTCACATAGAAATATGAGAACACCGCTTAGGAAAGGTATGGAATCAACATTTGACATTGAAGCAACTCGAGTACCACAACTCTAAACCAAAACAAAGGATTTGGCTTGCAAAGTAAGCCGGAACAAACATATGATAGAGATTTCGCCCAAAGTGTTCGCGATGAGGCCCCACGGGCACGACGTACAGCGGACATCATGAATAACAAACGAGACATCCTTGAATCAGCATAGCCAAGGATTGTTTAAGACGCCTCGCGACCACTATAAATCGACCGTGAAAAGCGAACCGCTAGACGTTGGACCCCAGACTCCAATCATCCATCTGTCGGAAAGATATCCTAGGTAACTACTTGAAACCCACCTATGAACTCCCGACATTCTCTGGTTATGCAATTTGGTGTTGGGGATATAGGGAGGCAAAATATATATCACACAACTAACAAGCCCTACGCTCCAACTATATCCATCCATCAACACATAACCAAGAAAACTCCGGAAATCATGTACCTCGACCTTCGAAAAGCATCCGATATACGAGTTGTGGCAATACTCCTGAACTCCCTCCCCAGTACTGGGTGGCATCGAGGTTATCTCACCACTAACTGCATATAAGAGATTTTTATGTCGGCAAGCTCAGGTATGCCGGAACTGCGACGATAAAATTGTGACGACAACACCTCAGAGCTCAACTCCCCCGGACACTGCCACAACCCCTAAATGTCAGGAGGCACCAAGAACAATGTTCTCGTCACAAAAATATCGGAACGATCCCAAGATACCCGCGTGATCCTAAAAAAATTTAGTGAAAATGAGGAGAGGAAAGTCAAAACATCTACATTGGGAGTCCTCACCAGAGCGACGAAGGGGGCTAAGGAGTAGAAAGAATCCTACTCTCCGATATATATAATCCTAAGACTCAAAATAGTTGTCTTCTAGACTCAACAACGTCCAACTACAAACAATCAAGCACTACTGGAATCAACTTTTTTGCCGTCCGCCATGGCGGACGGCAAAGGTATAGATCCCGGACGACAAACTCCTTTTCCGTCAGCCAGCGGACGGCAAACTGTTCGGCTGAACACGTGCCGGCAAAGGCCTTCTTTGTCATCGGCTTTGCAGAAACGAACGGCAAAGGATTGTGCCATCCGCCATCCGAGGCCAGCAGACGGCAAAGACAACGGACGGCAGTGGTGTGGGGTGAGAGTCATTAGGGGGTTAACGTTGCTCTTTGCTTTCCACCAGCGGACGGCAAAGAGGCAAAGCTCTTTGTCGTCCGCTGACAGATGGCAAAGAGCTTAGCTAGGGCAGCACTGGGAAGCTGCCACGTGGCCAGCTATACCATCTGCCAGCAAACAGCATGATGGCCCTGTTTGCCAGGCCTATTTGGTCACTTTGTCGTCCGCTTGCAGACGGCAAAATGACCAAATAGGCAGCCAGTGTTCCCAGTTTGCACAGGTGACTGCCACGTGTCCTCTTTGCCGTCTACTAGCGGATGACAAAGCTCTTTTCCGTCGGCTAGTGGACGGCAAAGAGGCTACACATCCCCTATTTTTATTTAAGTCCAATTAATTAGACATGGTTTCAAACACAGATATACATGCATACATATCCAACATATCCAACAGCATGTCCAACAACATATTTCATCAAATCCAACAACATAGTTCAACAAAGTCCAACATATCCATATATACATAGCAAGAAACAAGTTTCCAACAACATTTCCATATAGACATACATATCCAAACAAGTTTTCATAAACAACAAGGAAACACCGGAAGAATAGTACACTCCATGAATCCAAGCTTCCTCGTGTAAAGAAAATCTGCAAATTGGGAAAGATGAAAGTTAGAAGAAGAAGAAGAAGAAGAAGAAGATTTTTTTTTTCTTCTCTTCCTTTTTCTCCTCTCCTCTTCTTTATCTTCTTCTTCTTCTAACTAAGGTAGGTAAAAATGCCATTTTATTGCTAAGCTAGGTAAAAAATGCCATTTTATTGCTAAGCTAGGTAAAAATGCTAAGTGTAGGTCATTTTAGAGCTAAGCTAGGTAAATAGGTCATTTTGGAGCTTAGTAAGGTTATTATGTCATTTTCGAGGAAAATAAGCTAAGTCTATATCATTTTGGAGGTAACAAAGATTATCATGCCATTTTTGACCTAAGTATGCTAAGTATGTCATAAATGAACTGAATAAGCTAAGTATAGCTCATTTTTTATCTAACTTAGGTAATTATGCCATTTAGGAGGAAAATAAGCTAAATATCCATTTGTAAAGCAAAACATTATAGAAAACTTACCCTCATCACAACAAATATGATGAACATCACAACTAAGGTAACAATTGATCTAATGGCATAATGATACCAAGCCTCATTATCAATGGCATATTTTCTAATCTTCTTAAGCTTCAGGCGCATTGCATCCATCTTCAAGCGCATTGCATTCATCTTCATCTTATGATCATCGATGACATCGGCAACATACAACTCCAATGTCATCTTCTCTTCTTCAATTCTTTTAATCTTTTCTTTCAAATACTCATTTTCTTTTTCAACTAAATTTAACTTCTCGACAAGAGGGTCGGTTTCAAATTCCAGTTCACATACCTGCTAGATTAAAATATCTCTATGTCAACTTGATGGCCATAATTGTCATAAATGCGAAATGCAACAAATAGTTATGAAAGAGAATTTACCACATCCGAATCATAAAGCGGGCGAGGGCCGATGGGGACGGACATCAAGACCATGGCACTATGTGTAAGAAACAATCATACAAAGTAAGAAAATTATACATACCAACTATATACATCATACAATCATACAAATAACTATATAAATCAAGTACAACATAAAAATTTGAATACCTAATAATCACTATCGGTAATGACGTGCTCATCATCATCATTAACAAATGCATCATCATCATCACTATCGGTAATGACATGCTCATCATCATCGTTAATAAATGCATCATCATGTGGAAGGCCACCTTTACGTAATCGTTCAAGCAATGACAGGTGTAACGCCCCGGCTTCGATGCGCCAGGTGTCCGCCAGTTATTCGCCGTCGTTGCCATGTCATTTGCTTGCGTGTTGCGTTTTGCCATGTCATCATCTGAATTTTATCATGTCATCATGTGCATCTCATTTCGCATTCATGTTCGTCTCATGCATCCGAGCATTTTCCCCGTTGTCCGTTTTGCAATCCGGCACTCCTATGTCCTCCGGCGTCCCCCTTTCGTCTCTCGTTGCGAGCGGGTGTTAAACTTTCTTGGAATAGCCCGAGGTTTGCCAAGCGGCCTTGGTATAGCACCAGTAGACCGCCTGTCAAGTTTCGTGCCATTTGGAGGTCGTTTGATACTCCAACGGTTAACCGGGTAACCGTAAAGCCCCCTTTGTGTTGCAGCCCAACACCCCTTCCAAAGTGGCCCAAAACCCATCCAACTCCCCTCCATGCTCTCGGTCGTTCGATCACGATCGCGTGGCCGAAAACCGCTCCTCATTTAGACTCTCCTAGCTCCCTCTACCTATATATTAGCCCTCCCCCGTCCAAATCGCAGTTCAAACCCTAGCCCCGCTCCCCTCGCGCGCCGGACATGTCCAACTCCGGCCGGACACGTCCGGCTTCCACCTCACTCCGGCAAATCGGAGGCCGCCACCTCAGCTCCGCCGCGGCCTCCAGCCAACCCGTCGCCGCCACGTCAGCCCGCGCCCTTCCTCTCTCTTCCCCCGCGCCCGCCGCGGCCCGCTGGGCCCGCGCCCGGCCGTCTCCGGCCCGGCCGCGCCGCCGCCCGGCCCGGCTGCGCCGCCGCCCGGACCTCTCCGCCGCCGCCGCCCACGGTCCTGCCGCCGCCCGCCGCTGCGGCTGCCGCCGGCCGCCGCGCCGCGCGCGTCCTCCGCCGCGCCGCCCAGCGCCCGGCCTCCCGCCGCCCGAGGCGCCCGCCTCCGCGCGCCTCCGCCCGGCCGCGCCCCCGCGCCCCAAGCTCTGCCGCCGGCCGCCGCCGATGCTCCGCCGGCCGCGCCCGCTCGCCCGCGGCCCGAGCCAGTGTCGCGCCCTCGCCGCCGTCCGGTCCCGCTCCGGCCAGATCCGGTGGCCGGGCGGCCGGATCCGCCTCCGCCGCGCCTCCCCGGCCCTCTCCCCATCCTCCTCCGGCCTCATCCTCGCCTCCGGCCGCTCTCCGGCGAGCTCCGACCTGCATCGATATCCGTGCGGACCCGAGGTTGACCCCGAATCCACCAAGTCCCAGATTTTTGTATTTTCATGCCATGTTCATGCCATCATACCTCTGCATCCGTAGCTCCGTTTTGTGCATGTAATATGTCAAATTGTTCGTCTCGACGACTACTTCATTTCATTCCATTGCATCATTTTCATTTGAGCTCATCTTAATGCCTGAAATGCTGTTGGAAGAGTGCATGTTGATGTTAATCTGCTGAAACTGTTATAACTTGCTCATTTGTCATTTTTGCCATGATTGATGTGTGCATCCTATGGGGTTGATGTCTACATGTATGTTGATCTATGCCATGCCATATTTCCAGTGGTGCCAACCATGTATTTTTGTGATTTGTGTGCTGAGTGCATCGAGCTTGTTAAGTAGGGCACTTGTTGTTGCTGTTTTGCTAGACAGATTCTGTTATATTTTGTTGCTATGTTAACATGCTTCTACTAATCATTCTATGCATAATCTGGAGATGTTCTATAAACATATTTTGATCTATATGTTATGCCCTATCCATCCATGCCCCTGGTTGCATTTATAGCTTGCTTTAGATTGTTCATATCTTGCTCCAAAGTTGCTTAATAATGTTGCTGTGAGCCTGTTAACATTAAGTTCACTAGTTCCCATGTGTTTTGCTAGTGTTCCATGCACCCTATGACCTTGCTCTTGCCATGCTTAACTTCACAAACATGCCTTCTTACTGTTGGTTGCCTTGCCATGCCATGTATTGCTCTGTGGTGAGTGGTTCAAGCTCACCAACATGCCTACTTATTGTTGTTCCTGCCATGTATGAATATGTAATATAACTTGCCATGTTTACATGGGTGCCATCATATTTTCTGTGCCCTTTTGGCTCATGGTCAATAAGGGACTTTTGTTCTATGCAATTAGTAGATTCATGCCATGCCTTTGTTTGCCATGATATGTTCCAGTAACATGTTGTTTGATAGCTATAAACATTGCAACCTGATGTTATTTCTGCTAAAGTCTGAAACTGTTATTATTTGCAATCTTTCCATGTCTTTTTGAGCATGTTCTAATTGTTTCTGGAGATAGCTCAGTGTTCATGTTTTGTCATGCTTTACCTGTACTTCATGCCCATGCCTTTTGTTATTATGTTGGGGTGTTGTAGCTTATTGTTTTGATGCTTGTAAGATGCCTAGTCGCTGTTTTGGACAGATTGTTGTTATGACTTGTATAGGGTGTGTGTGTTGAACCGTTGCTCCGTTTTGAGTGTGCTCTATATGAAACTTGTTTGTTCTTGCATGTAGCTTCATATTATCATGTTGCATCCTTGTTTTGAGGTGTTTGCTTGATGTTTGTATGCATTTTGCATCAATGCCATGCTTAACTTGTTTTGCTCATATCTTCTAGGTCGTAGCTCCGAATCTAATGAACTTTACATGTAACTTGACTAGAATTTCATGTAGATTCTCTTGGTGCATCTTAACTTGCTGTTTACCAAATTGAACATAAGGTTTATTCAGTTCTGGATCAATTTCGAAATATGCATATGAGGACTTACCGGAATTGTTATATGTTGTTTCCGGCCTCATTTAAACTTGCCTTGATGTATTGTTCTTGTTTGCATCATCTCTTGCCATGATTAACTTCATGTAGCCTTTGTCATGCATCATGCTTGTTGTGCATCATGTCTTGTCTATGTGTGGTGTGTTTACCATGTTGTGTGCTTCTTCTCGATAGTTCCCGTTTCGTTGCGATCGTGAGGATGCGTTCGTCTACGTGTGGTTCGTCTTCGTGGCTTCATCTTCTTCATGGACTCGTTCTTCTTCCTAGCGGGATTTCAGGCAAGATGACCGCTACCCTGGATCTCAGTACTATCATTGCTATGCTAGTTGCTTCGTTCTATCGCTATGTTGCGTTACCTATCATTTGTTCTTCAAGCCTCCCAAATTGCCATGAACCTCTAACCTTTGACACCCTTCCTAGCAAACCATTTCTCGGCTATGTTACCGCTTTTGCTCAGCCCCTCTTATAGCGTTGCTAGTTGCAGGTGAAGTGAAGATTTCTCCATGATGGACAGGGTTATGTTGGGATATCACAATATCTCTTATATTATTAATGCATCTATATATTTGGTAAAGGGTGGAAGGCCCGGCCTTATGCCTGGTGTTTTGTTCCACTCTTGCCGCCCTAGTTTCCGTCATACCGGTGTTATGTTCCTGGATTTTGCGTTCCTTACGCGGTCGGGTGATTTATGGGACCCCCTGACAGTTCGCTTTGAATAAAACTTGTCCAGCAAGGCCCAACCTTGGTTTTACCATTTGCCTCACCACCACCTATACCCTTCCCTTGGGTCGGCCAACCCAAGGGTCATCTTTATTTTAGCCCCCCCGGGCCAGTGCTTGTCTAAGTGTTGGTCCGAACTAAGCTGCCTGCGGGGCCACCTCGGGGAAACTCGAAGTCTGGTTTTACTCGTAGCTAGTCTCATCCGGTGTTGCCCTGAGAACGAGATATGTGCAGCTCCTATCGGGATTGTCGGCGCATCGGGCGGCTTTGCTGGTCTTGTTTTACCATTGTCGAAATGTCTTGTAAACCGGGATTCCGAGACTGATCGGGTCTTCCTGGGAGAAGGTATATCCTTCGTTGATCGCGAGAGCTTATCATGGGCTAAGTTGGGACACCCCTGCAGGGTTTAAACTTTCGAGAGCCGTGCCCGCGGTTATGTGGCAGATGGGAATTTGTTAATGTCCAGTTGTAGATAACTTGACACCAGATCCGAATTAAAATGCATCAACCGCGTGAGTAGCCGTGATGGTCTCTTCTCGGCGGAGTCCGGGAAGTGAACACGGTTTCTATGTTATGTTTGACGTAAGTAGGAGTTCAGGATCACTTCTTGATCATTGCTAGTTGACGACCGTTCCGCTTGTTCTCTTCTCGCTCTCTTTTGCGTATGTTAGCCACCATATCATGCTTAGTCGCTGCTGCAACCTCACCACTTTACCCCTTCCTTTCCCATTAAGCTTTGCTAGTCTTGATACCCATGGTAATGGGATTGCTGAGTCCTCGTGGCTCATAGATTACTACAACCACAGTTGTAGGTACAGGTTACGCGATGATCATGACGCGAGAGCGATGCTTGCTTGCGTTGAGTTCTTCTTCTGCTTCTTCGATCAGGGGATAGGTTCCAGGTCGGCAGCCTGGGCTAGCAGGGTGGATGTCGTTTGAGTTTCTGTTTGTGTTTCATCCGTAGTCGGATGTTGATCTTATGTATGAGATGATGTTGTATTCGTGTGGCATTGTATGCCTTATGTATGTATCCCCATCTATTATGTAATGTTGATGTAATGATATCCACCTTGCAAAAGCGTTCCAATATGCGGGTCTATCCTTGGTGGGACCTTCGAGTTCCTTTTGGATAGGGTCGCATATTGGGCGTGACAAGTTGGTATCAGAGCCTCGACCGACCCTAGGAGCCCCCCTTGATTGATCGTGTAGTTTGGCCGTTGTCAAGTCTAGGAGAAAACTATTTCGGTGTCTAGTTATATCGGAGAGTAGGAATTCTTTTTACTCCTCTGCCCCTTCGTCGCTCTGGTGAGGAATCTTGACGTAGTTGTTTTGAATTACTTCTCTTCCCCTTCAAAATTTTCTTTAGGTTCACGCGGTTAGTTTTCCGATCGATTGTTCTCAGCTCTTTTCATCTGGTGCATTTCTCGTCAAGTTGACTCGAGCCTCTTCATCTTTGCCAAGTTCAATCCTCAGTTGTTTTCTTTTCCCACCCGCCCACCCCTTTTCTTCTCGGACCCGGAGTCCGTAATCTAGTATCCACCCTACTCGTGCGAAGTCTTTGCTTTCTTTCCTCCAATGATTTCAACCGGTGTTTTCTCTTCAAGATATTCGTCGGTTCCCCTTCCAAGTTGTCTTTGTTTTCCCGCCCTCCCACCCTCTTCTTCCCGGAGTCTGACTCTCTCTCGACCATCTATTTCATTCGTGCGGAACCTCTTCAGTCCTTCGTCAATCATTTCAACCGGTGGATTCTCGTCTCGTTCGTCATTCTTCATCTCTTTTCTGGTGGATTCAATTCAAGTTTTTCGGTGGTGATTATATTCTTTTCCTCAGCTCAAGTGTTTTCCCTGCTCATTCATCTTTTGCCAGTTTATCCTTCCAGAGTGTTCAAGATATCTCAGGAGATTTGTCTGTGTTTCAATTAATTCGAGGTGGTCACCTCATTCAAATATTTCAATTGTTCTGGTGCATCATCTATCTGTTCAACAATCCTTTTCAACGGTGTTTTCTCTCTTAAGTGGGCCCTAACCCACAGGTCTTTTCCCAGGATCTTACCTGACTCTTCTAATTCCCCGGAGTTATTCTCAATTCTTTTCTAGTGTGACGTAAGAATGGATTTCATCAGTCACTTGCCTTCTCCAAGATCGATTTCAAATTCTTTTCATTGTTGGCTCAACATCTCTGTTTTTCATTCTCCCGGAGTATCTCAGTAATTTCGGTGGTGTTTCTTATCGTCATTCTCAGCTTTGAAGATCGAAGAAGAGTTTTTCCTCTAAATCTTGTCCGTTCTCTCGAAGATTCGTGGTTCTAGCTGTTGGGGAACGTTGCAGAAAATTAAAATTTTTCCTACGGTTTCACCAAGATCCATCTATGAGTTCATCTAAGCAACGAGTCATGGGAGAGAGTTTGCATCTACATACCACTTGTAGATCACGTGCAGAAGCTTGAAAGGTGATGATGGAGTCGTACTCGGCGTGATTCAGATCACCGATGTCCAAGTGCTGAATGGACAGCACCTCCGTGTTCAACACACGTACGGGACGGGAGACGTCTCCTCCTTCTTGATCCAGCAAGGGGGAAGGAGAGGTTGAGGAAGCTCGCTCCAACGGCAGCACGACGGCGTGGTGATGTTGGTGCAGCAGTACTCCGACAGGGCTTCGCCAAGCGCTTAACGGAGGAGGAGAGGTGTTGGGGAGGGGAGGGGCTGCGCCTTGGAGTTGTGTACATCAGCCCTCCCCCCACCCCTCTATTTATAGGGGAAGGGGCAAGGGGGGCCAACCCCTCTAGATGGGATCTAGAGGGGGGGCGGCGGCCAGGGAGGGGAGGCTTGCCCCCCAAGCAAGGGGGGCGCCCCCTTTAGGGTTTCCCCCCCAACCCTAGGCGCATGGGCCCAAGGTGGGGGGCGCGCCCAGCCCTCCAGGGGCTGGCTCCCTCCCCTTTGCGGCCCATGTGGCCCTCCGGGAGGGGTGGCCCCTCCCGGTGGACCCCCGGAACCCCTCCGGTGGCCCCGGTACAATACCGATAACCCCCGGAAACTTTTCGGTGTCCGTATGACAACTTCCCATATATAAAACTTCACCTCCGGACCATTCCGGAACTCCTCGTGACGTCCAGGATCTCATCCGGGACTCCGAACAACATTCGGTAGTCACATACTAGTCTTCCTAATAACCCTAGCGTCACCGAACCTTAAGTGTGAAGACCCTACGGGTTCGGGAGACATGCAGACATGACCGAGACCACTCTCCGGTCAATAACCAACAGCGGGATCTGGATACCCATGTTGGCTCCCACATGCTCCTCGATGATTTCATCGGTTGAACCACGATGTCGAGGATTCGATCAATCCCCGTATGCAATTCCCTTTGTCAATCGGTACGTTACTTGCCAGAGACTCGATCGTCGGTATCCCAATACCTTGTTCAGTCTCGTTACCGGCAAGTCACTTTACTCGTACCGTAATGCATGATCCCGTGGCCAACACCTTGGTCACTTTGAGCTCATTATGATGATGCATTACCGAGTGGGCCCAGAGATACCTCTCCGTCATACGGAGTGACAAATCCCAGTCTCGATCCGTGTCAACCCAATAGATACTTTCGGAGATACCTGTAGTGCATCTTTATAGTCACCCAGTTACGTTGTGACGTTTGATACACCCAAAGCACTCCTACGGTATCCAGGAGTTACACGATCTCATGGTCGAAGGAAGAGATACTTGACATTGGCAAAGCTCTAGCAAACGAACTACACGATCTTTGTGCTATGCTTAGGATTGGGTCTTGTCCATCACATCATTCTCCTAATGATGTGATCCCGTTATCAACAACATCCAATGTCCATAGCCAGGAAACCATGACTATCTGTTGATCACAACGAGCTAGTCAACTAGAGGCTCACTAGGGACGTATTGTGGTCTATGTGTTCACACGTGTATTACGATTTCCGGATAATACAGTTATAGCATGAACAAAAGACAATTATCATGAACAATGAAATATAATAATACTTTTATTATTGCCTCTAGGGCATATTTCCAATAGTCTCCCACTTGCACTAGAGTCACCAATCTAGTTACATTGTGATGAATCGAACACCCATAGAGTTCTGGTGTTGATCATGTTTTGCCCGCGAGAGAGGTTTAGTCAATGGATCTGCGACATTCAGATCCGTGTGCACTTTGCAAATCTCTATGTCTCCATCTTGAACATTTTCACAGATGGAGTTGAAACGACGCTTGATGTGCCTGGTCTTCTTGTGAAACCTGGGCTCCTTGGCAAGGGCAATAGCTCCAGTGTTGTCACAGAAGAGTTTGATCGGCCCCGACGCATTGGGTATGACTCCTAGGTCGGTGATGAACTCCTTCACCCAAATCGCTTCATGCGCTGCCTCCGAGGCTGCCATGTACTCCGCTTCACATGTAGATCCCGCCACGATGCTCTGCTTGCAGCTGCACCAGCTTACTGCTCCACCATTCAACATATACACGTATCCGGTTTGTGACTTAGAGTCATCCAGATCTGAGTCAAAGCTAGCGTCGACGTAACCCTTTACGACGAGCTCTTCGTCTCCTCCATAAACGAGAAACATGTCCTTTGTCCTTTTCAGGTACTTCAGGATATTCTTGACCGCTATCCAGTGTTCCTTGCCGGGATTACTTTGTATCTTGCTACCAAACTTACGGCAAGGTTTACATCGGGTCTGGTACACAGCATGGCATACATAATAGATCCTATGGCTGAAGCATAGGGGATGACACTCATCTCTTCTTTATCTTTTGCCGTGGTCGGTGACTGAGCTGAGCTCAATCTCACACCTTGTAACATAGGCAAGAACCCTTTCTTGGACTGATCCATTTTGAACCTCTTCAAAATCTTATCAAGGTATGTGCTTTGTGAAAGACCTATGAGGCATCTCGATCTATCTCTATAGATCTTGATGCCTAATATATAAGCAGCTTCTCCAAGGTCCTTCATTGAAAAACACTTATTCAAGTAGGCCTTAATGCTGTCCAGAAGTTTTGTATCATTTCCCATCAAGAGTATGTCATCTACATATAATATGAGAAATGCTACAGAGCTCCCACTCACTTTATTGTAAACGGAGGCTTCTCCATAAGACTGCATAAACCCAAACGTTTTGATCATCTCATCAAAGCGAATGTTCCAACTCCGAGATGCTTGCACCAACCCATAAATGGATCGCTGGAGCTTGCATACTTTGTTAGCGTTCTTAGGATCGACAAAACCTTCCGGCTGCATCATATACAGCTCTTCCTTAAGATGTCCATTAAGGAATGTCGTTTTGACGTCCATCTGCCATATCTCATAATCATAGTATGCGGCAATTGCTAACATGATTCGGACGGACTTCAGCTTCGCTACGGGAGAGAATGTCTCATCGTAGTCAATCCCTTGAACTTGTCGATAACCCTTAGCGACAAGCCGAGCTTTATAGATGGTAACATTACCATCCGCGTCCGTCTTCTTCTTGAAAATCCATTTGTTTTCTATCGCTTGCCGATCATCGGGCAAGTCTGTCAAAGTCCATACTTTGTTTTCATACATGGATTCTATCTCGGATTTCATGGCTTCAAGCCATTTGTTGGAATCTGGACCCGCCATCGCTTCTTCATAGTTCGAAGGTTCACCGTTGTCTAACAACATGATTTCCAGGACAGGGTTGCCGTACCACTCTGGTGCGGAACGTGTCCTTGTGGACCTACGAAGTTCAGTAGCAACTTGATCCGAAGTACCTTGATCATCATCATTGTTTTCCTCTTCAGTTGGTGTGGGCATCATAGGAACATTTTCCTGTGCTGCACCACTTTCCCGTTCGAGAGGTAGTACTTCATCGAGTTCTACTTTCCTCCCACTTACTTCTTTCGAGAGAAACTCTTTTTCCAGAAAGCATCCGTTCTTGGCAACAAAGATCTTGCCCTCGGATCTTAAGTAGAAGGTATACCCGACAGTTTCCTTAGGGTATCCTATGAAGACGCATTTTTCCGACTTGGGTTCGAGCTTTTCAGGTTGAAGTTTCTTGACATAAGCATCGCATCCCCAAACTTTTAGAAACGACAGCTTAGGTTTCTTCCCAAACCATAATTCATACGGTGTCGTCTCAACGGATTTAGACGGTGCCCTATTTAAAGTGAATGTAGCTGTCTCTAGCGCGTATCCCCAAAATGATAGCGGTAAATCGGTAAGAGACATCATAGACCGCACCATATCTAATAGAGTGCGATTACGACGTTCGGACACACCGTTACGCTGAGGTGTTCCAGGCGGCGTGAGTTGTGAAACGATTCCACATTTCCTTAAGTGTGTACCAAATTCGTGACTTAAGTATTCTCCTCCACGATCTGATCGTAGGAACTTTATCTTTCGGTCACGTTGATTCTCCACCTCATTCTGAAATTCCTTGAACTTTTCAAAGGTTTCAGACTTGTGTTTCATTAAGTAAACATACCCATATCTACTCAAGTCATCAGTGAGAGTGAGAACATAATGATATCCTCCGCGAGCCTCAACGCTCATTGGACCGCATACATCGGTATGTATGATTTCCAACAAGTTGGTTGCTCGCTCCATTGTTCCGGAGAACGGAGTCTTGGTCATTTTTCCCATGAGGCATGGTTCGCATGTGTCAAACGATTCATAATCAAGAGACTCTAAAAGTCCATCAGCATGGAGCTTCTTCATGCGCTTGACACCAATGCGACCAAGGCGGAAGTGCCACAAGTATGTGGGACTATCGTTATCAACTTTACATCTTTTGGCATCCACACTATGAACATGTGTAATATTACGCTCGAGATTCATTAAGAATAAACCATTGACCATCGGAGCATGACCATAAAACATATCTCTCATATAAATCGAACAACCATTATTCTCAGACTTAAATGAGTAGCCATCTCATATTAAACGAGATCCAGATACAATGTTCATGCTCAAACTTGGCACTAAATAACAATTATTAAGGTTCAAAACTGATCCCGTAGGTAAATGTAGAGGCAGCGTGCCGACGGCGATCACATCGACTCTGGAACCATTCCCGACGCGCATCGTCACCTCGTCCTTCGCCAGTCTCCGTTTATTCCGCAGCTCCTGCTGTGAGTTACAAATATGAGCAACGGCACCGGTATCAAATACCCAGGAGTTACTACGAGTACTGGTAAGGTACACATCAATTACATGTATATCAAATATACCTTTGGTGTTGCCGGCCTTCTTATCCGCTAAGTATTTGGGGCAGTTCCGCTTCCAGTGACCCTTCCCCTTGCAATAAAAGCACTCAGTCTCAGGCTTGGGTCCATTCTTTGACTTCTTCCCGGCAACTGGCTTACCGGGCGCGGCAACATCCTTGCCGTCCTTCTTGAAGTTCTTCTTGCCCTTGCCCTTCTTGAACTTAGTGGTCTTATTGACCATCAACACTTGATGTTCTTTCTTGATTTCAGCCTCTGCTGACTTCAGCATCGAGAACACTTCAGGAATGGTCATCACCATCCCCTGCATGTTGTAGTTCATCACAAAGCTCTTGTAGCTTGGTGGGAGCGACTGGAGGATTCTGTCAATGACCGCCTCATCTGGGAGGTTAATGTTCAGCTGGGTCATACGGTTGTGCAACCCAGACATCTTTAGGATGTGCTCACTGACAGAACTGTTTTCCTCCATCTTACAACTGTAGAACTTGTCTTAGACATCATATCTCTCGACCCGGGCATGAGCTTGAAAAACTAGTTTCAGCTCTTCGAACATCTCATATGCTCCGTGATGCTCAAAACGCTTTTGGAGCCCCGGTTCTAAGCTGTAAAGCATGCCGCACTGAACGAGGGAGTAATCATCAGCATGAGTTTGCCAAGCATTCATAATGTCTTGGTTCTCTGGGACGGGAGCGTCACCTAGCGGTCCATCTAGGACATATTGCTTCCTGGCAGCTATGAGGATGATCCTCAGGTTCCGGACCCAGTCCGTATAGTTGCTGCCGTCATCTTTCAGCTTGGTTTTCTCTAGGAACGCGTTGAAGTTCATGTTGACATTAGCGTTGGCCATTTGATCTACAAGACATATTTGCAAAGGTTTTAGACTAAGTTCATGATAATAAAGTTCTAATCAAATTATGAACTCCCACTTAGATTAGACATCCCTCTAGTCATCTAAGTGTCACACGATCCGAGTCGACTAGGCCGTGTCCGATCATCACGTGAGACGGACTAGTCATCGTCGGTGAACATCTTCATGTTGATCGTATCTTCCATACGACTCGTGTTCGACCTTTCGGTCTCCGTGTTCCGAGGCCATGTCTATACATGCTAGGCTCGTCAAGTTAACCCTAAGTGTTTTCGCTGTGTAAAACTGTCTTACACCCGTTGTATGTGAACGTAAGAATCCATCACACCCGATCATCACGTGGTGCTTAGAAGCGACGAACTGTAGCAACGGTGCATAGTTAGGGGGGAACACTTCTTGAAATTTTTGTAAGGGATCATCTTATTTACTACCGTCGTCCTAAGTAAACTAGATGCATAAACATAATAAACATCACATGCAATTATATAGTTGTGACATGATATGGCCAATATCATATAGCTCCATTGATCTCCATCTTCGGGGCTCCATGATCATCTTGTCACCGGCTTGACACCATGATCTCCATCATCATGATCTCCATCATCGTGTCTTCATGAAGTTGTCATGCCAACGACTACTTCTACTTCTATGGCTAACGCATTTAGCAATAAAGTAAAGTAGTTTACATGGCGTTCTTCAATGACACGCAGGTCATACAAAAAATAAAGATAACTCCTATGGCTCCTGCCGGTTGTCATACTCAACGACATGCAAGTCGTGAATCCTATTACAAGAACATGATCTCATACATCATAATTCATCATTCATCACAACTTCTGGCCATATCACATCACATGATCAATCGCTGCAAAAACAAGTTAGACGTCCTCTAATTGTTGTTGCATCTTTTACTTGGCTGCAATTGGGTTCTAGCAAGAACGTTTTCTTACCTACGAATAACCACAACGTGATTTTGTCAACTTCTATTTACCCTTCATAAGGGCCCTTTTCATCGAATCCGCTCCAACTAAAGTGGGAGAGACAGACACCCGCCAGCCACCTTATGCAACTAGTGCATGTCAATCGGTGGAACCGGTCTCACGTAAGCGTACGTGTAAGGTTGGTCCGGGCCGCTTCATCCCACAATACCGCTGAAGCAAGAAAAGACTAGTAGAGGCAAGCAAGTTGACAAGATCCACGCCCACAACAAAATTGTGTTCTACTCGTGCATTAGAGAACTACGCATAGACCTAGCTCATGATGCCACTGTTGGGGAACGTTGCAGAAAATTAAAAATTTTCCTACGGTTTCACCAAGATCCATCTATGATTTCATCTAAGCAACGAGTCATGGGAGAGAGTTTGCATCTACATACCACTTGTAGATCACGTGCGGAAGCTTGAAAGGTGATGATGGAGTCGTACTCGGCGTGATTCAGATCACCGATGTCCAAGTGCTGAACGGACAGCACCTCCGCGTTCAAAACACGTACGGGACGGGAGATGTCTCCTCCTTCTTGATCCAGCAAGGGGGAAGGAGAGGTTGAGGAAGCTCGCTCCAACGGCAGCACGACGGCGTGGTGATGTTGGTGCAGCAGTACTCCGATAGGGCTTCGCCAAGCGCTTAACGGAGGAGCAGAGGTGTTCGGGAGGGGAGGGGCTGCGCCTTGGAGTTGTGTACAGCAGCCCTCCCCCCACCCCTCTATTTATAGGGGAAGGGGCAAGGGGGGCCGACCCCTCTAGATGTGATCTAGAGGGGGGGCGGCGGCCAGGGAGGGGAGGCTTGCCCCCCAAGCAAGGGGGGCGCCCCCTTTAGGGTTTCCCCCCCAACCCTAGGCGCATGGGCCCAAGGTGGGGGGCGCGCCCAGCCCTCCAGGGGCTGGCTCCCTCCCCTTTGCGGCCCATGTGGCCCTCCGGGAGGGGTGGCCCCTCCCGGTGGACCCCCGGAACCCCTCCGGTGGCCCCGGTACAATACCGATAACCCCCGGAAACTTTCCGGTGTCCGTATGACAACTTCCCATATATAAAACTTCACCTCCGGACCATTTCGGAACTCCTCGTGACGTCCGGGATCTCATCCGGGACTCCGAACAACATTCGGTAGTCACATACTAGTCTTCCTAATAACCCTAGCGTCACCGAACCTTAAGTGTGAAGACCCTACGGGTTCGGGAGACATGCAGACATGACCGAGACCACTCTCCGGTCAATAACCAACAGCGGGATCTGGATACCCATGTTGGCTCCCACATGCTCCTCAATGATTTCATCGGTTGAACCACGATGTCGAGGATTCGATCAAACCCCGTATGCAATTCCCTTTGTCAATCGGTACGTTACTTGCCAGAGACTCGATCGTCGGTATCCCAATACCTTGTTCAGTCTCGTTACCGGCAAGTCACTTTACTCGTACCGTAATGCATGATCCCGTGGCCAACACCTTGGTCACTTTGAGCTCATTATGATGATGCATTACCGAGTGGGCCCAGAGATACCTCTCCATCATACGGAGTGACAAATCCCAGTCTCGATCCGTGTCAACCCAATAGATACTTTCGGAGATACCTGTAGTGCATCTTTATAGTCACCCAGTTACGTTGTGACGTTTGATACACCCAAAGCACTCCTACGGTATCCAGGAGTTACACGATCTCATGGTCGAAGGAAGAGATACTTGACATTGGCAAAGCTCTAGCAAACGAACTACACGATCTTTGTGCTATGCTTAGGATTGGGTCTTGTCCATCACATCATTCTCCTAATGATGTGATCCCGTTATCAACGACATCCAATGTCCATAGCCAGGAAACCATGACTATCTATTGATCACAACGAGCTAGTCAACTAGAGGCTCACTAGGGACGTATTGTGGTCTATGTGTTCACACGTGTATTACGATTTCCGGATAATACAGTTATAGCATGAACAAAAGACAATTATCATGAACAATGAAATATAATAATACTTTTATTATTGCCTCTAGGGCATATTTCCAACACTAGCTTCATATTATCCCCTCGAATTATTCTATATCCGTGCCCTTTCGTTCGTCTCAATATTCTTCCGGTGCTTCGTTCAAGTATTCTTCAATCAGTTCGTGATCTCTTTGTTCTTTTGCATCTAAATCCCCTCAAGCATATTGGTTCTTCTAATTCTTCCCGGTGATTGATTCTCTTTCGCCAGACATTTCCGAATTCTCACGGTGGTTCGTTCAAGATTCTTTTCCTTGATTATCTTTTTAATTCATTCGTTCTTCCCAATCCTGCCGGTGGTTCATGAAGACCTTCTCAAGTTTGCAATATGTCACTTCTCAATCCTTTCTCAAGAAGAATAAGTAGTATGTAAATCTATTGCTTGTCATCAATTTAATTTGATGAAGGATAAGCATACAATAAATCTTATTCTTATTTCATCCAAGCGAGTAATCCCTTCCTTCGGAGTTTGTTCTTGATGAATAAATTCTAGTTCCAAGTCCGTTCATCTTTTCTTTTCCGGAGTTCGAATTTCCTCGGCTATCTCGTCAGAAACTCCATCTAAGTCACCGCAAGGCTCATCTTATTATTTTTCCTTCATTCCATCTCATCATCTTTTGTCACCGGAGTTCTTCATGGTGGTTCTTCATGAGTTAATTCATTCTTCAAGTGTGCATCAAGATTCTTGTTCAAGGAGTTCTAGTATCTTTTGTTCTTGCATCTCGAGGTGCAATTAAATCTCCGTATTCTTTTGAAGTGGAGTTTTGCATTTCTTCGTTCTTCTCAGCTATCCAAACATTTCCGTTTGTGGTCGGTTATCACCTCGTAATTTCGAGATGTTTTCCATAAGTCCACGACAAGCTTATTCTTTCGTTGTTAATTTTCTCAACAACTCCATTCTAACCTTACTTCTAAAGATGATTTCAATTTCATTCGTGGCACAAGTTGTCATATCCTTATCCGTTCTTTTCATTCAACTCTTTCAATTCTTTCCGGAGGTTTTGTGTCATGCCTTCATCAAGTATCATTCCATCCTCTCAAGCTCGTGTTCTAATCCATCCATGTTTCAGCCGGAGTGCTGCCTAAATCCTTTTAGTCTTATTCGTTTATTTTCTCATTCTAACCACTCCGGTTAGAACGAGTGGTTTCATAGTCCATCTGATTCCATGAGCTTTCGATTCTCGTCATTCTCATCGTTCCTCTCTTCTTCTCGAGTGCTCTCGATTCTTTGCTCTTTTTCTCTTGAGTTCTTGTTTCACCTCATCCCTTTTCCCTTCCGTCTCGGTCCTAAGATCTCGGGACGAGATCTCTTGTTAGTGGAGGAGTGTTGTAACGCCCCGGTTCCGATGCGCCAGGTGTCCGCCAATTATTCGCCGTCGTTGCCATGTCATTTGCTTGCATGTTGCGTTTTGCCATGTCATCATCTGCATTTTATCATGTCATCATGTGCATCTCATTTCGCATTCATGTTCGACTCATGCATCCGAGCATTTTCCCTGTTGTCCGTTTTGCAATCCGGCACTCCTATGTCCTCCGGCGTCCCCCTTTCGTCTCTCGTTGCGAGCGGGTGTTAAACTTTCTCGGAATGGCCCGAGGTTTGCCAAGCGGCCTTGGTATAGCACCAGTAGACCGCCTGTCAAGTTTCGTGCCATTTGGAGGTCGTTTGATACTCCAACGGTTAACCGGGTAACCGTAAAGCCCCCTTTGTGTTGCAGCCCAACACCCCTTCCAAAGTGGCCCAAAACCCATCCAACTCCCATCCATGCTTTCGGTCGTTCGATCACGATTGCGTGGCCGAAAAACGCTCCTCATTTGGACTCTCCTAGCTCCCTCTACCTATATATTAGCCCTCCCCCGTCCAAATCGCAGTTCAAACCCTAGCCCCGCTCCCCTCGCGCGCCGGACATGTCCAACTCCGGCCGGACACGTCCGGCTTCCACCTCACTCCGGCGAATCGGAGGCCGCCACCTCAGCTCCGCCGCGGCCTCCAGCCAACCCGTCGCCGCCACGTCAGCCCGCGCCCTCCCTCTCTCTTCCCCCGCGCCCGCCGCGGCCCGCTGGGCCCGCGCCCGGTCCTCTCCGGCACGGCCGCGCCGCTGCCCGGCCCGGCTGCGCTGCCGCCCGGCCCGGCTGCGCTGCCGCCCGGACCTCGCCGGCGCCGCCGCCCACGGTCCTGCCACCGCCCGCCGCAACGGCTGCCGCCGGCCGCCGCGCCGCGCGCGTCCTCCACCGCGCCGCCCGGCGCCCGGTCTCCCGCCGCCCGAGGCGCCCGCCTCCGCGCGCCTCCGCCCGGCCGCGCCCCCACGCCCCAAGCTCTGCCGCCGGCCGCCGCCGGTGCTCCGCCGGCCGCACCCGCTTGCCCGCGGCCCGAGCCAGTGCCGCGCCCTCGCCGCCGTCCGGTCCCGCTCCGGCCAGATCCGGTGGCCGGGCGGCCATATCCGCCTCCGCCGCGCCTCCCTGGCCCTCTCCCCGTCCTCCTCCGGCCTCATCCTCGCCTCCGGCCGCTCTCCGGCGATTTCCTCCGGCGAGCTCTGACCTGCATCGATATCCGTGCGGACCCGAGGTTGACCCCGAATCCACTAAGTCCCAGATTTTTGTATTTTCATGCCATGTTCATGCCATCATACCTCTGCTTCCGTAGCTCCGTTTTGTGTGTGTAATATGTAAAATTATTCTCCTCGACGAGTAATTCAATTCATTCAATTGAATCATTTTCATTTCAGCTCATCTTGATGCCTGAAATGCTGTAGGAAAAGTGCATGTTGATGTTAATCTGCTGAAACTGTTATAACTTGCTCATTTGTCATTTTTGCCATGATTGATGTGTGCATCCTATGGGGTTGATGTCTACATGTATGTTGATCTATGCCATGCCATCTTTCCAGTGGTGCCAACCATGTATTTTTGTGATTTGTGTGCTGAGTGCATCGAGCTTGTTAAGTAGGGCACTTGCTGTTGCTGTTTTGCTAGACAGATTCTGTTATATTTTGTTGCTATGTTAACATGCTTCTACTAATCATTCTATGCATAATCTGGAGATGTTCTATAAACATGTTTTTATCTACATGTTATGCC
This sequence comes from Triticum timopheevii, assembly GCA_963921465.1. Lineage (NCBI taxonomy): Eukaryota > Viridiplantae > Streptophyta > Magnoliopsida > Poales > Poaceae > Triticum > Triticum timopheevii. The sequence continues at coordinate 256,872,478 of OY997268.1, forward strand.
CTATCCATCCATGCCCCTGGTTGCATTTATAGCTTGCTGTAGATTGTTCATATCTTGCTCCAAAGTTGCTTAATAATGTTGCTGTGAGCCTGTTAACATTAAGTTCACTAGTTCCCATGTGTTTTGCTAGTGTTCCATGCACCCTATGACCTTGCTCTTGCCATGCTTAACTTCACAAACATGCCTTCTTACTGTTGGTTGCCTTGCCATGCCATGTATTGCTCTGTGGTGAGTGGTTCAAGGTCACCAACATGCCTACTTATTGTTGTTCCTGCCATGTATGAATCTGTAATATAACTTGCCATTTTTACATGGGTGCCATCATATTTTCTGTGCCCTTCTGGCTCATGGTCAGTAAGGGACTTTTGTTCTATGCAATTAGTAGATTCATGCCATGCCTTTTTTTGCCATGATATGTTCCTGTAACATGTTGTTTGATAGCTATAAACATTGCAACCTGATGTTATTTCTGCTAAAGTCTGAAACTGTTATTATTTGCAATCTTTCCATGTCTTTTTGAGCATGTTCTAATTGTTTCTGGAGATAGCTGAGTGTTCATGTTTTGTCATGCTTTACCTGTACTTCATGCCCATGCCTTTTGTTATTATTTTGGGGTGCTGTAGCTTATTGTTTTGATGCTTGTAAGATGCCTAGTCGCTGTTTTGGACAGATTGTTGTTATGACTTGTATATGGTGTGTGTGTTGAACCGTTGCTCCGTTTTGAGTGTGCTCTATATGAAACTTGCTTGTTTTTGCATGTTGCTTCATATTATCATGTTGCATCCTTGTTTTGAGGTGTTTGCTTGATGTTTGTATGCATTTTGCATCAATGCCATGCTTAACTTGTTTTGCTCATATCTTCTAGGTCGTAGCTCCGAATCTAATGAACTTTATATGTAACTTGACTAGAATTTCATGTAGATTCTCTTGGCGCATCTTAACTTGCTGTTTAACAAATTGAACATAAGGTTTATTCAGTTCTGGACCAATTTCGAAATATGCATATGAGGACTTACCGGAATTGTTATATGTTGTTTCCGGCCTCATTTAAACTTGCCTTGATGTGTTGTTCTTGTTTGCATCATCTCTTGCCATGAGTAGCTTCATGTAGCCTTTGTCATGCATCATGCTTGTTGTGCATCATGTCTTGTCTATGTGTGGTGTGTTTACCATGTTGTGTGCTTCTTCTTGATAGTTCCCCTTTCGTTGCGATCGTGAGGATGCGTTCGTCTACGTGTGGTTCGTCTTCGTGGCTTCATCTTCTTCATGGACTCGTTCTTCTTCCTAGCGGGATTTCAGGCAAGATGACCGCTACCCTGGATCTCAGTACTATCATTGCTATGCTAGTTGCTTCGTTCTATCGCTATGTTGCGTTACCTATCATTTGTTCTTCAAGCCTCCCAAATTGCCATGAACCTCTAACCTTTGACACCCTTCCTAGCAAACCATTGCTTGGCTATGTTACCGCTTCTGCTCAGCCCCTCTTATAGCGTTGCTAGTTGCAGGTGAAGTGAAGATTTCTCCATGATGGACAGGGTTATGTTGGGATATCACAATATCTCTTATATTATTAATGCATCTATATATTTGGTAAAGGGTGGAAGGCTCGGCCTTATGCCTGGTGTTTTGTTCCACTCTTGCCGCCCTAGTTTCCGTCATACCGGTGTTATGTTCCTGGATTTTGCGTTCCTTACGCGGTCGGGTGATTTATGGGACCCCCCTGACAGTTCACTTTGAATAAAACTTGTCCAGCAAGGCCCAACCTTGGTTTTACCATTTGCCTCACCACCACCTATACCCTTCCCTTGGGTCGGCCAACCCAAGGGTCATCTTTATTTTAGCCCCCCCGGGTCAGTGCTTGTCTAAGTGTTGGTCCGAACTGAGCTGCCTGCGGGGCCACCTCGGGGAAACTCGAAGTCTGGTTTTACTCGTAGCTAGTCTCATCCGGTGTTGCCCTGAGAACGAGATATGTGCAGCTCCTATCGGGATTGTCGGCGCATCGGGCGGCTTTGCTGGTCTTGTTTTACCATTGTCGAAATGTCTTGTAAACCGGGATTCCGAGACTGATCGGGTCTTCCTGGGAGAAGGTATATCCTTCGTTGATCGCGAGAGCTTATCATGGGCTAAGTTGGGACACCCCTGCAGGGTTTAAACTTTCGAGAGCCGTGCCCGTGGTTATGTGGCAGATGGGAATTTGTTAATGTCCGGTTGTAGATAACTTGACACCAGATCCGAATTAAAATGCATCAACCGCGTGAGTAGCCGTGATGGTCTCTTCTCGGCGGAGTCCGGGAAGTGAACACGGTTTCTGTGTTATGTTTGACGTAAGTAGGAGTTCAGGATCACTTCTTGATCATTGCTAGTTGACGACCGTTCCGCTTGTTCTCTTCTCGCTCTCTTTTGCGTATGTTAGCCACCATATCATGCTTAGTCGCTGCTGCAACCTCACCACTTTACCCCTTCCTTTCCCATTAAGCTTTGCTAGTCTTGATACCCATGGTAATGGGATTGCTGAGTCCTCGTGGCTCACAGATTACTACAACCACAGTTGTAGGTACAGGTTATGCGATCATCATGACGCGAGAGCGATGCTTGCTTGCGTTGAGTTCTTCTTCTGCTTCTTCGATCAGGGGATAGGTTCCAGGTCGGCAGCCTGGGCTAGCAGGGTGGATGTTGTTTGAGTTTCTGTTTGTGTTTCATCCGTAGTCGGATGTTGATCTTATGTATGAGATGATGTTGTATTCCTGTGGCATTGTATGCCTTATGTATGTATCCCCATCTATCATGTAATGTTGATGTAATGATATCCACCTTGCAAAAGTGTTCCAATATGCGGGTCTATCATTGGTGGGACCTTCGAGTTCCTTTTGGATAGGGTCGCATATTGGGCGTGACAACAGGTCATCTATAGCAGTAACTTCTTCTTCCGGCTCTTCTTGTTCTGGCTCAGGGGTGAAGTCGGATTCACTATCGTTGTCTACTTCAATGTTCTGGCGTGGAGTAGAGCGGTTCTTGAAACGTTTTTTGGCAAGACGTGTTTCTTGGAAAAATTCTCCTTCGTCATATGTGTATTGGTTAATGTGAGGTTCATAATCCTCTTCATTGGGGGGAGGTGGTCTGACATGTGGCGGCACTTCATAAACGACATCCCAACCACTGAGATTTGGATCACTTTGACAGGCCCACGGTAGATAGAAAACTTGGGTTGCCTGTTGAGTCGTAATATAGACATCGGGAACATCTAAATGGGTGCTTTGTTTGATTTCGACTAGCCCTATATGTTCATGAGTCCTTCTAGTCTCCCTGGGCTGGAACCAATAAAGTGTAAAAACTACGACGTTTGGTGGGTTTTCACCATAGAATTGAAGTTCATACATTGCTTCAACTCTTCCATAATACTCGATACCTCCTTCGCCGATAGCAGAGGCACAACAATTTGTAGAATTTCGGTCGGCCATAGATAGCTCTTTGCCATTGGTATGAAAGTGATACCTGTTGATGTCGTAATTGTCCAATGATACATGTCCCCGTTGTTCTCCTGATAGGTACGAAAGCGATATCCAACGCAAAATTTTGGTAGCACCTTGTTCTCCTAATACACGTCTCGGCAATAAACAGAGAGGATATGTACCCAGAGAACAATAGGAAGGCACTGACGAAATTCTGAATCGGATCCGGAGCAGAGCATATGGGAAAACGAACCCAATCTACACATACTCGGGCTGTCCATGGATAACATTGGACAATTCGAAAAAATCACGATTAATAAATATGCAAATGCATGCATATTTATAGATGTAACCCTTTCGAATGGGAGACACATAGTGGCTACGCATACTGATGATCGACACCTATAGCTAGCAAGTTTCATCAGCACGAAGACCGGAACATAGCAAATGAAGGGGGGAGGAGGAGATGTCATTTGTGCTCACCAACGAACGCATGGGCGGAGGTCGTCGAACACTAGCACTCGCAGCGATGAAATAACTGCACATTTAAATCGAAAGATGAGTAACATAGCTTCGATGGAACCCTAAATAGCAAGTATCATCGGTGCGAGATACATGTGGCGCTCGGCGTTGAACACTAGTGTAGGATATCGGGTTCCGGCAAAACCCTTAAGGTTCGAACTATGGGGTGCGCGCGAAGATCTTCCCCCTACCGATCCATGTCCCAACGCCTCGCTGAGAATCTAAGCTACACGCTGAACAACACAAGGGACACAAGGCTTATACTGGTTCGGGCCACCGCTGTGGTGTAATACCCTAATCCAGTGTGTGGTGTGGTGGATTGCCTCAGCGGCTGATGATGAACAGTACAAAGGAAGAACAGCCTCACGAGGGGTGTTCTTGTGGTGATGTGCTTGGGGAGGAATTGCTCCGTCTCTGTTGGCTCTAGGTGAGATCTAGATGCCCTCTACTGTGGTGGCTATCTCTATATATAGAGGGCCTGGTCCTCTTCCCAAATAGTGAGCGGGAAGGGCGCCAACAACGACCATTTTGAAGGGGGACATCTAGTACAAGTTATCCTTACTAAAGTTGGTCTTTGGCTGTCAAAGGCACTGGCGATGACGCCGCCTTGGGCTCCACGGTGACCTCCGTCCTGCCACTCAGCTGGTCTTGGTCTCGTTGCACCGAAATGGTAACCTTTGCTTGATGCCTCGGTACTCTGCGCCTGCGCTTGCCCCCTTTGCACCAAAGAGGAAACAAGGACACTTCACAGGACGGCGCCCGCATGGCGCCCGCCTGGTCTCGATCGTCATGGCTTGCGTCACGAGCACCTCGTGAGGTACCCTTGCCTTGATCTCTCCGCCTCCTCGCCAGCCTGCCTGGTGAGGCTGTTCCTGAGGAAGCCTTGTGTAGACCGCCGCGCGAGGCTTGGCCCCTCGCGAGGGTCTTGAGCTTGAGCTGATGAAGATGGGCCGTACTAGGCTACCATTTGAGCCACACCGCAGGCCGTAGGCAGGCAAGTCTGGGACGTCCATTCCCAGAACACCGACAGTAGCCCCCGGGCCCAAGGCATGCTCGGACTTGGCTTAGCGACAAAGCGAAAGGGCAAGTGCGGAGCGCCGCGGGCCCCAACAGCCTGCGGCCTTGGTCGCCGCGTGGCGGTTGATTGGACATGGGAGTCTCCGCTTCCCCATGCTGCCCCATTATGCGCCGGGCTAGGCAGCCACGAGACTGTACTCGGTTATTCCCTCCTTGATGCCCGCGAGCTTCCTGTTTCCCCTTCCTTCCTTGAGCCTCTGCTTCTGCCTCCAATCCATCTTGAGCTCTGCCCTCCTTCCGCTGTCATGGCGCCAACATAAAAGGAGAAGGGGAAGAAGCCCGCGCCTTCGGCCAGCTCGCTCCCGGCAGCTGCGCCTGCCGTCGACCAGTCGCTGATACTTAACCTGGAAGCCTTGGACAAGGTCCGCTCCGCCCTTGCTTCCAGCTTCAATGAGTGCGGAAGGACGACGGCTTGGCCCGCGTCCCACGCCTCCTTTGACAGGATCGTCATGGAGGTTCGATTCTTCGCCGACGCCCTATGGGCAGGCCTGGTTCCTCCTTTCTCTGCCTTCTTAAATGCGGTGCTTTCCCACTACCAGATCCATATGATGCATCTCGGTCCCCAATCCATTACTCTTCTTGCTGTTTTCGCCTTTGTCTGCGAGGCCATGGAGGGCATCCCCCTTCCATTGCCCTTTTGTGCCACTTCTTCTCCCTGCGCCTGACTGAGCCATCTCAATGCTCGGGGTGCGTGAGCTTCCCGGCCGTGCCCGAGACGGCCGCCTCGGGGATCGACTTCAGCCTTCCACCTTCCATGAGCAGGTTCTGAGAACGGTGGCTGTACGTGGATGTCGGGGTGCCCAGCCCCCTACTCACGCACCCGACATTGCCTGCTATCCCCAATCCAGGTTGGGGTCACAAGAAGCTCACGAGCCCCCAACTCGCTTTTATCTGGTGCCGCTTTGAGAGGTTGAGGACGCTTGGCGTGAAGGTGCCCCAGGTGGTGAAGGAGTTCCTCCAGTGCCGCATCGCTCCTCTCCAGTGCCACTCCCATCCAATATGGACTTTTACTAGGCATCAAGACCGCATGAGGCTCCAGGAGGGGGATCTTGCGCCTGAAATGCTGAGGAAGGTGCTGAGAGTCTTGACTGGCAACCCCTCTCCAGGCAGTGTCTGGCATGGGGGCGCCCTCTTGTATCTTTGCTCAGGCAGGGCCAAGTTCGCGAGGCAGATGCCCCGCTTCGACGAATGGGGGTTGCACCCAGCTGACCTCGTGGGGCCCCGTGAGAATCCAGTTGTCGTGGCTCCTGCCCCCGTCGCCCACGTCGATCCTGCCTCAGGAGGTGGTGCAGGGAGGCAAGCATCGCCGGGAGCTGGGGGGTCTGGCGTCGAGACGCTGATGTCACGCGGGGCTCCCGAGGCGTCATCATGCGGAGCTTGCAAAACCTGCCCCGAGGTGGTAGCTGATGAGGGGACGCAACCTGCGGCTCCCGAGACCGAAACTTCCGAGGCCTCGTTAGGCCACCAAGGGGTGGCACCTGATCGCTCCTTCCAGCATGGCGCCCCTGAGGCAGGCCGCCTTGGTGCTTTGCCATCCATGCCACGCGCCAGCCCTCACTTTGAGAGCTTGGGCCGGTTCCGCATAGACTTTGACGCCCTTCGCAAGAGGAAGGAGGCTTCGGGTGGCAGTGATCGCCCCTACCGCCCGCTGAAGCACAGGAAGTACTTCGCCATGGACGAGTAAGTCTCTCCTTCTTGTAACTCCTTGTTTGCTGTTCCCTTCGCTGACTGTGGTCCTTCAGGATCCCTCCTGCTGAGCCTGCGGAGCCGGCCAAGAAGCCACCTCCCCAGGCTTCATCTTCATCGCTGACCTTGAGCGTCCCGAGCCTGCGCGCCACCCCCGACGTGGGTTCGGCTGGAGAGGTGGGCCAACCCGTGGTGTGCCATGAGCCTGCGTGCTCGCCGCTCTTCCTTCGCGAGCTTTCCCGGGGCACAATGAGCTTGCCCCGGGCTCCTCCCCTGATCATGGACGGCGAGTGGTTGAAGTCGATCTTCGGCTCCTCTTCTCGGGATGAATCAGCGCCGGGCTGGGTCCCCTGCAGGGCTCGTCCGGCGATTATGGGGGCGCCAGCCCCTAGCCCCCTGCCGAGAGGGGGCGAGCCACTTCAGGGTCCTCCGCCGACGTCGATGGTGGAGGACGACATTTACGACATGCTCAGGCGTGCTCGGGAGTGCAGCGCCATCCGCCGAGAGTTTCTCCAGAAGGCAACGGATGCGGTGAGCCAGCTCGGTGTAGAGATCGCGGGCAAGGATGCGCGTCTTGAAGCTGAAGGCCTGCGGCTGGTCGAGGAGCGGCGCAAGCTAAAGGTGGTCGTCAGTCTCGCGCGCCACCGGCGTGATCTTGACAATGCGAAGGCCTAAGCATCTCTTGTGGCCTCACGAAAGGCCTGCTCCCAAGCCATCGAGGAGGCTCAAGAGGCTGACCGATGACACGAGATTGCGGAGGAGCGCGCGTGGGAGCTTCAAGCCTGGTGCAATTCCCTGGAGCAGCAAGTGGAGTTGCGCCAAGCTGCCCTTGTGTCGCTGAAAGGGGCGCCCGCCGAAGAGGAGGAACTCCAGAGGTGTGAGGAAGCGCTGATGCTGGAGGCTGCCAAGCGCAACCTCGATCTTGAATGGTTGGCGACGAGGGAGTGCCAGGTTACCCAGGTGGAGGATGACGTTGGCGCGCGGGAGGTTCGGATCCAAGAAGAGATCGACCGCCATGTGGCGGAAGCCCGCGCGGGTCTTGAGCGCGAGTATGAAGAGAGGTTGCAGCTGATCAAGGCCGAGGCTGCGGGCAGGACTGCCGCTCTTAGGACCAAGCTGACCAAAGCAATGCAGCGTGCTGAGGCCACCGCAGCCGCCTTAGTCACGGTGCAGGCTGAGCTGGCCTCCTCCCGCGCCGAGCTGGTTCTCTCCAACGGAGGGTTGATGACACCGAGTCTGTTGCGCGGCAGAACGAAGATGAGATTCGCCAGCGGCAGATGCTGGAGCACATGCATGGCCCCATGCTCCGAACACTCAGGGAAAGGGCCAACACGGCCTTGGGCAACATCTGTGATGCGGCCGCTGAGGAGCCTCACGTGACCAATTACGCTGGTAATCTCCGATTCTTCACTGATGTGGTGACGCATCTAGAGAACCGCTCTGAGAGGGCTCATCAGCTTGTCGAGGAGAGGAGCCACAGCCTGCTCGCATGGGCATTCTCCCGTGTCTTCAGCCATCTTCAAAAGATCGACCCTCTCTTTGACTTCGACGCCACCATCGCCCCGGTGCCCGAGGACATCCGAGGCGACCTGGCGCGGTGGGTGGAGGACAACGTGGATGCACTTGTCCGGGCCTTCACCTCTGATGATGACGGGGTGGTTGTTGCTGCTGATGAAGGCGACGTAGTGGACGGCGGCGAATATGGTGCCAACGACGGCGAGGGTGAGGTCAGCAACAGCGACAGTGGTGCCAGCGACGCTTCTGGAGGCGACCAAGGGGATGCGATGAGCGACATGTCCGATTGATCCTACGCCCCCCTTCTGTTTATCCTGCGCAGAAAAAGCTCGGGCGTGGCCCTGAAGGTTGTAAGAGCATTCTGGGAGGGGAAGCCCCTCATGTAAAAAGGATTGTTGTCCACACGTCGTTAAGGACGGCACCGGATGGGCGCTCGTATGATGTTATGGGCTTTGTGATGAGTTGGTTGCTGTGATTTTACCTTTATCTTAGGCGAGCTTCGAGTAGGTTTGTGGCGACTCTTCTAGGGTCCCTCGGGAGACCTGTTCACCCTGCGGCAAGAGCCTTGCGAGAGCGAGCACTGGTTGCGGGAGGGCATGCGCATGTGTGCCGGGTCTAGCCCTGCCCGCGAGGGGCTCGAGACGGGAAGACAACTAGTGTGAATTCCAACTTGAGAGCAGAAACCAGAACACGAGAAAGCACGTGAACAAGACAAGACACCCCTCCCCGCATACGCAAACACAAATTCAACTTCAACTTAGATCCGGAACGAGAAAGCTTGTCCACATAAAAGGAAGCAAAAGCAAAAGGCCGCGTCCGGCACCTAGTCTAGTCTTCGACGTCTTCTCTGCGGAGCTAAGTGTTGCCACTGGGCGTGGGAGGGAGCCCCCAAGGCCCGAGGGCGGCTCTCCGGAGACTCCGGGGTGTGTACAACCCCAACTCATTATTACGTGAGAGTGTCACGGGCGGCGAGCTTCACAGGCACTGGGCCTTCTTCACAGGAACCGGCCTTGCTTCATATCGCCAGATGAGGCCCCCGCCTTGCGCCACCCTTGACCACCATTGACGGCGGCCGGAAACCAAGGACGATGCCAATGAGGAAAAGGGGACGCCAACGGTTCCCCCGACAACCACGGGTCCTCTGCCGGGGGCAAGCCTTGCGGCACCTCCTCAGCAGAGGGCCTACCTCCGAGGGACACCTTGCTCCGCGCGCTGTGAGGAGGGGCCTGGCTCCCGGCCCCTCTCCTGCAGCCCCACAGTGCCCTCCTCGTGAGGGAAGGGAGGCTGCCGCACTAGGGCAACCTTCCGCTGCAGCGACTTGGACTTCCTGCGTCCCATGGTTAGCATAAGATTGCTCCTGAGGAATTAGCAGTACCCGATAACTGCTGCCACCGGCGCAGTTGGTGATGCTTCCTTGAGGCTCCTTAAAGGGCTCGGCTTCTGGCGTCTCCTCCTCCCAGCCTAGCCCGAGGAATGAGCCATGGTCATCTTCCAGCGCGTATTCCTGATCCACCATGTGGGGCACATAAGCCTCCGGGGTCGCCGCCCCAAAGGCTTCGCCGTAGTGCCCCACGCTCCACGCGGTTTGGCTTGAAGCACCATCTTGAGGGTGGTAGTGTTGGGGAACGTAGCAGAAATTCAAAATTTTCTACGCAACACCAAGATCAATCTATGGAGATACAAGCAACGAGAGAGAGGGGAGTGCATCTTCATACGCACCATATCCAGTAGGGTGTAACTATGATGTTCGGACACACCATCACACTATGGTGTTCCAGGCGGTATTAATTGTGAAACAATTTCTACAATGTCTTAATTGCATGCCAAAGCTCGTAACTCAGATACTCATCTCTATGATCATATCATAGACATTTTATCCTCTTGTCACGATGATCTTCAACTTCACTCTGAAATTACTTGAACCATTCAATAATTCAGACTTGTGTTTCATCAAGTAAATGTACTCAGTATCTACTCAAATCATCCGTGAAGTAAGAACATAACGATATCCACTGCGTGCCTCAGCACTCATTGGACTGCACACATCAAAATGTATTACTTCCAACAAGTCGACTTCTTGTTCCATTTTACTGAAAACGAGGCTTTCAGTCATCTTGCCCATGTGGTATGATTTACATGTCTCAAGTGATTCAAAATCAAGTGAGTCCAAATGGTCCATTTGCATGAAGTTTCTTCATGCATATACACCAATAGACATGGTTTGCATGTCTCAAACTTTTCAAAAACGAGTGAGTCCAAAGATCCATCAACATGGAGCTTCTTCATGCGTTTTATACCAATATGACTTACATGGCAGTGCCACAAGTAGGTGGCACTATCATTACTATCTTATATCTTTTAGCATGAACATGTGTATCACTACGATCGAGATTCAATAAACCATTCATTTTAGGTGCAAGACCATTGAAGGTATTATTCAAATAAACAGAGTAACCATTATTCTCCTTAAATGAATAACCGTGTTGCGTTGCGATAGACATAATCCAATCATGTCTATGCTCAACGCAAACACCAAATAACAATTATTTAGGTTTAACACCAATCTCGATGGTAGAGGGAGCATGCGATGCTTGATCACATCAACCTTGGAAACAATTCCAACACATATCGTCAGCTCACCTTTAGCTAGTTTTCCTTTATTCCGTACCTTTTATTTCGAGTTACTAACACTTAGCAACCGAACCGGTATCTAATACCCTGGTGCTACTAGGAGTACTAGTAAAGTACACATTAACATAATGTATATCCAATATACTTCTATCGACCTTGCCAGCCTTCTCATCTACCAAGTATCTAGGGTAATTCTGCTCCAGTGACTGTTCCCCTTATTACAAAAGCACTTAGTCTCGGGTTTGGGTTCAACCTTGGGTTTCTTCACTAGAGCAGCAGCTGATTTGCCGTTTCATGAAGTATCCATTCTTGCCCTTGCCCTTCTTGAAACTAGTGGTTTCACTAACCATCAACAATTGATGCTCCTTCTTGATTTCTACTTTCGCGGTGTCAAACATCGTGAATATCTCAAAGATCATCATATCTATCCCTGATATGTTATAGTTCATCACGAAGCTCTAGCAGCTTGGTGGCAATGACTTTGGAAAAACATCACTATCTCATCTGGAAGATTAACTCCCACTCGATTCAAGTGATTGTGGTACTCAGACAATCTGAGCACAAGCTCAACGATTGAGCGTTTCTCCCTTAGTTTGTAGGCTAAGAAACTCGTCGGAGGTCTTATACCTCTTGATGTGGGCACGAGCCTGAAATCCCAATTTCAGCCCTCGAAACATCTCATATGTTCCGCGACGTTTCAAAATCGTCTTTGGTGCCTCAACTCTAAACCGTTTAACTGAACTATCATGTAGTTATCAAAACGTGTATGTTAGATGTTCGCAACACCCACAGACGATGTTCGAGGTTCAGCACACTAAGCAGTGCATTAAGGACATAAGCATTCTACGAAGCAACGAGGACAATCCTCAAATTACGGACCTAGTCCGCATAATTGCTACTATCAACTTTCAACTGAATTTTTTCTCTAGGAACATATCTAAACAGTAGAACTAAAGCGCGAGCTTACGACATAATTTGCAAAGATCTTTTGACTATGTTCAGGATAATTAAGTTCATCTTATGAATTCCCACTCAGATAGACATCCCTCTAGTTATCTAAGTGATTACATGATCCGAGTCAACATGCATGTCTGATCATCACGTGAGACGGACTAGTCATCATCGGTGAACATCTTCATGTTGATCGTATCTACCATACGACTCATGCTCGACCTTTCGGTCTCTTGTGTTCCGAGGCCATGTCTGTACATGCTAGGCTCGTCAAGTCAACCTAAGTGTTTTGCGTGTGTAAATCTGGCTTACACCCGTTGTATGTGAACGTTAGAATCTATCACACCCGATCATCACGTGGTGCTTCGAAACAACGAACTTTCGCAACGGTGCACGGTTAGGGGGAACACTTTCTTGAAATTTTAATGAGGGATCATCTTATTTACTACCGTTGTTCTAAGAAAATAAGATGCATAAACATGATAAACATCACATGCAATCAAAAGTGACATGATATGGCCAATATCATTTTGCTCCTTTTGATCTCCATCTTCGGGGCTCAATGATCATCATCGTCACCGGCATGACACCATGATCTCCATCATCGTGTCTTCATGAAGTTGTCACGCCAACGACTACTTCTACTTCTATGGCTAACGCGTTTAGCAATAAAGTAAAGTAATTTACATGGCGTTCTTCAATGACACGCAGGTCATACAATAAATTAAGACAACTCCTATGGCTCCTGCCGGTTGTCATACTCATCGACATGCAAGTCGTGATTCCTATTACAAGAACATGATCAATCTCATACATCACATATCATTCATCACATTCTTTTGTCCATATCACATCACATAGCATACCCTGCAAAAACAAGTTAGACGTCCTCTAATTGTTGTTTGCATGTTTTACGTGGCTGCTATGGGTTTCTAGCAAGAACGTTTCTTACCTACGCAAAAACCACAACGTGATATGCCAATTGCTATTTACCCTTCATAAGGACCCTTTTCATCGAATCCGATCCGACTAAAGTGGGAGAGACTGGCACCCGCTAGCCACCTTATGCAACAAGTGCATGTCAGTCGGTGGAACCTGTCTCACGTAAGTGTACGTGTAAGGTCGGTCCGGGCTGCTTCATCCCATAATACCGTCGAAACAAGATTGGACTAGTAACGGTAAGCATATTGAACAAACATCAACGCCCACAACAACTTGTGTTCTACTCGTGCATAGAAACTACGCATACACCTAGCTCTAATACCACTGTTGGGGAACGTAGCAGAAATTCAAAATTTTCTACGCAACACCAAGATCAATCTATGGAGATACAAGCAACGAGAGAGAGGGGAGTGCATCTTCATACCCTTGAAGATCGTGATGCGGAAGCGTTACAAGAACGCGGATGAAGGAGTCGTACTCGTAGCGATTCAGATCGCGGTTGATTCCGATCTAAGCGCCGAACAACGGCGCCTCCGTGTTCAACACACGTGCAGCCCGATGACGTCTCCCGTGCCTTGATCCAGCAAGGGGAGAGGGAGAGGTTGGGGAAGACTCCGTCCAGCAGCAACACGACAGCGTGGTGGTGGTGGAGGAGCGCGATACTCTAGCAGGGCTTCGCCAAGCACTACGAGAGACGAGGAGGGAGAGAGGTAGGGCTGCGCCTTGGGAGAGAGAGACTCGTGTGTTGGGCAGCCTCAAAACCTCCACTATATATAGGGGCAAGGGGAGGGGAAGGCGCCCTAGGGTTTCCCCTAAGGGGGCCCGGCGGCCAGGGCAGATGAGATCTCCCCTTTGGGTGACTTGGCACCCAAGCCAGGAGGTGGGAACCCTGGATGGGGCGCCCCAATCCCCCTGGTCATGTGGGAATAGGTGAGGGGGGCGCACAGCCCCTTAGTGGGCTGGTTTGCCCCCTTCCCTTGGCCCATGAAGCCCCCCAACACTTGTCGGGGCTCCCGAAACACCTTTCGGTCATGCTGGTCATCACCCGGTACCTCCGGAACACTTCCGGACTCCAAAACCCTTCGTCCAATATATCAATCTTCACCTCCGGACCATTCCGGAACATCTCGTGACGTCCGGGATCTCATCCAGGACTCCGAACAATATTCGGTAACCGCGTACATCTATTCCCTATAACCCTAGCGTCATCGAACCTTAAGTGTGTATACCCTATGGGTTCGGGAGACATGTAGACATGACCGAGACAACTCTCCGGCCAATAACCAACAGCGTGATCTGGATACCCATGTTGGCTCCCACATGTTCCACGATGATCTCATTGGATGAACCACAATGTCAAGGATTCAATCAATCCCGTATTCAATTCCCTTTGTCTAGCGGTATAGTACTTGCCCGAGATTCGATCGTCGGTATCTTGTTCAATCTCGTTACCGGCAAGTCTCTTTACTCGTTCCATAACACATCATCCCGTGATCAACCCCTTGGTCACATTGTGCACATTATGATGATGTCCTACCGAGTGGGCCCAGAGATACCTGTAGTGTACCTTTATAGCCACCCAGTTACGTTGTGACGTCGGTATCCGAGAGTTGCACAATCTCATGGTTTAAGGAAATGATACTTGACATTAGAAAAGCTATAGCATACGAACTACATGATCTTTGTGCTAGGCTTAGGATTGGGTCTTGTCCATCACATCATTCTCCTAATGATGTGATCCCGTTATCAACAACATCCAATGTCCATGATCAGGAAACCGTAACCATCTATTGATCAACGAGCTAGTCAACTAGAGGCTTACTAGGGACATGGTGTTGTCTATGTATCCACACATGTATCTGAGTTTCCTATCAATACAATTATAGCATGGATAATAAACGACTATCATGAACAAGGAAATATAATAATAACTAATTTATTATTGCCTCTAGGGCATATTTCCAACAGGTAGGGCGGCGGCCCGCCCGGGCCGTAGGCAGCGATGCACATGCCCTCGCTTACCAGGGGCAATGCTGGTGCAGCCTATCGCCCGGCGCTGACGGCTAAGCTGGTGTTGATGAAGCCTTGAGTTTTGCCTGGGGGCGCGCGGGCACGAATGGGCCCGCCGTGTGATCCGCCCGGGGCCTGGGGTGGAAGCTAGACGCAGAACGGAGGTGCTCCTGAAGCAGCGGCATCCAGGAGCTCAGCGACGCGCTCCAGCAGCATGTCGTGGCCGCTTTCCTGCAGCCTGCAGCGCAGCAGTTCTCGAGCCACTGTGAGCGCGGCCTTCATGTTCGCCTGCTCCCGTCGGGTGTGCGGTGTTGTGGCCGCAGCGTGGTTTGAGGCCCTTGGTACTGATCATACCTGCCGTGGGGTGAGGGCAGGCGGAGCTTGACCGCGTCGCCCGCGCCCCGCAGCGTTCTGCGAAGCGCGGGCTGCCTGAGGCGCGGGGTTGAGGTCACCTTGGGCAGGCGGTGCGACGTGAGCAGGTCATGCCGCCCAGCGGTCGGGGTTGGCCATCAGGTCGCCGGACATGGAGGCGACAAAGCAGTGGAACGCGGGACGGCGGAAGAAACATTTCGGCACACCCCTACCTGGCGCGCCAAATGTCGAATATCGGGTTCCAGCAAAACCCTTAAGGTTCGAACTCTGGGGTGCGCGCGAAGATCTTCCCCCTACCGATCCATGTCCCAACGCCTCGCTGAGAATCTAAGCTACACGATGAACAACACAAGGGACACAAGGTTTATACTGGTTTGGGCCACCGTTGTGATGTAATACCCTAATCCAGTGTGTGGTGTGGTGGATTGCCTCAGGGGCTGATGATGAACAGTACAAAGGAAGAACAGCCTCGCGAGGGGTGTTCTTGTGGTGATGTGCTTGGGGAGGAATTGCTCCGTCTCTGTTGGCTCTAGGTGAGATCTAGATGCCCTCTACTGTGGTGGCTATCTCTCTATATATAGGCCATGGTCCTCTTCCCAAATAGTGAGCGGGAAGGGCGCCAACAACGGCCATTTTGAAGGGGAACATCTAGTACAAGTTATCTTGACTAAAGTTGGTCTTCGGCTACCAAAGGCACTGGCGATGACGCCGTCTTGGGCTCCACGGTGACCTCCGTCCTGCCGCTCTGCTGGTCTTGGTCTCGTTGCACCGAAATGGTAACCTTTGCTTGATGCCTCGGTACTCCGCGCCTGCGCTTGCCCCCTTTGCACCAAAGACGAAACAAGGACACTGCGTAGGCCGGCGCCCGCCTGGCGCCCGCCTGGTCTCGATCGTCATGGCTTGCGTCATGAGCACCTCGCGAGGTACCTTTGCCTTGATCTCTCCGCCTCCTCGCGAGCCTGCCTGGTGAGGCCGTTCCTGAGGAAGCCTTGCATCGACCGCCCCGCGAGGCTTGGCCCCTCGCGAGGGTCTTGAGCTTGAGCTGATGAAGATGGGCCGTACTGGGCCACCATTTGAGCCACGTCGCAGGCCGCAGGCAGGCAAGTCTAGGGACCCCCGTTCCTAGAACGCTGACAACTAGATCCACATCCCACAAGTAAAGCCGGCGCCCGGCGTCCCGCAACAATAGTTCTGGTGGCCGATGACGGTCGAACACCTTGGCGAATTTGTCTGGCAACCTCTGCGATGAAGATTAAAGCCAAGTTTTGAAATTTCAAATAACCAAACGGACTTGAGTTAGTTTGGGTGTTTCAAGTTTCAACACTTGCCTTTTAATCGTCATCGCAGAGGCTGGCAGACAAATTCGCAATGGTGTTCGACCGCCATCGACGCCGAGAACAGTTGCTTTGGGGCGCCGGACGTTGTCGTCACTTGTGGGACGTCGATGTAGTGTTCGACACCGACGGCCACATGTATCTCGCACCAACGATACTTCCTCCCCCTAACCCACTCATCCCCAGGTGTCCTCAGGTATGGCAACACACGGTCGACGGGTTAGCACTCGAACCGGGGGTTCTCGGCATGGGCGTCGAGACCGGCGGGACCCACTGGCTCCACCATCTATCCCCTCGGCAACCCTCTTCCTTCTTCCCTTTTTCCTCTTCTTCTGCTTATTCTTCTTTTTTTCAATTTTTTTCTTCTTCTAATTATCTAAACCTAAATCTGGCAGTAACCTAATCCTACCACTATAATAACCTAAACCTAAACGCAAAAAACAGTAGAAAAAAATCACCTTGGCTCGGCGGTGGTGGAGGCGGTGGGCGCCGGGGCGGGGTGGCGAGCCATGGGGTGGTGGGGGGCGGGGCGGCGAGCCGGCGCGGGACGGACCGCGGCAGGGGTGGTGCGGTAAGCCAGGGCGGGGGGCGGGGTGGGGCGGCGAGCCGGGGTGGGGCGATGGGGCGGGGCGCTGGGCCGGGGCAGCTGGGCGGTGTGGCGATGGGGCGGCAGGGTGGTGGGGCGATGGGGCAGGGCGGTGGGACGATGGGACAGGGCGGCGGGGCGAGCTGGCGGGACGGAGCGGCAGTCGAGGGCGGTGGCGCGGGTGGTGAAGGAGAAGATCGAGAGAGATAGAGGTTGGGGCGTGGGCGCAACCCCTTTTCTGCTAGTAGGTCACAGTTCTTCGCCGTCTGCTAGCAGACGGCAAAGAGCGTACCTAGTGGGGAGGGGCCGGGGGGAACGGACGACCTAACGACCAATTTCTTTGCCGTCTGCTGGCGGACGACAACGAAGTTTTGCCGTCAGCCAGCAGACGTCAAAGAAAATGGCCGTTGGGTCGTCCTCGTAAGCCCACCACCCACCCTCTTTACCGTCAGCTAGCAGACGGCAAAGCTTCTTTGCCGTCCGCTAGCGGGCGGCAAAGATGTGCATATGGCAAAGCCTTCCATTGCCGTTTGCTGCCCCTTTGTCATCCGTTTTCCGGTGGCTGATGGCAAAGCATTTCTTTGTTGTCCGCTAGCTGACGGCAAAGAGTCGGCAGACGGCAGATCTGCTGATTCCAGTAGTGAAGGGTGCTCCTATGGTCGGTCGACGCTCTGATACCAACTTGTCACGCCCAATATGCGACCCTATCCTAAAGGAACTCGAAGGTCCCACCAAGGATAGAAGCACATATTGGAGACGTTTTTGCAAGGTGGATATCATTACATCATACCATTACATAATAGTTGGGGGATACATACAAGAGGCATACAATGCCACATGAATACAACAACATCATACATAAAAGCAACATCCGACTACGGATGAAACACAAACAGAAACTCAAACGACATCCACCCTGCTAGCCCAGGCTGCCGACCAGGAACCTATCCCCTGAACGACAAAGTAGAAGAGGAGCTTAAAACAAGCAAGCATTACCTGTACCTGCAACTGTTGTTGTAGTCAACTGTGAGCCACAAGGAATCAGCAATCTCATTACCATGGGTATCAAGACTAGCAAAGCTTAATGGGTATGGAATGGATAAGTGGTGAGGTTGCAGAAGCAACTAAGCAATGTATGGTGGCTAACTTACGAGCAAAAATAAGATGAGAAGCTACGGAAACGGTCCCAAACTAGTAATGATCAAGAAGTGATCCTGAACTACTTACGTTCAAGCATAACACCACCGTGTTCTCTTCTCGACCCACTCGAAAAGAGACCATCACGGTAACACACACAGTTGGGTATTTTAATTCGAGTCTGGTGTAAAGTTCTCTACAACCGGATATTAACAAATTCCCATCTGCCTCATAACTGCAGGCACGGCTCTCGAAAGTTTAAACCATGCAGGGGTGTCCCAACTTAACCCATTATAAGCTCATGATCCGCGGAGACAATCCTCCATCGCGTGACATCCAATCAGACTCGGGATCTCGATGCACAAGACATTTCGACAATGGTAAAACAAGTCCAGCAAGACCTCCCAATGTGCCGACACCCTGATAGTAGCCGCGCGTATCTCGTCTCAGGCCACGATCGGATTGTCCAAACTTCCGGTAGGCCAATCCAGAGTTGCCTCTGGCGGTCATCGGCGGTTGACAGGTTTGGACCAACACTCATGAGGAGCACTGGCCCGAGGGTCGATTAAGAATCCTCGGGTGCTAACCAGTCCCTATGCAAGTTCTTAGTTGTTATTAGGCAAATGGTAAAACCAATGTTGGGCCTTGCTGGAAGATTTTTATTCAAAGCGAACTGTCAAGAGGGTCCCATACCCCTCACCGTGTTAGGGACTCAAAATCAAGAAACATAACACCGGTATGACGGAAACTAGGGCAGCAAGAGTGGAACAAAACACCAGGCATAAGGGCATCTCCAGCCGTTGGCCCCCCCAGGACGCACAAAAGTCGCCCCCTGGGGGCGAGCCGGCGATACACTCGGCGCTGGGGGCGGTTTTTCGCCCAGTCGTCGCCCCCAGCTCGCCCCCAGGCGCCGAAATTGGCCCACTTTGCAGCCCAATTTCGGCGAATAAACGGCCCATATGGGCGAGAATAGGCCCATATTCGGCATGGTTTCGCCGTGTCTCGGTGTTCAATTATCAACATAATTATTCCTTATCACATATTTCATCACAGAAAAATCAAATACTTCAACAAAATAGTACAACAACAAATAGTTCAATACAAATTATATAGTTAAACAAATAAAAACTCGTATTTCATCACGCAGCGTCCCCCTTGAGCCTCCATAGGTGCTCAATCAGATCTTTCTGCAGTTGATGATGCACCTGTGGGTCTCGGATCTCTTACGCATACTGAGATAGGCAGTCCAAGTTGCCGGTAGCTGGTGATCAACTTCGGCTAGAGGACCCTGCCTATAGTATGGTTCAGTGTCAAACACTGGGTCTTCTTGCTCGCTCTCGATGATCATGTTGTGCAAGATGACACAGCAAGTCATGATCTCCCACATTTGATCTTTCGACAAGGTCTGAGCGGGGTACCGAACAACAGCGAATCGAGATTGGAGCACACCAAATGCCCGCTCGACATCCTTCCTGCAAGCCTCCTGAAGCTTCGCAAACCAGGCGTTCTTGCCTCCTGGCACAGGGTTTGAGATCGTCTTCACAAATGTCGACCATCTCGGATAGATGCCGTCAGCTAGATAGTACCCCTTGTTGTATTGGTGCCCATTGATCTCGAACTTCACCGGAGGAGAATGGCCCTCAACGAGCTTGGCAAAAACAGGAGAGCACTGCAGCACGTTGATGTCATTGTGAGTTCCTGGCATACCAAAGAAGGAGAGCCAAATCCAGAGGTCCTGTGTGGCTACCGCCTCAAGCACCACACTGCAACCGCCTTTGGCGCCTTTGTACATCCCCTGCCAACCAAATGGGCAGTTCTTCCATTTCCAATGCATGCAGTCGATGCTTCCAAGCATCCCAGGAAATCCTCTTGCTGCATTCTGGGCTAGGATCCGAGCAGTGTCTTCCGCATTGGGTGCTCTCAAGTATTGTGGCCCAAACACTGCCACCACTGCCCGACAGAACTTGTAGAAACACTCTATGCTGGTGGACTCGGCCATGCGCCCATATTCGTCGAGTGAATCACTGGGAGCTCCATATGCAAGCATCCTCATCGCTGTTGTGCACTTCTGGATGGAGGTGAATCCAAGAGCGCCAGTGCAATCCATCTTGCACTTGAAGTAGTTGTCGAACTCCCGGATGGAATTCACAATCCTGAGGAAGAGCTTTCGGCTCATTCGATAACGACGCCGAAATGTTCTCTCGCCATGAAGTGGAGCATCGGCGAAGTAGTCGGAGTAGAGCATGCAGTAGCCTTGCAGACGATGCCGGTTCTTTGCTTTCACCCGCCCCGGCGCCGAGCCACCTCGACGCGGCTTTTCATTGCTCGCCAGCAGTTGGGCGAGGGTGGCGAGCACCATCAAATGCTCTTCTTCCTGGACGTCGGCCGCGGCTTCCTCCTCCAGCAGCGCGGCGAGCTCTTCCTCCTCATCGGAGTCCATCGCCGAGTCAGTCAAAATGCCGAACACCTTGCGCTCGGTGGGCGTGTACCCGCCGTTAAACCGCGCCTCCGCGGCCGGAAACGACGGCCGGAAACGCCCAGCTGCTGCGGGAGGGGCTGCCGTGGCGAAGCGCTGCTATTTTCCAGCGGGGAATGGCTATCTAGCGGAGTAGGCCGGCGCCCGTCGCGGGATACAGCTAGTGGTGGCCGAGGGCGCGGGGGGTGCGAGGCGAGTCGGGGAAAGAAAAACTTGACTTTTCCCCTGTCGGTGTGGGCCAGGCGTGCTTTTCCCTAGCGCCGGAGCCCCCAACGGCTCCCCAGCGCGCCGGGTTCGGCCTGTGACCGCCGGGCGGAAAAAAGGTCCGAACCGGCGATTTTCGGCGTCCTGGGGGCGCGACTGGGCCGTTTTTTCGGCGCCGGCGCGAAAAAATTGCCTGGGAGGCCTTATTGGGGGCGCGGCTGGAGATGCCCTAAGGCCAAGGCTTCCACCCTTTACCAAGTATATAAATGCATTAATTAAATAAGAGATATTGTGATATCCCAACATAATCCAGTTCCAACATAGAGCAATCTTCAACTTCACCTGCAACTAACAACGCTATAAGAGGGGCTGAGCAAAAGCTGTAACTTAGCCAGACAACGGTTTGCTAGGAAGGTGAAAAAGGTTAGAGGCTGACATGGCAATTTGGGAGACTTGATAACAAGTGGTAGGAAGCGCGACATAGCCATAGCATCGAAACAACTAGCATAGCAATGATAGTAGTGAGATCGAGGTTAACGGTCATCTTGCCTGAAATCCGACTATGAAGAAGACCGAGTCCATGAAGAAGACGAACGGGCATAGACGAACCAAGCGTAGTGAAACAAATCCTCACGATCGCAACGAAACAGGAACTATCGAGAAGTAGCACAATGGGAAAGAAGCAAACAATATAGTAAACAAACAAGCATAATCATGGCATGATGCACAAACAAATATGATGCATGACCAGTTTAAAAAGGCATGGCATGGCAAAATGCAACAAACAACACTACAATTTAAGTGGAGCTCATCGAATTATTTAGTTCACTCTTGTTTAAGTTACTCAACAATTATTAAATGTTAATTAACATGGCAAGAGGTGAAGCATAATGAAACTACCTAGCTAGGAAATTTAAATGAGGCCGGAAATAATAAACAACAATTCCAGAGAAACCTCATATGTCATTTAACAATTTAATGCAACAACAATTTTTAAACATTTAAAAGTGGTTATCATGATGCGGATGACATATTCAAGTTATATGCAATTTTATGAAAATGTGGACATGAGCATGTTATGAAGCATTTGGTCAGGGGTGCCACGGCATCGAATCCGAAAATGATGCCACGGCAACATACCGGTTCTGGTAGCTCATGAAGATACCGGTGCAAAAGGAAGTAGGCGTGAGCATGTCTTGCAAGGATGGTGGGATCATCCCGATTACCGGGTTCCCATGTGTCGGAGGCAAGGCAACGAGGACGCGCAAGGAACAACTCGGACACGGTGCAACCACGGGCCTCTCATACAACACACATGCATTCATTCATAGGCGTAGTCTCGGTGATATACCTTCGAAGCGTGCGTTACGGGCGGAACGAGTTTTGTAGTGAAAGTAGGCGTTCACGGGACGTCGTGGAAGTAGTGGTACACGTTGTCTTGTTGAATCAACGGCGGCGGTAGTTGTACAGACGGTCTTCGCCGACGGTAGTTGTTCGAGGTCGCTGCTAGAGGAACTTGCGGTCCATGTAGTCGAACTTGGCGTATCCGAAGGGATACTTGGCGAACAACGGTCGTCGTGGTACTTTTCACGTTCCGGTTGTGTAGTCGTACACAGGACTTCGGCGAGGGTCATCGTACTAGGCATCGGCGTCGAGGTACTTGCGTTCCAAAACGAAGCAACACAAAAGGCCTCGGGTCTTGGTGGTCAACGAAGAGGCCGGTCGTGCCTCAGTCTTGTGGGCAGGGGGGTAAGGAGCAGGGGCTCGCTGGGCTTTGGTGGCTTGCAACTTTGGCGGCATGCAAGGAGACCGGAGCCATGGATGGAGGAAGCTTGGGCGCGGGTGTGAACAGCAAGGCGGCGGTAGCAGGTGCGGCGAGTGGAAGCAGGGCCGACGGGAAGGTGCAGAAGTGAGGTGCGAGCGGAGAAGAGAGGCGAGACGGCCGGAGGAAGATGCGGCCGATGGAGGCACTGCTGGAAGAGGTCGGGAACGGCACGGGAGGAGGCACCGGTGCTCGATGCAGAGGAGGCCGACGCGAGCAGGGGCGACCTCTGGCCGGCTCCCGTCGGATCCGGCGACGAAGGGTGAGGGGAAGGCCGGGAACGGCAGTTGTGGCTTGAGGAAAACGGTGCCCATGACTGCACCTGGTGGCGCGCTGGAGGCGCGGTGCAGCAGGGGCGAGCGCGCGGCGCTGTCGAGGCCGGGGGCGTCGGGAGCAGCGGAGCTTGAGGGTGTAGCACCATGGCGAGGCAAGGGTGCGCAGGCATTGGGTGCGGCACCACGACGAGGCGGCAGCGGGGATGCTTGGCGGCTGGAGGTGGTGGTGCTCGCGGGCAAGGTGCGATGAGTGCGGCTCGCGATAGGGATCGGGACAGGAGCTCCTCTCCTGAGCGTGGTGACGGCGTGAGGGAGGATACGAGGGAGAGTGGGGGATCGAGAGGGAGCTAGGGTTATTAGATAGGCAGGGGCAGCTGGGCCAAGGGCCATGATGCAGATGGGCTGGCCTGGCTGGGCTGTTGGTTGGAGGCCCAGCTGGGCTATCTCTCCTCCCTCTCTCTCATATTTTCCCTTTAGTAGAAAAATAGGAAGAAAGTAAAGAGAGAAAGGAAAAGGTTAGGGAAGGAACTTTGGCATGCGGATAATTTTCCTGGACTCGCAAAAATAAGCTTGATCCAAGAGAATAGAAGTGTGCACGTGTGAGAGGTTCGAATTCGAACTCATTTGAATTTAATTCAAATGGTCTTGCATAGGAAGTAGGTGGTAGGGAGGTTCAAAAATGTTGAGAATTTTGGTGGAGCTCCGGAAAGTGACGAAAGAATTTATGGAGAACGTTTGAGGTCAAGAAGTGAGATAACAAAGGCATGGAATATTTTGCAAGTGTGTTATGGTGAATTCCAAATTAATGGAATATTTTATAATAGCTCCCTAATATTGGGAGGATATGTTACAAAGAGAAATCACCATTATTAATATCCCTCAATTTAAATGGACCAGGGACCCACATGATTTATTTAGTTGAGTTTTAAAAAGGGTTGCATGATGACATGATGCAATGCAAAAGATGTAATGATGAATGCATCAAATAAATAAATCACATGACGAAACTCGGAATAGCTGGAAGTCTTCTGGAGCGTCGGTCTCGGGGCGTCACAATCGCCCTAGCGGAAGCACCGTCGCCGAGGGAGATGGGGGAGTCAGAGACGTCAAGAACCCACTGGGGTAGTCGTCGGCCGCGGGCGCATCGAAGATGCACATCGCGGTGAAGGAGGCGGCGAGCATGTCGATGACGTCGTCCGCTAGCGAGACTGGCTCGTCGGTGTCAGAGGGGAGCCCTGTCAGGAATGTGAATCTGGCCGGGACCTTGAGCTGCCCCACGGTAGACGCCAGTTGTTGTGGTGGGCGCATGGCAGATGCCAAAGGATGGCTAAAGAGAGGAGGCAGCTCGAGGGCTTCGGTGGGCTCCAGAGGCAAGGTCGGCATGAGAGAGCGCGGGATGCAAGATATACCTAGGTTCGGGGCTCTCAGGAGAGACAACACTCCTAGTCCTGCCGAGGTTGGTTTATATGATGTGGTACAGAGTTGCTCCTAGAGCTGTTCGGAAGTAGAAGGAAGACAAGCCAAGGCTTAGGTTCTTCCCTCTCCCTGGTTTTTGTGTTTGTGTGGGTGTGTGTTCTACCGATCGTCTCGCCCCTGTACACAGAGGCCTCCTGGGGGGTTTTATAGGTCAACCCCCCAACGTTACAATGGTAAAGTTACAAGGCTGTGGGGTCGGGTTGTCATTGTCCGGGAAGCAGGTGCTGGGACCCGTCGGGTGTCAGGGCTCGCCGGGTTCCCCGGGCAAAGACCCCATGTGCAGGCGGCACTGTTCTCTATCTTGTCGGGCGTCACGGAGTGGTCGGATCGAGTCGGCTACAGTGGCGCTCCGCCTGGTCGCCGTCTGCTGTCGTCAGCAGTGATGATGGGCGCGCTATAGGCACGCCGGCCTCGGTCAGCAGGGCAGGTGGGGCACTCGTGCCATGCCTCTACCGGTCAGAGGAGTTGGTGGGCACTTGTAACGCCCCAAGACCGACGCTTCAGAAGACTTCCATATTTTTGTGATCATCGTGTGTTTCTTTTGTGCTTGCTCTTTTATTTTTGCATTGCATCATGTCATCATGCCAGCATGTCATTTAATTTTTAAAACCTCAACTAAATAAATTGCATAGATCGTTGATCTATTTAAATCGAGGGATATTCACATGGTGATTTCTCTTTAAAACATATTCAAAGTCTCCTACTATTATTAGGGAGCTATAATAAAATTATTCCGTTTATCTGGAAATCACCATAACACACTTGCAAAATATCCCATGCCGTTGTTATCTCAATTCTTGGTCTCCAACCTTGCCCATAATTTCTTTCATCATTTTCCGGAGCTCCACCAAAAATCCAAACATTTTTGGACCTTCCCTACCCTCACTTCCTATTCAAATCATTTGAATTTAAATCAAATGAGTTTGAATTTAAATCTTTCGGTCATGCCCACTTCTATTTTTCCTGGTTCCAGCTCATTTTTGTGAGCCCGGGAAAATTATCCGTGTGCCCAAATTCTTCCTCTAACCTTCTCTTCTCTCTTTTCCTTTCTTCCAGTTCTCTGTTAATGAAAAGAGTAGAGGGGGAGAGAAGAAGCTCAGCAGCCTTGCAGCCCAGCAACCAGGCCCAACCCTAGCGCCTATCTAACCCTAGCCCCGATCCCCTCCTCTCGATCCCCTGGTCTCTCCCTCCTTCCCCGCTCGCGCCGCCAGAGAGGAGCGAGAGCCTCTCGCTCGATCCCGTAACGCCGCCACCTCACGCCCTCGATCTCCTCTGCCTCGCGTCGCCCTCCGTCGTCAAGCGCCACCCCTGTCCGGATCCGTCGGGCCCTGCCATGGCCGTGCCTCCCTGCTGCCGAGGCCCCGCCGCCAAGTCCCGCCTGCGTCGTTCTGTCGAGCGCCGGGACGAATGGGAGCAGCTCCTCCTCGCCTCGTCCACGTCGACGAGAGCCGTGCCTTGGACCTCTGCACCCTCAACGGAGCGAGCTCGTCCCCGCCACGCTAAGCCCCTCTCCATCGACCGCGACCAGTGCTGCGCCTCCACGCCGTCTTCCGCGCCTGGCCTCTCCCTCGCCTCGCTAGTGCCCGTCTCCGGCCACCACGAGCGCCACCAGCAGCAGCTTCAGGATGTCCCCACCGCCAAGTCCCTCACCGCCTCTCTCTGCTACACCTTGTGCGACCTCCTGCCTTGTTCCCACGCCGCTCGTCGCCAAAAACCAGCAGGAGGAGCCCGGCCCCACGACATCCTCTGCTGCACCTCCACCGGCCGGTGACCTCACCTGAACCTCGCCAGCAAGCAGCCCGCTAGGACAGGCCAGTCCCGCTCGGAACCAGCCTCCTCCACTCGCCAAGTACCACAACCATCACGTTTTGTTTCATCACCGTCAAGGCCGAGTGGACGCCAAATACCAGGACGTCAAGTTCCTCGCCGGACCCGAACATCTACGAACGTGTAAAACTACTTACACTACCGTCGCGAGAAAGACTACTTCCACTACGGCCCTTGTACCACTACTTCCTTCGTCGAACTCGACCCGCTCCGAAATGCACGCTTCGAAGGTATAAACCCAAGACGACGCTCGCGAACGAATGAATGTGTGTTGTATGAGATGCCCGTGTTGCACCGTGATCGATTTGTCTTTGCACGTTCCTTGTTTGCCATGCCACCGTCACGTGGGACACCCGGTATCCGGGATCACTCCCCATCTCTTGCGTGTTTCACACATCCGCACACTTCTCGTTTGCATCGGTATCTCACTCAAGTTACCGGGACCGGAATGTTGCCGTGGCACCATTTCCGTTGTAGTTGTCGTGGCACCCCTTTCGTTCCGCCACGGTGACAAATGCTTCATAACATGCTCTTGTCAACATTTCATAAAATTGCATAAAACTTGCATATGTCATCCGCATCATGATAACAACAATTAAAATGTTTAAAATTGTTGTTTGTGTTAAATTGCTAAATAACATGGGGATTTTCCGGAATTGTTGTTTGTGTTTCCGGCCTCATTTAAACTTGCCTAAATAGTTATTTTACTTATGTTTCACCTCTTGCCATGTTTATAACAACATGTAATATTGTTGTGTTCCTAAGCGAGAGCGAATAAAATAACTCAAATGTGGTGTTTCGTGAATATGCAACTCGTTGCATATTGAGCTGCACTTAACTTGTAGTGTTGTTTGTGCATATTGCCATGCCATGCCTCATTAAACCGGACATGCATCATACTTGCTTGTGCATCATGACATGTTTATGCTTGTGTGTTTACCATGTAGTTTGCTTCTTTCCGGTTGCGCTTCTACTTGATAGTTCCGGTAACGTTGCGTTTGTGAGGATTCGTTCGACTACGTTGGTTCGTCTACTTCATGGACTCGTTCTTCTTCCTTGCGGGATTTCAGGCAAGATGACCATTACCCTCGATATCACTTCTATCTTTGCTTGCTAGTTGCTTCGTTCTATCGCTATGCTGCGTTACCTATCACTTGTTTACCATGCCTCCCATATTGCCATGTCAGCCTCTAACTTTTCACCCTTCCTAGCAAACCGTTGTTTAGCTATGTTACCGCTTTGCTCAGCCCCTCTTATAGCGTTGTTAGTTGCAGGTGAAGTTGAAGATTGCTCCATGGTGGACAGGATTATGTTGGGATATCACAATATCTCTTATTTAATTAATGCATCTATATACTTGGTAAAGGGTGGAAGGCTCGGCCTTATGCCTGGTGTTTTGTTCCACTCTTGCCGCCCTAGTTTCCGTCATACCGGTGTTATGTTCCCGGATTTTGCGTTCCTTACGCGGTCGCGTGATTTATGGGACCCCCTTGACAGTTCGCTTTGAATAAAACTCCTCCAGCAAGGCCCAACCTTGGTTTTACCATTTGCCTACCTAAGCCTTTTTCCCTTGGGTTCTGCAGACTCAAGGGTCATCTTTATTTACCCCCTCGGGCCAGTGCTCGTCGTGAGTGTTGGTCCAACCTGTCAGCCGTCGGTGGCCACCAGGGGCAACTCTGGGATGGCCTACCGGAAGTTTGGACAATCCGGTGTGCCCTGAGAACGAGATATGTGCAGCTCCTATCAGGATTTGTCGGCACATTTGGGCGGCTTTGCTGGTCTTGTTTTACCATTGTCGAAATGTCTTGTAAACCGGGATTTCGAGACTGATCGGGTCTTCCTGGGAGAAGGTATATTCTTCGTTGATCGCGAGAGCTTATCATGGGCTAAGTTGGGACACCCCTGCAGGGTTATAAACTTTCGAGAGCCGTGCCCGCGGTTATGTGGCAGATGGGAATTTGTAATGTCCGGTTGTAGATAACTTGACACCAGATCCGAATTAAAACGCATCAACCGCGTGTGTAGCCGTGATGGTCTCTTCTCGGCGGAGTCCGGGAAGTGAACACGGTTTGGGTTATGTTTGACGTAAGTAGGAGTTCAGGATCACCTCTTGATCATTTCTAGTTGACGACCGTTCCTTTGCTCCTCTTCTCGCTCTCATTTGCGTATGTTGGCCACCATATTTGCTTAGTGCTTGCTGCAACTCCACCTCATTACCACTTCCTACCCTTAAGCTTAAATAGTCTTGATCTCGCGGGTTTTGAGATTGCTGAGTCCTCGTGACTCACCAGATACTATCACAACAGTTGCACGTGCCGGCAATGCCAGTGCAGGTGATGCAACCGAGCTCAGATGGGAGCTCAATGAAGATCTTGTTCATTGCTATGTTTCGTTTCATGTTGATCAGTAGTGGAGCCTAGTTGGGACGATCGGGGATCTAGCAGTTGGGTTATCTTATTTTCTTTTGGCTTCATCCGTAGTCGGACCATGTGTGTACTCTGAATGATGTATGAATTATATGTTCATTGTGTGAAGTGGCGATTGTAAGCCAACTCTTTATCCCATTCTTGTTCATTACATGGGATCGTGTGAAGATGACCCTTCTTGCGACTAAACCACCATGCGGTTATGCCTCTAAGTCGTGCTTCGACACGTGGGAGATATAGCCGCATCGTGGGTGTTACAGCACTGTTGCCATACTCATCTCTGAGTGGAGACTCGTCCCATCATACGGGTGGGATGGGACTGGAGCTGACCCGTGGCCAGGTGGAGGAAAACACCACGAGGGAGCTAGCTTGTTGGGGAAGCCTTGATGCGTCGGGTCCCGCCGGCATGCGCCAGCCGGCAGGGCCGGGTTGCCATCTTGATTGTGTCGAAGAGTTCGGCCGGGTTGAGGGACATGGCCGGGTAGGGGAACCTGGCCAAGTGCGAGCCGGACTGAGGGGCGATGCTGGCCCCGATGTTTTGAAAAAGATCTGGGTTTCGGTGCCTGCCCAGGGTTCATCCCCCCGACAAGTGGTTAGCAGCATCTCCTCCTCCTCATCGTGCCTAATGGGTATCTCAAAGCGTCTAGAAATGCGGGAGGCATAGATACCTCCAATGATAGGACCCCTCGAACGGTTTAAACTCAACCGTCGAGCAACAGTGGCGGCCAAACTAAAAGTTCTATCACAATATAAAGCATGGTGCAAAATAGCAAGGTCAAGGGCACTAAGGCCTCCACTCTCCCCATGACCAATCAAACACCTCCCCACAAATAATGAATAATAGCGTAAAATAGGAAAAATGTAAGCTATCCACTCTTGCTTCCGACACCCCTCTCTTTTCCCCTACGGTAATTTCATCAATAAAATCTTCCACACATCTTGGACGTGGTTCACTGATGTTGCCCTCATAAGGTAATTAGCAAACCTCACAACAATCATAAAGCGTCATCTCCTTATGCTCATCATATAAATAAAACTCTACCATGGGTGGTAATTTCCTAGCATGAAGGTGAAAATTTTGCACAAAGGAATTAGTGAGTAGGAGGTATTGGTCACACTTATCATGGAGGAAGTCGGTGGTGCCTACATTCTCCACCAAATAATAGAAATCCTCGTAAATTCCGGCCACGCTCAAGAATGCTTCACTTGTCCATTCACACAACCGAACCTCCGCGGTGCGAGAAAGGTTGTACTTGGGCCTCTTCTTTTCCTCATTCTCATTTTCTTTAAAACCCTAGCTTGAAGAGCCTCTCAACCATCTCTTCATCATTTCTTTTCTCAGAAAATTTCTGAAATTTTTAGTGACTCAAAACAAAAGTGAAGAAAACTCAACGAAATTGATAGTAACTACTCCCACAAGTGCCTAGAGGCTATATCATGCAACAAAACTACTTCGGACCATATAAATTTGACATGCAAGCTCAAGAACAAGGCACTCGATGTGAGGACCAGCGCGTGGCGCAGACAAAGAAGTACCCAGGCAGCCCGCCTCAGGGGCGCCAGGCTGGGAGGAACAAACAAGCACCACCTCTCGATGGCCTGACGAGGCCTCAGGAGCCCCGGCCTCGGGAGCCGTGAGCTGCGTCCCCCCATCGACAACCGCCACACAGTGGGCTTCACAAGCCTCGGAGGATGACGCTTCGGGAGCCTAGTTCGGTGTTGACGCCACGACACCCAAGTCTCCAGCCTCAAGCGATGCTTGCCTCCCTGCGCCCACTCTTGGGGCAAGATCGGCGCTGGCGGCGAGGAAAGGGGCCACGGCGACAGGATTGTCGCGAGGCCCTGCAAGGCAGGACGGACGCAACCCCCATTCGTTGAAGAGAGGCATCTGTCTCGCGAACTCGGCCCTGCTCGAGCAAAGATACAGGAGGCTACCCCAATGTCGCACGTCGCCCGGCGAGGGGTCGCCAGTCAAGACCACAAGCACTATTCTCAGTGTTTCGGGCGCAAGATCTGTCTCCTAAAGCCTCATGCGGCCCCGGTCGCCGGTCAGGGCCCACATCGGTCGGGAATGGCACTGGAGAGGAGCAATGCGACACTGGAGGAACTCTTTCACCACCCGAGGCGCAGTCACGCCGAGATCTCTCAACCTCCTCAATCGATACCAGAAGAAGGCAAGCTGGGGGCTCACGAGTCTATCGTGGCCCTAGCCGGGATTGGGGACAGCAGGCGACGACGGAGGCAAGAGCAGAGGGCTGAGCACCCCGACATCCACATACAACCACCGCGTTCAAAACCCGCTCGTGGACGGCGGGAGGTCAAAATCAATCCCCAAGGCGGCCGTCTCTGCCCCGGCCTGGAAGCTCACGCACCTCGAGCACTGCGAGGGGTTGGTCAGGTGTAGCGAGAAGAAGTGGCGCAAGAGGGCGACGGAAGGAGCAATGCCCACCATGGCTTCGCAAACAAAGGCGAAGATGGCGAGAAGAGTAATGGATGGGGGATCAAGATGCATCATATGGATCTGATAATGGGAAAGCACTGCATTGAAGAAGGCGGAGAAAGGGGGAACCAAGCCAGCCCACAGGGCATCGACAAAGAATCGAACCTCGGTGACTGTCTTGTGAATGGAGGCATGGGACGCAGGCCAGGTCATCGTCTTTTCGCACTCGTTGAAGCTGGAAGCGAGCGCAGGGCAGACCTTGCCCAGGGCCTCCAAATTGAGCACCAATGACCGGCCGACGGCGGGCCCAATTGCCGAGGACGAGCTGGATGAGGGCAGAGGCTTCTTCCCCTTCTCCTTGCTAGTTGGCGCCATGGCAATGGAGGGGGCAGAGCTCATGTCAGATAGGAAGCGGAAATAGAGGCTCGAGGAAGAAAGGGGAATAGGAAGCACACAGGCAGCGAGGAGGAAATAACTGTGCAAAGCGCCGTGGCTGCCTAGCCAGGCGGATATTGGGGCAGCATGGGGAAGTGGAGACGCCCACGTCCAATCAATCGCCACGCATCGACCAAGGACGCAGGCTATGAGGGCCTGCGGCGCTCCATACTTGCCCTTTGGCTTCACTGCTAAGCTAAGTCCGAGCACGCCTTGGGCCCGGGGGCTACTGTCGGCATTCTAGGAATGGGGGTCCCCAGACTTGCCTACCTGCGGCCTACTACACGGCTCAACTAGTGGCCTAGTGCGCCCGTCTTTGTCAACCAAGAACTCAAGACCCTCGCGAGGGGCCAAGCCTCGCGGGGCGGACGGTGCAAGGCCTCCTCAGGGGCAGCCTCACCAGGCAGGCTCGCGAGGAGGCGGAGAGATCAAGGCAAGGGGCACCTCGCGAGGTGCTCATGACGCAAGCCATGAAGATCAAGACCATGCGGGCGCCAGGCGGGCGCCAACCTGTGCAGTGTTCTCGTTTCCTCTTTGGTGCAAAGGGGGCAAGCGTAGGCGTGGAGTACCGAGGCATCAGGTAAAGATTTCCATATCGGTGCAACGAGACCAAGACCAGCAGAGCGGCAGGACGGAGGTCACCGTGGAGCCCAAGACAGCGTCATCACCAACACCTTTGGCAGTCGAAGACCACCTTTAGTCAGGATAGCTTGTACTAGCTGTCCCCTTTCAAAATGGCTATTGTTGGATTCCTTCCCGCTCAATATTTGGGAAGAGGACAGTGCCTCTATAAATAGAGATAGCCACCATAGTAGAGGGCATCGGATCGATTCCTCTCCAAACACACCACCAAGCACAACAAAACCTCTCCTCGCGAGGCTGTTCTTCCTTTATATTGTTCATCATCAGCCTAAGAGGCAATCCACCACACCACACACTGGATTAGGGTATTTACCACACGGTGGCCCGAACCAGTATAAACCTTGTTTCTCTTGTGTTGTTCATCGATCTAGCTTAGTAATCGCGGCGAGGCTGAGGGCGTGTTTCGGTAGGGAGAAGATCTCTGTGCGCACCCCAGAGTTCGAACCTTAAGGGTTTTGCCAGAACCCAATATTCGACAGTGTTTCAGCATCAGAAATAGAAATATCATTTGGATTCTCAGGTGTGTCTACAACAGGTTCACTAGAAGCATGCAAAGTCTGATTTGTTTTATTTTTCTTTTTATTACTGGATGGACTAGGTGCATCAGTGTTAATTCTCTGAGAATCTTGCCCAACTCTCTTAGGACGGTCCTCAGGATACAAAGGTTCCTGAGTCATTTTACCAGCTCTAGTCATAACTCTAATAGCATGATCATTGTTCTTATTATTCATCTGTCTGAGCAAATCATTTTGTGCCTTAAGTACTTGTTCTACTTGAGTTTTTACCATAAAAGCATGTTTACTGATAAGCTTAAGATCATTAATAGTTCTACACATATAATCACCCAAGCGTTCAAGGATATAAGCATTATGTTTCAATTGTCTAGTAACATAAGCATTGAAGTTTTCGTGTTTAACAATAAAGTTATCAAATTCATCCAAGCATTGACTGGCAGACTTATTATGAGGAATATCTACTTCACCAAATCTATAGAGAGAATTTACCTCTACCACCTATGTCGGGTTATCAAGACCATATATATCTTCAATAGGTGGTAAATTCTTAACATCTTCAGCTTTAATACATCTTTCTTTCATAGATTTCTTTGCCTCTTGCATATCTTTAGGACTAAGAAATAGAATACCTCTTTTCTTAGGAGTTGGCTTAGGAGGTGGTTTGGGAAGAGTCCAATCATTATAATTACTCAATATATTATTCAATAGTATTTCAGCTTGTTCAACAGTTCGTTCCCTGAAAACACAACCAGCAGAACTATCTAGGTGGTACCTCGAAGCATTGATTAGTCCATTATAAAAGATATCAAGTATTTCATTTTTCATGAGAGGATGATCAAGCAAAGCATTAAGTAATTGGAGAAGACTCCCCCAAGCTTGTGGGAGACTCTCTTCTTCAAATTGCATAAACTTAAATATTTCCTGTAAAGCAGCTTGTTATTATGAGAAGGAAAATATTTTCAGAGAAGTAATAGATCATATCCCGGGGACTACACACACAACCAGGAGCAAGAGAATTAAACCATATCTTAGCATCACCCTTTAACGAGAAAGGAAACAACTTAAGAATATAGTAATAGCGATTTTTTTCCTCATGAGAAAATAGGGTGGCTATATCATTCAATTTAGTAAGATGTGCCACAAAAGTTTCAGATTCATAACCATGGAAAGGATCAGATTCAACCAAAGTAATTAACTCAGGATCGACAGAGAATTCATAATCCTTATCAATAACAAAGATAGGTGAAGTAGCAAACTTAGGGTCATATTGCATTCTAGCATTCAAAGATTTTTCTTTCAGCTTAGCTAATAGTTTCTTAAGATCATCTCTATCATCGCAAGCAAAAAAGTCTCTAGCAGTTTCTTCATCCATAATATAACCCTCGGGTACCTTAGGCAATTCATATCTAGATGGGCAATCATAATCTTCAGTTTCAATAATTTCATCAGTTTCAGTAATTCCATTCTCTCTAACCCTAGCAAGTTGTTCATCAAGAAATTCACATAGTGGCACAGTATTGTCAAGCAAAGTAGTAGTATCATCATAAGCATCATGCATAGCAGTAGTAACATCATCAATTACTTGCGACATATCAGAATGAATAGCAGGTGGTGGTGTTGCAAGCTTACTCAAAACAGAAGGTGAATAATGTGCAGAGCTAGATGGCAGTTCCTTACCTCCCCTCGTAGTAGGGGAAAAATCTTGGTTTTGTTATCTTTCAAATTCTTCATAGTGATCAACAGATACAAATACAAAGTGACTCAGAGAATAGAGCTATGCTCCTCGGCGATGGTGCCAGAAAAAGGTCTTCATAACCCACACACATAGGGGATCGCAACAGTTTTCGAGGGTAGAGTATTCAACCCAAATTTATTGATTCGACACAAGGGGAGCCAAAGAATATTCCCAAGTATCAGCAGCTGAGTTGTCAATTCAACCACACCAGAAAGACTTAATATCTGCAGCAAAGTTTTTAGTAGCAAAGTAGTATGGAAGTAACGGTAACGATGGCAAAAGTAATAGTAGCAGTTTTGTAGCAATAGTAATAGTAGCAACGCGAAAGTAACTTAGCAAAGATCAATATTTGAAAAGCTCGTAGGCAATGGATCAGTGATGGATAATTATGTTGGATGGAATTTATCATGCAACAGTTATAACCTAGGGTGACACGGAACTAGCTCCAATTCATCAATATAATGTAGGCATGTATTCCGTATATAGTTGTACGTGCTTATGGAAAAGAAATTGCATGCCATCTTTTGTCCTACCCTCCCATGGCAGCGGGGTCCTAATGGAAACTAAGGGATATTAAGGCCTCCTTTTAATATAGAACAGGAATAAAGCATTAACACTTAGTGAATACATGAGCTCCTCAAACTACCGTAATCACCGGAAAGAATCCCAATTATTGTCACCTTGGGGCACGCGGATCATAACTCGTAATTGGTTTCTACAACTTGCAAGATCGAATCAATAACACATATATATATTCAAGAAAACATAAGAGGTTCAGATCTGAAATCATGGCACTCGGGCCCTAGTGACAAGCATTAAGCATAACAAAGTCATGGAAACATCAATCTCGGAACATAGTGGATACTAGGGATCAAACCCTAACAAAACTAACTCGATTACATGATAAATCTCATCCAATCCATCACCGTCCAGCAAGCCTATGATGCAATTACTCACGCATGGCGGTGAGCATCATGAAATTGGTGATGGAGGAAGGTCGGTGATGATGATGGCGACGAATCCCCCTCTCTGGAGCCCCGAACAGACTCTAGATCAGCCCTCTCGATGAAGAATTGGATGCGGAGACAACTCCGTATCATAAATCGCGATGAATCCTTCTCTCTAATTTTTTTCTCCACGGATGTGAATATATAGCGTTGGAATTAGGGTCGGAGGAGGTCCAGGGAGCCCAAAAGCCACCTAGGCGCTCCTCGGGGGGTGCGTCCCTAGGCTTGTGGCCAATGGGTGGACCCCCTCTGGTTGATTCATTCGCCAATAGTTTTTATATATTCCAAAAATATTCTCCGTAAATTTTCTTGTTAATCCAAGAACTTCTATTTCTGCACAAAAATAATACCATGACAATTCTGCTGACAACAGCGTCAATCCAGGTTAGTTCAATTCGAATCATGCAAATTAGAGTCCAAAACAAAGGCAAAAGAGTTTGGAAAAGTAGATATGATGGAGACGTATCAGTGCCCCTCCCTGTCACCTTTGGCAAGCGTGACAACTACCACACTGAGCTCATCAACTTTGATGTGGCGCACATTGGCCTCCCATACAACGCCATCCTGGGATACCCCATGCTCGGCAAGTGCATCACAGTGACCCACCACGGCTACAATGTCCTCAAGATGCATGGATGCAGCGGCATCATCACTATCGCCCGTGACGAGAAGGACATGGTCTACTCCCTCGAGCATGCCTACTAGGCCGCTGCGGCTGAAAACTCCGACGGCGAGAATGTCACCACGCCTCTTGAGGCTACCCCCACAAACAAGAACCAACTCCTCCCTAAGGATCGCTCTGAAGCGAATAAGAAGCCGGCTGGTGGCGACACCTAGGGCTCCGCCCCTGCTGTCGGGGCTTGCCTTCCTCCCGCGTAGGAAGGCTCTCCCGGCGGCTCCCTCTATGCAGGCTCGGGGGCTTCCACCTGGAGAGCATCTGACCTGACCTGTGTGACGAGGGAGGTGCTTGGGCACCACTTGGAGGCGTGCCTCGATGCACGACCCCTCAAGCAAGGAGCACGGCGCCAGGAGCATAAGAGTTCATCACCTACGAGATTCACAAGCTGTAGGAAGCATGGGCCATGCGCGGCAAGCGTCGCCCCACACGCCCTGGCAATTCAGTTGCCGCTCCCGACGTGAGCAGCGAGATGCGTGTGTGAGTCGACATCGCGGGCGTCAACACTACAAACAACACTTCCGTGAAGATACATGTTTGTCACAGTAAGTCACATTTTTTGTCATGCATGTACATCCATGACGATTTTATGACAGAATCAAGATAGTCATACATGTGCTGTCATAGAAGTGTTCCATGACAATACTTAAATTATCATCAGGGAAGTGAACACTTCCATGACGATAAATCGCAAGTCATGGAAGTCTTTTCGTCAAGGGTAACCGACATGTGGCATCCACCGTAAGTGGTCGCCATTAAGCTATCCGGTCCAACTTTGGATCCAATAACCCATTAACAGCAATGACCGATGGCGATTTTCCACATGTACAATTCTCATTGGCCAAAGGAACCACGTGTCAACTCCGCGTTTGGACATATGTCATCCAGAGAATTGACGGGAGGCGCCTATGATATGTCGACACATGGCTCAGCCCAACAGTGCTCCATTAGGTCAAAAGGCCAGCCCGTTTCACTTGGTCGAACGATAGTGGACCGAGCCACGAAAGCATGTTAACGGCATGTTCGCATATAGCCCATTTACAGCCCGCTAACTCGTGGCCCATTATGGCCTATCCAAATTAGGCCCAGTAGCGTCATCTGGGCCCTCCAATATGATTCCAGCCCATTGTAACTCCTGGCCATGTATGACCCATGACATCTTGCGGTCCATATGAGGCCCTTTGTAAATCAAGGCCCATTAATGGCCCATGGTGAAACTGGCCCATAATGAATAGTAAATCACTTTATACCCCTTAACAGCCCATTATTCCATTGAGCCATTTCTTTCCCATGTTACCTTTCGGCCTTCTAGGGCCCAATTATTCTTGGGCTCATTTCCAGCATATGATTACTTACGGTCGGTAACTGGCCTGTTCCGCTGATGGGCCAAATTCAGCCCGTGGTTACAGTCGGCCCGTTTGTGGTCCATTAATCCAGTGGGCCGTTTTCATAGCGTCATCTAATATGGCCCATTAACGACTTGTTATGCCTATCGATAGAATTAAGCCTGTTATACATACCGGCCTATTAACGTCCCATTATGGTCGGCCCATAAACAGATGATTCCCATTATAGACCATTTACGGCCCACATTGTGGACCACTATTAGCCCACGAATAGTATGGCGTGGCTCCATCAACGGCCTGGTACGGCCTAGCTTCAACATCGACAACTCAAGACCCTCATGAGGGGCCATGCCTCGCGAGGCGGACGACACCAAGACCTCCAAAAGGAGCAGAGATTTCCATGCAAGCCACACCTCATGAGGTTCGGGTGATGTGAGCCATGACAACCAAGGTCAGGCGGGCGCTAGCGGGCACTGTGTACTGATGACCCACAAGTATAGGGGATCTATCATAGTCCTTTCGGTAAGTAAGAGTGTCGAACCCAACGAGGAGCAGAAGGAAATGATAAGCAGTTTTCGATAAGGTTTTCTCTGCAAGCACTGAAATAGTAGGTGATAGATAATTTTGTGATAAGATAAATAGTAACGAGCAAAAAGTAAATAAAGTCAATAAAGTGCAGCAAGGTGGCCCAATCCTTTAGGTAGAAAAGGATAAGCCTGGACAAATTCTAATAACGAAGAAGGAGCTCCCGAGGACACATTGGGAATTATCATCAAGCTAGTTTTCATCACGTTCATATGATTCGCGTTCGTACTTTGATAATTTGATATGTGGGTGGACCGGTACTTGGGTACTGCCCTAACTTGGACAAGCATCCCACTTATGATTGACCCCTATTGCAAGCATCCGCAACTACAAAAAGGAGTATTAAGGTAAACCTAACCACAACATTAAACATATGGGTCCATATCAACCCCTAACGAAGCAACGCATAAACTAGGGTTTAAGCTTCTGTCACTCTAGCAACCCATCATCTACTTATTACTTCCCCATGCCTTCCTCTAGGCCCAAATAACGGTGAAGTGTCATGTAGTCGACGTTCACATAACACCACTAGAGGAAAAGACAACATACATCTCATCAAAATATCAAACGAATACCAAATTCACACGACTACTAATAGCAAGACTTCACCCATGTCCTCAGGAACAAACGTAACTACTCACAAAGCATATTCATGTTCATAATCAGAGGAGTAGTAATATGCATAAAGGATCTGAACATATGATCTTCCACCAAGTAAACCAATTAGCATCAACTACAAGGAGTAATCAACACTACTAGCAACCCACAGGTACCAATTTGTGGTTTTGATATAAGATTGGATACAAGAGATGAACTAGAGTTTTGAGAGGAGATGGTGCTGGTGAAGATGTTGATGGAGATTGACCCCCTCTCGATGAGAGGATCGTTGGTGATGATGTTGGTGATGATTTCCCCCTCCCGGAGGGAAGTGTCCCCGGTAGAACAGCTCCGCCAGAGCCCTAGATTGATTCCGCCAAGGTTCCGCCTCGTGGTGGCGGAGTTTTGTCCCGTAAGCTTGCCCACGATTTATTCCAGGGTAAAAGTGATGATATAGTAGAAGATGGATGCCAGGGGCCCACCAGGGGGCCCAGGAGATAGGAGGCCACGCCCTACAGGGGGGGGGGGCGCCCACTGTCTCCTGGACAGGGCGTGGGCCCCCTGGCCTATTTCTTTCGCTAATAAATTCTTATTAAATCCAAAAAGTTGTTTCGTGGAGTTTCAGGACTTTTGGAGTTGTGCAGAATAGGTTTCCAACGTTTGCACCTTTTCCGGCCAGAATTCTAGCTGCCGGCATCCCCCCTCTTCATGATAAACCTTGTAAAATAAGAGAGAGTAGCCATAAGTATTGAGATATAATGTGTAATAACATCCCATAATGCAATAAATATTGATATAAAAGCATGATGCAAAATTGACGTATCAACTCCCCCAAGCTTAGACCTCGCTTGTCCTCAAGCGGAAGCCGAAATCGAAACATATGTCCACATGTTTAGTGATAAAGGTGTCGATAAAAATAAAATACGGACATGAGGGCATCATGATCATTCTAATAACAACAACATATATAGATTTTTGTCATATGATTTCCTATGTTCAAGTAATAAGCAATTCACAATGTCAAGTATGGTTCAAAAACTTCATTGGGAACTAACAAACTGTAATCTCAGTCATTGAAGCAATTGTAATTTATCGTAACATCAGAAAGAGTCAATAATAGAGCTATTCAGCAAGCTCACATACTCAACTATCTTGTAGTCTCCTACAACTGATAACACTCACGCAATACTTGTGGTTATAGAGTTTCAGCCGGACACTAGGAAAGATAGGGGCTTATTGTGTTGCCTCCCAACGTATTCACCTTTAGGTGATGTTAACAATAATAGCCTATGCCAACTTACATCCAATTGGATATATATATCACGATCTTTCAAACACGAGGAGCTTGCCAAAGGATAAAATGAAAAAGTGAA
This sequence comes from Triticum timopheevii, assembly GCA_963921465.1. NCBI lineage: Eukaryota > Viridiplantae > Streptophyta > Magnoliopsida > Poales > Poaceae > Triticum > Triticum timopheevii. The sequence goes on from OY997268.1 coordinate 256,912,547, forward strand.
AGGTGAGCATCACCTTGACTCAAGCATAAAGTAAAACATAAAGTAAAAGATAGGCCCTTCACAGAGGGAAGCAGAGGTTGTCATGCGCATTTAGGGTTGATGCATAAAGTCTTAGTGCAAAAGAACGTCACTTTATATTGCCCCTTGTATGTGGACCTTTATTATGCAGTCCGTCGCTTTTATTACTTCCACAACAAGTTCGTACAAAGTTTATTTTCTCTGCACTAATAAGTCATACATATATAGAGAGCAATTTTTATTGCTTGCACCGATGACAACTTACTTGAAGGATCTTACTCAATCCATAGGTAGGTATAGTGGACTCTCATGGCAAAACTGGGTTTAAGGATATTTGGAAGCACAAGTAGTATCTCTACTTGGTGCAAGAATTTTGGCTAGCAAGAGGGGGAAAGGCAAGCTCAACATGTTTGGAAGGTCAATGACAATATACTTTAACTGAGATGTGGGAAAACATAAACCATAACGTTATCTTCCTTGTCCAACATCAACTCTTTTAGCATGTCATACTTAATGAGTGCTTCACAATCATAAAAGATGTTCAAGATAATATATTTATGTGTGAACCCCTCTTTCCTTATCACTTCCTATTAATTGCAACGATGACCAAGGCTACGTTCATCAACTCTCAACAATTTTTATGCCTCATACTTTCTATGTGTGAAGTTATTACTATCCATAAGATCAATATGAACTCTTTTATTCTTTCTACTTCCTCAAGATCATAGCAATCATAGCAAAGCCCTTGACTCAACACTAATCTTTATTATAGATAGCACACAAACTCGATTACATAAAGAGATCACAATGCAAAACTCAAAACTACTTGATATCAAAACTTCAATCTACTAGATCAAGATACTACTAAAAGGATCGAACTAAATAAAGCGATAAAGATAGCAGTGTGATGGTGATACGATACCGGGGCACCTCCCCCAAGCTTGGCAGTTGCCAAGGGGAGTGCCCATACCCATATGATTATTTCTCCTTCTTCACGGTTGGTGTTATGATCTTCTTGGCGATGATGCCCTTCAGGATACGGTTCTCCTCCTCGAGCTTATTGACTTGTTGTTTGAGGTCCATATTTTCTTTACGGAGCTTGCCCGTAACGGACAAAGCTCCTTTTACCCAAGGATTCTGCATAGCTTCTGGAGAACAAGTGAAACTCTTTTTCATGTTTTCATAAGAAAGAAATCTAGAGTTGGAAGGAGTGACCGAAGTAGGGACAGCCAGGCTAGGGAGTTCCCCCATAGTGAATTCTGCTCGGAGATAAGAGGTAACTTCTTGATCCTCCTCCATGGCATCTATTATTTTCAAATCAGCCTCCATCTCATCCTCTGTTGATGGCCCAAAGTGATAGGCATCACTATTTGCTCCAGGACCTGGCGTTGGGTGAGACACCCGACTCTCCCCAACTGACTCCTGAGAAGACATCTTGCTTTATTCTGCAACAAGGACAGCTCGAAAGAAAAACAGAGGATATTTGCGTGATACGGTGGTCAAAACCTTTGGGAGTATATATAATGAATTTTTACCGACCAAAATACGTAACATACAAGAAAACGGAGTCCGGGAGGCACACGAGGTGCCCACGAGACAGGGGAGCACGCCCTACAGGGGGGGCGCGGCCTCCTCTCTCGTGGGAGCCTCGTGTCCCTTTCGGACTACTTCTTTCTTCCTAAAATTCTTAAATAATCCAAAACTGATAAAAATTGCCATTAGAGTTGTTTTGGAGTCGGTTTACTTACCGTACCACATACCTATGCCTTTTCGGTGTCTGGAACGTTCTGGAAAGTGTCTCTTATGTATTCATCAGGGGTTATGGTTTCAATAATATTGGTTTCAACATTGATAGGATTACCTGAAATATAATGTTTAATTCTTTGACCATTTACCACCCTGGGATTTGTGCCTTCGAAGTTGTTGATTTTTATAGCACCAGAATGATAGACCTCCTCGATAACGAGAAGTTTTCCTGCAAAAAATCTTAAACGAGAGTTGAATAATAACACATAATCTCCTACGTTAAACTCACGCTTTTGTATCCTCTTATCATGCCAGTGTTTGACTTTTTCTTTGAAAAGCTTGGCATTCTCATAGGCTTGGGTTCTCCATTCATCAAGTGAGCTAATATCAAATAACCTTTTCTCACCGGCAAGTTTGAAGTCATAATTGAGCTCCTTAATAGCCCAATATGCTTTATGTTCAAGTTCAAGAGGTAAATGACACGCTTTTCCATAAACCATCTTATATGGAGACATACCCATAGGATTTTTGTATGCAGTTCTATAAGCCCATAATGCATCATCAAGTTTTTTGGACCAATTCTTTCTAGATCTATTCACAGTCTTTTGCAAAATTAATTTGAGCTCTCTATTGCTCAACTCTACTCGACCACTAGACTGCGGGTGATAAGGAGATGTGATTCTATGATTGACATCATACTTAGCGAGCATCTTACGGAAAGCACCATGAATAAAGTGTGAACCACCATCAGTCATAAGATATCTAGGGACTCCAAACCTCGGAAAAATAACTTCTTTAAGCATTTTAATAGAAGTGTTATGATCAGCACTACTAGTTGGAATAGCTTCTACCCACTTAGTAACGTAATCAACAGCAACTAAAATATGTGTATAACCATTGGAGGCAGGAAAAGGTCCCATGTAATCAAAGCCCCAAACATCAAATGGTTCAATAACAAGAGAATAATTCATAGGCATTTCTTGACGTCTACTAATGTTACTTATTCTTTGACATTCATCACTAGATATGACAAACTTACGAGCATCTTTGAAGAGAGTAGGCCAATAAAAACCAGATTGTAGTACCTTGTGTGCAGTTCTATCTCCAGCGTGGTGTCCTCCATAGGATTCAGAGTGACACTTGCGTAGGATTTGTTCCTGTTCATGCTCAGGCACACAACGTCTAATAATACCATCTACTCCTTCTTTATAAAGGTGTGGATCATCCCAGAAGTAATGTCTTAAATCATAAAAGAACTTTTTCTTTTGCTGGTATGTGAAACTAGGCGGTATATATTTAGCAACAATGTAATTAGCATAATCAGCATACCAAGGAGCAGTACGAGAAGCATTGAAAACCGCTAATTGTTCATCAGGAAAGCTATCATTAATAGGCAGTGGGTCATCAAGAACATTCTCTAACCTAGACAAGTTGTCTGCAACGGGGTTCTTACCTCCCTTTCTATCAATAATGTGCAAGTCAAATTCTTGGAGCAAGAGAACCCATCTAATGAGTCTAGGCTTAGCATCTTTCTTTTCCATAAGATATTTAATAGCAGCATGATCAGTGTGAATAGTAACTTTGGAATCAACAATATAAGGTCTAAAATTATCATATGCAAACACAACTGCTAAGAACTCTTTTTCAGTAGTAGCATAATTTTTCTGGGCAGTATCAAGAGTCTTACTAGCATACTGGATAACATTCAATTTCTTATCGACTCTTTGCCCTAAAACAGTACCTACAGCATAATCACTAGCATCGCACATAATTTCAAACGATAAATTCCAATCAGGTGGCTGAACAATAGGTGCAGTGATTAAAGCTTTCTTGAGTGTTTCAAATGCTTCTATACAATCATCATCAAAGACAAAAGGAATATCATTTTGCAATAAATTAGTTAGAGGCCTGGAGATTTTAGAGAAGTCCTTAATGAACCTCCTATAAAAACCAGCGTGACCAAGAAAACTTCTTATACCTTTTATGTCCTTGGGACATGGCATCTTTTCAATAGCATCAACTTTGGCTTTATCAACTTCAATACCTCTCTCGGAGATCTTGTGCCCCAAGACAATGCCTTCATTAACCATAAAGTGACACTTTTCCCAATTCAGGACGAGACTAGTGTCTTTGTATCTCTGCAAAACTCGATCAAGGTTGCTCAAACAATCATCAAAAGAGGATCCATAGACGGAGAAGTCATCCATGAATACCTCACAAATCTTTTCACAAAAATCAGAGAATATAGCCATCATGCATCTTTGAAAGGTAGCAGGTGCATTACATAAACCAAAAGGCATACGTCTATAAGCAAAAGTACCAAAAGGGCAAGTAAAAGTAGTTTTAGATTGATCCTTCGCTGACACATGTATTTGAGAGAAACCAGAATAACCATCTAGAAAGCAGAAATGAGTGTGTTTGGATAGCCTTTCTAGCATTTGATCAATAAAAGGTAAAGGGTAATGATCTTTCTTAGTAGCCTTATTTAACTTACGGAAATCAATTACCATCCTATAACCTGTAATAATTCTTTGCGGGATCAATTCATCTTTATCATTAGGAACAACGGTAATACGACCCTTTTTAGGGACACAATGGACAGGGCTTACCCATTCACTATCAGCAATGGGATAAATAATACTTGCCTCAAGGAGCTTTAGTATCTCCTTTCTTACCACTTCCTTCATCTTGGGATTTAATCGTCTTTGAGGATCTCTAACTGGTTTGGCATCTTTCTCCACTGAAATTTTGTGTTGACATAATGTGGGACTAATGCCCTTAAGATCATCCAGAGTATATCCAATAGCAGCTCTGTGCTTCTTCAGAGTTTTCAATAATCTTTCTTCTTCTTTCTTTGAAAGGTTAGCACTAATAATAATAGGATATATTTATTTTTCATCAAGATAAGCATACTAAAGATTATCAGGTAAGGGTTTGAGTTCAAACACAGGATCACCCTTGGGTGGAGGGGGATCCCCAAGAATTTCAACGGGAAGGTTATGTTTTAGCATAGGTTCTTGTTTAAGGAACACTTCATCTATTTCTTCCCTTTCCTGCATAAACATATCGTTTTCATGGTCTAGCAAATATTGTTCTAACGGATCGATTGGAGGAACAGCAATGGAAGCAAGACCAATAATTTCATCCTTACTAGGTGGTTCTCTTTCACTAGGTTATGTACTAAACTTAGCAAAATTGAACTCATGAGACATACCATCTATGTCAACAGTGACGACCTTCCTTTCACAATTAATCTTAGCACTAGCAGTATTCAAGAAGGGTCTACCAAAAATAATGGGACAAAAATCATGTTGTGGGGAAGCAAGAACAAGAAAATCAGCAGGGTATTTAATATTCCCACACGAGACTTCAACATCTCTAACAATCCCAATAGGTTTAATGGTGTTCCTATTAGCAAGCTTAATAGTAACATCAATGTCTTCTAATTCAACAGGTGCAATATCGTGCATAATTTCTTTACAAAGATCATAAGGTATCGCACTAGCACTAGCACCCATATCACATAAGCCATGATAACAATGATCTCCTATTTTAACAGAAATAACAGGTGTGCCTACAGCAGGTCTACGTGTCTTAGTGTCGGGTCTAGCAATATTAGCAGTTTCACCCAAGAAGGAGATAACATGCCCATCTAAGTCCTCATCCAAGAGATCTTTAATCATAGCAATACCAGGTTCAACATTAATTTGTTCAGGAGGTGTATAGGTCCTAGTATTACTCTTACGAACAACAGTTGAAGCTTTAGCATGATCTTTTATCCTAACAGGAAAAGGAGGTTTTTCGACATAAGCAGTAGGAATAATAGGATCACTATATGTAATAGTCTTTTCTTCGACTGTAATAGGTGCAACTACTTTCACTTCAACAGGAGGATTATATTTAAACCACTTCTCTTTAGGGAGATCAACGTGAGTAGCAAAAGTTTCACAAAAAGTAGCTACTATCTCAGAGTCAAGTCCATACTTAGAGATAAATCCACGGAAAGCATCGGTGTCCATAAAAGATTTAACACAATCGAACTTAGGTGTCATACCTGACTCCTTACCATCGTCGGAACCCCAGTCTTAAAAGTTGCATTTAATTCTTTCCAATAAGTCCCGTTTGAAATCAATAGTCTTCAGCATATAGGAACTAGCACAGGAAGTATCGAGCAGGTTGCGATTATCAAGAGAAAGCCGAGCATAAAACTTCTGAATAATCATTTCCCGAGAGAGCTCATGATTGGGGCATGAATATAACATTGACTTAAAACTCCCCCAAGCTTGAGTGATGCTTTCTCCTTCGCGAGGCCAGAAATTATATATGTATTACGATCACGATGAACAAGATGCATAGGATAGAACTTCTGGTGAGATTCCAACTTCAATCGCTTATAATTCCAAGATCTCGTATCATCACATAGCCTATACCATGTCATTGCATCTCCCTTCAAAGATAAAGGTAAGACCTTCCTTTTGACAACATCATCGGGAATACCTGCAAGCTTAAATAATCCACAAACTTCATCCACAAAGATAAGGTGTAAATCGGGATGCAATGTTCCGTCCCCTGCAAAAGGATTAGCTAACAGTTTTTCTATCATACCCGAAGGAATCTCAAAGTGAATATTTTCATAAAGTTCAGTAGGTTGAGGAGCATCTCTTTGCTCTTTTGGTTGGGGTGAAGATACCCCAAACAAGCCCCTCAAAGGATTAGTTTCCATAGTGACAAGTAACAGAAAATTTCAGCACACTATATAAATGTTTCCTTACCAAGTTCCACTCACCAAAAGCGCTACGCTCCCCGGCAACGGCGCCGGAAAAGAGTCTTGATAACCCACAAGTATAGGGGATCTATCGTAGTCCTTTCGATAAGTAAGAGTGTCGAACCCAACGAGGAGCAGAAGGAAATGATAAGCGGTTTTCGATAAGGTTTTCTCTACAAGCACTAAAATAGTAGGTGATAGATAATTTTGTGATAAGATAAATAGTAACGAGCAAAAAGTAAATAAAGTAAATAAAGTGCAGCAAGGTGGCCCAATCCTTTAGGTAGCAAAGGATAAGCCTGGACAAAATCTAATAATGAAGAAGGAGCTCCCGAGGACACGTTGGGAATTATCGTCAAGCTAGTTTTCATCACGTTCATATGATTCGCGTTCGGTACTTTGATAATTTGATATGTGGGTGGACCGGTACTTGGGTACTGCCCTAACTTGGACAAGCATCCCACTTATGATTAACCCCTATTGCAAGCATCCGCAACTACAAAAAGGAGTATTAAGGTAAACCTAACCACAACATTAAACATATGGGTCCTTATCAACCCCTAACGAAGCAATGCATAAACTAGGGTTTAAGCTTCTGTCACTCTAGCAACCCATCATCTACTTATTACTTCCCCATGCCTTCCTCTAGGCCCAAATAATGGTGAAGTGTCATGTAGTCGACGTTCACATAACACCACTAGAGGAAAAGACGACATACATCTCATCAAAATATCAAACGAATACCAAATTCACATGACTACTAATAGCAAGACTTCACCCATGTCCTCAGGAACAAACGTAACTACTCACAAAGCATATTCATGTTCATAATCAGAGGGGTAGTAATATGCATAAAGGATCTGAACATATGATCTTCCACCAAGTAAACCAATTAGCATCAACTACAAGGAGTAATCAACACTACTAGCAACCCACAGGTACCAATTTGTGGTTTTGATACAAGATTGGATACAAGAGATGAACTAGGGTTTGAGAGGAGATGGTGCTGGTGAAGATGTTGATGGAGATTGACCCCCTCTCGATGAGAGGATCGTTGGTGATGACGTGGGTGATGATTTCCCCCTCCCGGAGGGAAGTGTCCCCGACAGAACAGCTCCGCCAGGGCCCTAGATTGATTCCGCCAAGTTTCCGCCTCGTGGCGGCGGAGTTTCGTCCTGTAAGCTTCCCCACAATTTTTTCCAGGGTAAAAGTGATGATATAGCAGAAGATGGACGCCGGGGGCCCACCAGGGGGCCTAGGAGATAGGAGGCCGCGCCCTACAGGGGGGGCGCCCACTGTCTCCTGGACAGGGTGTGGGCCCCTTGGCCTATTTATTTCGCTCATAAATTCTTATTAAATCCAAAAAGTTGTTTCGTGGAGTTTCAGGACTTTTGGAGTTGTGCAGAATAGATTTCCAACGTTTGCTCCTTTTCCAGCCAGAATTCCAGCTGCCGACATTCCCCCTCTTCATGATAAACCTTGTAAAATAAGAGAGAATAACCATAAGTATTGAGATATAATGTGTAATAACATCCCATAATGCAATAAATATTGATATAAAAGCATGATGCAAAATGGACGTATCATGTACCAGTTTCCTCTTTGGTGCTAAGGAGGCAAGCGCAGGCGCGGAGTCCCAAGGAATCAGCCAAAGGTTTCCATTCCCGTGCAACAAGACCAAGGCCGCCAGGACGGCAGGACAGAGGTCATCACCGAGCCCACCGCGGCGTCACGGCCAGAGGCTTTTGCAGGCGAAGACTACTTCCGTCAAGATAAGATGTACTAGTTGTCTCCCTTCAAATTTGGTGTTGTGGGATCCCTTCCCGCCTTCATTTACTAAGAGGACCGAGGCCACTATAAATAGGACCTAGCCACCACCATAGAGTGGGATCGGATCCATTCCACCCTCACTAACTCACCAGTTCAGTTGGGCTCAAGAACACACCTCCTGAGGTGGTTCTCCACTTTACTAGTTCATACTCAGACCCTCGAGGCCAATCCACCACAAAGCAGGAGTAGGGTTTTACGCCACGAGGTGGCGCGAACCTGGGTAAACTGCCGTGGCCCCTTTCCCTTGAGTTCGACGAGCTAGGCTGTGAGATTTGCGAGTGTGAAGACTGGGGAGGTTGAGTTCTTCGCATGCACCCCAGAGTTCGAACCTCTCAAGGGTTTATGGAACCCGAAATCTGACAGGGATGCCTCTATAATTTTAAGTAAACAAGTTCCCTCGGCAAGCTATCCTGCCTGTACCCCCAGTTTTATTGCCGTGGAGCTAGGCCAACCGAGCACAAATCGTGAAGAGGGACCGGCCCCTCGCCAATGCTTTTTCGTTGAAGGCCACTAGGACCATCATGTACGAAGCAACGTTCGAGCAAGGGATGCGAGCACCTAAGTCTCGAAAGGTAGCGAGGTTTTCTTATGCACAAGTCCTTGCTTGCGGAACACGTGTAGACAAGAGAAAGAACTTAACTGTTTGGCTTGTCGGAGATCACAGTGTAGGCTCGTCTTCTCATCTCCTCTTGGGGACCAATCCACAACAGGAGCCTGCAGTTTATGCAGATAAAAATGATGCCAGATGTGATCTTATCTACATGAACATGTGATGCTCATGATATGCTTATGCATGCATGCAACTTGTCGGGGGGCCCTAGCTCTTCATTTATTTCTCTGTTGCTCAGGGTCTGCGCGTGGCTTTGTACAAGGGGTTACATGCAACTGAGGCAATGCTTGTACAAAACGGTAGCTACTGGGCAGGGCCCAACAGTCGCGCCTTATGGGTAGAACTTGTGGAGATGCTCAATATTCCATGAGTTTTGCAATTGAATACCATCTCCGGTCTCCAGACAGACTGTGCCAGGTCTGGAGACTCGTACTACCCGGTAAGGGCCTCCCCACTTTGGCGTCAACTTGTTTGTACCCTTGGTGGACTGAACGCGCCTAAGGACAAGGTCGCCTTCCTCAAAACGCCGGGCATGAACCCTGCGGCTGTGATAGAGACGCAGGGCTTGCTGGTAGCGTGCAGCATGCGTAGCAGCCCGGAGACGGTTCTCCTCGAGAAGCACAGCGTCGTCACACCGGTGTTGTTCCTGCGCTACTTCATCGCAGGCAAGCACTCGAGGTGACCCGTAAATGACTTCTGTGGGGATAACTGCTTCTGCCCCATAGACTTGGGAGAAGGAAGTCTGCCCGGTAGCCCGATTTGGTGTCGTTCTGAGGGACCAAAGAACCACTAGCAGCTCGTTGATCCATCGCCTGCCGCACTTCTGCAGCTTATCAAATGTTCTTGTCTTGAGTCCTCACAACACTTCAATGTTCGCCCTCTCAGCTTGCCCATTCCTTTTGGGATGTGCAATAGAGGCAAATGAGATCTTGCTTCCGAGGGCATGAACATATTGCATGAAGGCGCGGCTCATGAATTGGGTGCCGTTGTTAGTGATGATCCGGGTAGGGACCCCGAAGCGGCACACCGATCATTTCAAGAACTTGATAGCTGACTGAGTAGTCACCTTTCTCAAGGCTTCTACTTCTGGCCACTTTGTAAACCTGTCAATTGCAACGAACAAGAATTCAAAGCCCCTGGTAGGATGGGGGAAAGGGCCGAGGATATCGAGCACGCAGACCGAAAATGACCATGACAAAGAGATTGTCTGAAGAGCTTGGGAAGGCAGATGGATATTCTTAGAATGGAACTGGCAGGATTCACACTTGGTGACTATCTCGACCGCATCTTAGAGGGTTGTGGGCCAATAGAATCCTTGTCGGAATGCTTTCCCAACCAAAGCCCTTGATCCAATGTGGGAGTCGCACATGCCTTTGTGTATTTCTGCCAGCAGTTCCTTTCCTTCTACCCGGCAAATGCACTTCAATTTCACATTGTTGGGACTTCTTCTATATAGTGTGTCATCGACAAACTGATACATACTGGCCCTCCGGGCTACTCTTTCAGCCTCTTCTTGCTCTTCGGGGAGTTCTCTGGTTTGGAGGAAATGAACTATGTGTCGTGCCCAAGTTGTAGCCTGGGGCTCGACAACGAGGACCAGTGGCACCTCCTCCTTCGTGGGAGCGCACCCCTCATCCATGAAGACCGATGGTCTGGTGGGAGGGGGTATCTTAGCAACTGAAGGGGAGTTGTTCCCATCAAGCTCTCTGCCGGGAGCCTCGGGAGGCTCTACCGGGAGAAGATTTCTGGGGTCTCGTTTCCTCCTCTTCTAGGCCATTGTTGTCGGGGATACGGAGGGCTGAGTAAGATGGAGAATCAAAGTTCCTGGTTACACAAGAAGCTTCTGCGCAATGTAGTTTGACAGATGATTAGCAATGCTGTTTTTCGCACGGGGTACGTGCTCTGTTTGCAATCCATCAAAGAGCTCCTCCAGACTTCTCACTTCCTCAATGTATGCCTCCATCGATGGACTTTGGTAACCCTTGTTGACTTGTCTCACAAGTTGTGAATCTCCTCGAATGATCAGCTTCTTGATCCCCAATTCTGTGGCAATCCTGAGCCTGGCAAGGAGCCCTTCATACTCTAAAGTATTGTTGGTCGCCTCCTCATGGGGAAAATGCATCTGGACAACGTACTTCAGGTGCTCTCCAGTGGGAGCAACGAGAAGCATGCCAGCCCTGCACCTTGTAGGGAGAAGGCACCATCGAAATACATGATCCATTCTTGGGGTGTTTCCTTACCGGGAACAACTGTCTCTAGTACCTCTTCATAAGGGGTTGGCGTCCATTCTGCAATAAACTCTGCCAGTGCTCTGCTCTGAATTGTTCATGTGCTTTCAAACTTTAAGCCAAAGCTGGATAACTCCAATCCCCACTCCACTATTTTGCCGGTAGCCTCAGGGTTTCAGAGTATCCTTTGCAAAGGAAAGCGGGTGAGAATTGTGATCTCGTGGGCTTAGAAGTAGTGGTGCAGTTTCCTTGAGGCCATGACTACGCCAGAAATCAAATTTTTGCACGCTAGAATACCTGGATCTAGCCCCCCTGCAATAGGGAGCTGACGAAGTATACTGGGCGCTGCACCACTTTCTTCCTTGCCGCGTCCTTGGGGTTCCCTCCACTGTCGTGTTCTTCTCTATCTTGATCCAGGTCTGGCCTTGCCGGGCTGTGCTCACTCTCTCCCCCGGAAGGGACACTGGCTGAGGTTAATACTTCCTCCACTTCCCCCTGCGCCACTAGTGCTGCACTAACCACTTGATTAGTTGCCGCAGGTATAGCAGCAGTGACTCTTGTGGTTTGGGGGCAACCAAAGTGGGCACAAAATACAAGTAGGTCTTCAAATCTTGTACTGATGCATCTGCTTCCGGAGTCCACTTCATGGGTCCTGCCTTCTTGAAAATTTTGAAGAACGGCAAGGCTTGGAGATGAACCTGCTAAGTGCAGCAACACACCCTATCAAATGCCTCACATCCTTAACTGTCTTAGGTGCCTGAATTTTCTCGATAGCCCTGATCTTATCGGGGTTGGCCTCTATCTTGTGATGGTACACAAAGAAGGCAAGTAGCTTGCCGGAGGGAATGCCAAACACACACTTCTCCGGGTTCAGCTTCAAGTTGATCTTGCGTAGGTTAGCAAATGTCTCTTCTAAGTCCTGGATGAGGGTTGATATCTCCTTGGTCTTAACCACAATATCATCAATAGAAGCTTTAATGTTCCTGTTCAATTGTGATTCAAAACCAATCTGGACTGCCCTTGCAGAAGTGGATCCGGCGCTCTTCAACCCGAAAGGCATCCGCACGAAGCAGTATGTGCCACATGGGATGATGAATGAGGTCTTCTCTTTTTCTTCCTTGGACAAAAAGATTTGATAGTATCCAGAGTATGCATCCAAAAAGGAGAGCAAATCACACCCGGAAGTGGAATCCACAATCTGGTCGATGCACGGCAAGGGGAATGGGTCCTTCGGGCATGACCACTGGGTTTGCTAACCATGTTGGATGTAGTACTCCTCTGACCAAACCAGCCACCTCCAGTTTCTGGATTTCCTTGGCAATGAACTTCTGCCGCTCCAAGGCTTGCTTTTAGACCTTCTGCTTGACGGGTCGGGCATGTGGGCAGATAGCAAGGTGGTGCTCGATTACCTCCCTGGGAACACCAGGTATATCAGATGGTTGCTAGGAAAACACATCGATATTCGCCCGCAGGAAGGCAAAAAGTGCGCTTTCCTATTTGTCATCGAGGGTGGCACTGATAGTGAAAGTACCATCAGCGCCAGCCAGCCCTGTCGGGACCTTTTTCACATGGGGTGCAGCAGCCTTGGACCTCTTGCTATTGGAACTCTTCGGCAAGTCATCAACATGTGCAGCATACTCCAAAGAGGTACGCTTCCTAGATTCCTTGCTGGCGTCCCTGCTAGCCTTCTTCTTTGACTTGCTTTCCTTGGCTGGAACTGTGGCTTCAGCGTCTCTGCCACGACTGTATCCCGGTACATCTTATCCACGCAAATAATTGCGTCCTTCTCATCTGACGAAATGGGAATGAAACCCACCGGCCCTGGCATCTTCAAGGTGTTGTAGGCATAGTGGGATACCTCCATGAATTTGGTCAGAGCTGGGCGTCCAAGGATTCCATTGTACGGCAGGGGGAGGTTGACCACATCAAACACAACCTTTGTAGTCTGGTAATTCAGCTCTCCCCGAATGTCACTGGCAACGTGATCTTTCCCTTAGGACATCTCCTGCCGGGGTTGATTCCTTTAAACGTGCACATGACCTTGAGCTCTTCCTATGCTATTTGAAGTTTGCTGAAGACCTTTGGGGAAATGAGATTCAACCTGGCCCCACTATCAACCAACATCTTTGTGACTTTGAGGTATCGGATTGTTGGTGAGACCAACAACGGCAAGCACCCTACCACGGTGGTGCGGTCAGGGTGGTCCTCTTCGTCAAAGATGATGGGCGTGCATGACCACTTGAGTGGCTTCCGAGAATCTGTCGTTGGCTCCACGACATTGACCTCATGCGCTCATTGTTTAAGTTGGCGGTGAGAGGAGTGCAGAGATGCACCCCCGTCAACGCAAAAGGTGTTTGTGGTCTTCTGGAATTCCTACTCGCTGGTTTCCTCTTCATCCCCTCCATCACTTTCATTATTGTAATCCTCCTTCTCTTGGCCCCTGGCGGGTTTCCTTGGTTCCGAGGAGCCTTGCCATGGCAATTTCCTTCATCGCCTCGAGCCTTCCCACCAGCGCCATTCTGACCTTTTTCCTTATCATGCTTCTCATACTCAGCCCTCTGCTTCTTGACGAGTTGTTCAACCTGATGACACTCCCAGAGATCGTGGCCCTTGGTTTGATGAATCCTGCAGTACAGCGCATCACCTTTCCCAGCCTTCTCGGCAGCCGCAGCCTCCCGACAATCAGTGCACGCGGCAACTTCCTTGCCTGGGGCTTCGGTCTTGGCATTCTTGCCTGTACTAGGCATGCCCGAACCCTCAACGGTCATCATTGCCTTATCCGTGCGCTTCTTGTTGTGCTTCTTGTTCTTCTTCTTCTGTCTGGTGGCCTCGTCATCATCCTCTGAATCGATGTCGACGCCATCTTCCTCTCCGAGGAGTTTCCTCCTCTCCTCCACCCGAGCACACTTATCCGCCAATGTGTAAAGTTCCTTCACAGTCTTGAGCAACCGAACGTTCATCTTGGAATGTATCCGATGGTTGCGCACGTTGGATTCAAATGCAGCTATCACAGCTGCCGGGTGGATGTCTGGAATATTTCTATGGACTCGGCTGAACCTCTGCATGTACTTCTGCAGAGTCTCTCCTTCTTTCTGCTGGAGAAGCTGCAAGTCACTGGGCCTCCTTGGTTCTTGATGGCCACCCGTGAAGGCGCCAATGAACTCATGGCACAGGTCTGCCCAGGTCGAAATGGACTTCTCCGGTTGGTGCATCAGCCAAGACCTCGCATTTGGCTTGAGTGCCAAAGGGAAGTAGTTGGCGAACACCTTCTCATCTCTCCCCCCGGTAGCTTGAACAACGATGGTGTAGATGCTCAAGAACTCTGCTGGGTTTAGCCTCCCATCATACTTCCTTGATATCTCTGGCTTGAACGTGCGGGTGGACGGCCAGCGGACTTGCCGTAGCTCTCGAGTGAAAGCGGGGCACCCAAACTCGAAAGGCAGGTGCCCGCCCCTACTGAGTGCGAGCTCATCGACGTCGAGACCGTTGTGCGCATCAAACTGGCGGAGGGTGTCCTGGCGTTGCTTGACGGTGACATGCGCGCCTTCCCTCCACTTGTCATCCAGGGCCTGTGATTGGCCTTGACGCGCTCGAGGGTCGGATGAGGCCATCGAGACAACGTCAAGTTCTTGGTTGCGTGGCTCCCGTGCTGGTTGCCGTGGTGGGGATTGCATCATGGGGGTGGCCCGTTCAGTACGGCCAGCAGCGCAGGACGTTGTCGTCACCTGGGGAGGCCGTGGCGGGCCAGCTTGCTGTGATCCTCCTGCCTCGGCGAAACCAATCAGGCTTTGGATGGTGGCTCGCCACTCATTCATCTGATCGGCTGCCGGCAGAAATGTCAATAGCAGGTGGGCCAGTGCCATGACCTCCGAGGCAGTGCTTGGCATAGATGATGACGATGTAGATCATAGCCTCGCTCGGCTCCTGATGGTGCTGGTAGCGACCGCGACGTGCCCTCATTGTTGCGAACCAACCGCTCTGATGGAGCGGTGACGAGGTGGGGGTGCTTGAGGGCCAGCGGCTCCGTTGGGCACAACAGCTAGGTCAGAGAGCTGTGGGGGTGGTGCATGCCCTGCGGTCGCGCCTCAGTGGGAGCGGACGGAGAGTTGCGGTTCACCCCAAAACGAGCACCACCACTACGGTTGTGCCCTTCGGCTGGGTGGTGGGGTGCAGATGGAATAATCTCTCCACCCGTACCTCATGGAGCGTGGCCTCTGGAATGTTGCTGATGATGTCCTTCCCCGGTGCCTCTCTCTCCTGCTCCGGCCGCAGGGGAGGCGGTAACAACGCTGCCTGCATCGACCACATCCCCTGCAGCGTCCACATCTCCTGCGTCCCCGCGATCCCCATGGCGTCGGTGGTCGCAGGCGGCGGGGCCATTCAGGTGGACGGGCGAGCTGCTGCTCCGGGCTTCTTCTTGGGCGCCATTGTTGATGGAGCCATTGATGATGAAAATGGCGATGAAGATGACGCGTTGCTTACACTCTCTGGGTTCGTTCAAGTGATCCCCTCCCTGGCGCGCCAAAGATGTTGTGGGAAACCACAACCACCTATGGGACATGAGCCCCTTTTGGTTCGGCAGGGGGATGGGCACGTTGCACAAAGAGCAGAGAAGCATAACATAGCACAGCAGAGATCACACGGGCTATTTTTACCCAGGTTCGGGCCACCGCGAGGCATAAAACCCTACTTCCGCTTTGGTGGATTGATGGTGGATAATGGTAGAGAACGCGGCGCTCTTGCCCGGCAGGGTTGCCGTGGGGCGAGAGTAGCTACGCACGCATGAAAGTGAGAGGGTCTGAATCCTTTCTATGGTTGCCATGGGCCTCCTTTTATAGATCAAGGGGTCACCACAGTGGAAAATTAGTCTTTACATACTGATTAGATAGAAAATGGTGCTATCATACCTAACTCTACTAGCGGACAGAGCGCATTAAATGCGCCGCTTAGTGTCATATCACAGCGTGCCTGGCATGTTTTGCCAGCTTCGCGCCTGCTTGCTTAACATGTCTCAGGACGGGTGTCATATGGAGGTGTTTTCTGTAGGAAGTGGCTGCCATGTGGCAGGAAGCAGCCACTTAGTCATTTAGGAGCTTGACACCGCACCAGTCGATGACTTGCGCCGCTATGAGGTGGTGCGGTGGAGTGGTTTGCCTCCGCAAGTTCCGGCAGGCCTGCCAGGACGATCTGGAGGCTTGCTTCCGGGGTGACGCCAACCTCGCCTGGCTCGCCTGCCCGAGAAGGGAGTTTTTTCCCTTAGTGATATCTTGCCTTTCTGGCTTGACTTGATCTTCTTGACCAGCTCTCTAATTCTTCAAAAGAGTTGATCCCTTCATGCTTGATCTGAGCTTGGTGTTGCAATCTTGTTCTTGGGCTTGTGCACAGTCTGGGCAATGGACCCGGGGTTTGTTGCACCAACAACACACTCCCCACCACTCTGCATCCTCTACATTGCGCACACACGTTCTTGTTCTTTTGGTCGGTCTCCCACGATCTCCCTACGTCTCCATCTTCCCAACACACGCCGATCGATATACCCCTCTAGCTAGCCAGGCCTGCCTATGACACACAAACATGTACACACATAGTCCCTCCCGTCCTCTCACCATTCATGCCTCCCGCCGTAACTCTGAGGCACGCAGGCACTATCGCCACCTCCGTTGTTATCTGTCTTGCACTCATGCAGTGTCACAAGCTAGCTGCACCCCCTCCCCCACCACACACACACACACCTCTCCCTCTCTTCGTCACTTCGGGTGTTCTTTATCTCTGACACATGCATGCATGTGCACCAATCCATTTCACTCTATGTGTAACTAGGTCTCTTGCTATTTCCCAACACAAAATGTCCAATCTATATCTGTAGTTAAGTCTCCCCCTCTTTTCCCAACATGTCGACCAAACCACGACCTCTCTACATAGGACCACCTACCACACACACATTAATTGCCCCTCCCCGTCTTGTTATCCATGCCTTCTGCTTTGTCTATCAACCAGACAAGCGCGCCGATGCACATCATTGCCTCCTATCTTTAATTATTGATCTCACACTTGTAGCCAACGTGTATAGTATAGCTAGTTGCTAAGCAGTATTACTACTTTATTAATGCATGGCCCACTATACACTCTCACAATGTTTCTTGGAGTCCGTGTTGTAGCCGGCTGTTAATCTACAGCCCGCTTCCGTTCTCTCTCCTCTTCTTTCTCATCCAACTCAATACAAATATAATTGTTTAATCAATATAGCTTGTTGAGCGTAATTTATTATACTTGCTCTTCTCGTACATGCAAAGCAAGTAGGAAAAAATGTGAGCAAGTTTTTGTTTTGGGAGATGTCTCTCTTTTCAGTCAATATATTTTTTGAATAAAATGATGGAGGAGCTCGATGAAGCCAAGAGGCACATGTGGAGGTGTTGTTTGCCAGCTTCTTGCGTGGATTGATCACATTGACGTGTTGATGCTTCCAGAAGAACGCTGGTTAAAATGAGGTTACTGTAGACGCGAATCCCAGACATGCTGAGGCACTTAGACCGTTGGATCAACATCAATGAATGGCTAATATCACGTCACACATGAAATTGAGAATTTCTAAACTGATTATAGAAATAGCCAACAACGGGCTACTCATTTTTTGCTTCGAGAGGTTGCGGGCGTCTAGCTCTGCCACGATGGCCTCTGAGAACGCGGGCCCACATACGCGTCTGAGAAATGTATGTAATGAGGATTTCTAGCGACCGATCTCGTTAAGAAGTCAAATAAAGTGTTACCCTTTACAAATTAAGTTAGGCGGTAAACTTAGAGCCCATCACGCTGGTGTTGCCCGAACAAACGGTCGGTCCGGTGCGCCAATCACCGAAGGGATACACATCGACTTGGTGTGTCACTAACATGTACGACCGCATGTAAGTAGTAGCACCAACACATGGTCGGTCTGGCCCGCCCGCTTACCGAAGGGAGGCGGATCGGCTTGGAACATCACGTACATGTGTGACTGCATGTTAGCAGTAGCATGAACAGACACTATGTCCGGCCCGCCGCTCACACAAGTGACGCGCAAGGATCAACAGGAAACTCACGGCATGCATGCATTATAATTAATGCATAGGTAAACATAACTTTTTGAGAAAATTGTGCTATAATGTTTCGTGCCAACTCGTACAACAAGAAGAAGCTTTATTACTAATATGACCTCACCCTCGCCCGTGCACGCGGAGGCTCGCAGATGAGGAGAAGCTTTTGCTTACAACAATCTTTCCCTCCCCCACGCGATGGACATGCAGCAGTTGATTCGGTACTTTAGAAGTAGTAACATCATTGTTAAACTCTCGATGAGGTGAAGAGCCAAGCGTAACCCGAACGTGGTAGTTGTGAATGCTCGCGTGGCAGTTTTATGTGTAGGGGAGGGGCGTGGTGTGGCAGTATTATGGAAATTCTTTTCTATTGTTGTTTGCGTCCAATAGGTGCCACCATCAGATGCAGATCTTACGGTTATTGTGGCGATTGCTAGTTATAGTCATCTTACAAAATTAAAAAAATCCCAAAAAAAATATGACCACACACTGCTGCAGGATGCTGCTAACGTGACACTACAATCAGAGACCCTTTGATGAAACTGCGTGCGATGCATTAATCGCAAACGGTGATGTAAAAAACCCGTCAAAAAGATGCAAAACATTTGCGATGGCGGAGACATCAAACATGGTTCAGATTTTAGTTGCTTGTGCGGTGCAGGGCATACGATTGATCCATACGAACTGTTTGCGGTGAGACAAAAAAACAGAAACAGGTAGCCATATCAAGGTGTGTACGATATACGACATATAGTTCGCTCAGATGAACTATTTGTATTTAGGAAGTGAAATAGAAATGGTTAGCCAGATCAAGGTGTGTGTGATATATGGCATACGGTTCACTCGAACAAACTGTTTTTGATTAGGGAACACAACAGAAATGGTTCAACTCAACAAGATGTGTGTGATATGCGGCATACAGTTCACATAGATGAACTATTTGCGATGAGCCAACGGAATACAAACAAGTCGTGTAAACAAGATGTGTGTGATACGCGGCAAACAGCCAACTCAGATGAAGTGTTTGCGATGAGAAATTATAACACATTTGGTTACTATAGTTAATTTGTGCGCGATTCAGTGTGTACAAAAAACTTTAAAAAAATGCAAACTAGTTGCTTGCGATGGCTAGGAGTATCGGACACGATGCTCTACGAGTACTCATGTGCGATGATTAGTAGGTTACACATACGTTTCCTTATGTTAACATGTGTGTGAATTTGCAATATGGACAATTAATATGCAAATGTCTTCTAGACATCGGTGCTAATTGCCACGTCCAAAACATGGACGTCCACTACTCTACCTCTCTACAGGACACACGCTTAAACTCAATGAACTATGTACGATACTAATACTTTTCATGAAAAATTTAAGAACTTGGCTAACAACATTTGAGTAACATATATATAGTGGTTACACATTCGACAAAAGGAGGATCTTTGTAACACGGTTTTGACAACCATATGGTCCATATCTACATACTTAACATAGTAACACCTATCACATTTTAAGAGCCTGAGGGCAAACAACCATATGGTCCATATCTACATACTTAACATAGTAACAACTAGCACATTTTAAGAGGCCGAGGGCCAACAACCACAACTATCCGCTGGAAGCAGCTTGATCACGGCGACTCGGCATCTCGTCAATGAAAAGGAAGAACCCTCATGTGCCTTGGTAGAGCATCAGTAGAACAGTGTCTCCAATTTTTCAATATGGATGCATTGCCACGACAAGTGACAACTTGTTAATTTGAATGGTTCTATTTCTGCGGGAAATGTAGTACCTTGCAATCACTTTGGCGTTATTAGCAGGCACAAGTGTAATTCAACCATGCCGGGAAAACGATCCAGGAACAGTTACAGCAGGCAATTTCTATTGAAATGTAGAATAAAAAACCAATTGTAACATATCGTTGGATATATATATATATATATATATATATATATAGTTTATGAGCATGAACATAAAAATAAGACTTTGTACCAGCGTTTTGTGCACACAATTGGTCTTGTTCAGTGTGTGCACCATAGGTATAATTAATCACATCCAAAATCCAACGTTCATACGCTATGCTATCTCTGTCAGATTATCAACAAATTTTATGACATGCTTCAAGTCCTTCAAGTGAAATTTGGTACGCTTAGTAACATACAGATCGTTAACTATGCATCCGACATATCCTGCTTAAAAGGTGGAAATTTATTATTTATTCAGAACATGCCAGAAGAACATACAGTGCGCATAAATTGGTAAATAGAATTTGTTACTGCCTAGGAACGGAGTCAGAAAATGAAATCATAATTAGTTGCTTAAATAGTGATCAATTAGTCAGAATAAATACCCCGATTTTGCTATGTAATATGCCAGCATGGAGAAAATTGAAAGGACACTAACCTTGATCAGACTTTGATCGGCTAATGACGTTAGGGAAGTAAACATCCATGTTGATTAGACTAGGTTACGGTGTACGCACTAGAATTTTATTGCTAGCTTTCAGTTCATAACGCTTAGACATTTTTCTCCAAAGGTCCGCATCAAAATAGGAGTGACCATCTTTATCAAGTTTTACGCTAACTGCCATTGTAAATCCATGTTGCGTTGTCAATATGACATCCATGGAGTCATCAACAAAGTAATGCCCAAAATTTCCTTATTTCCTTCTACTCCTGTTCTTGCAAGGCAAGGGATGTACTGCTTGAAATGAAAATTAAGAATATATAATTCAAATAGATAATGTACCGAAGATTTGATGCAAATATGAGAGTAACTGAATGAATAATACATCATAAATTTGCCTAATATATGGAAAAATCGGCTTCGCCATCTAGGCTGCACGTGGCACCGCACCTTTTATCCAAATGTAGCAATAGACGTATATGTTCACAAATTTAGGCCATGCCTACCATGGTAGGGTGAGATTGAACATACCGAGCGCTCCCTGAAGTCATCCGGAATGGTGAGATAGAACTTCGTTTCCGACTGGTCACGACCACACTTGCCCAGTTTGTGCTCGCACTATGGACACATGAATGAAAACCCTCAAACCAGCTAGAAGAAAAATGAATGCACAGCGATTTCCGCCAGTTGATTAACAACGACAGATAGACTGCGATAAGAGATGAGTGAAGATTTTGCTAAATTGATTACCTTCTCCATGAGAAAAATCCCTGGCCCAATCCCGCAAAAAACCCCAATCGACCAGAGTCTAGAATGTCGGTGCAAGTTAGTGCAGATAGATGGTGGCAAGCGGTAGGGGCGAAATCCCGTGCCGCTTGGAGCACAATCTCCACCCATCAATGACAACCGTCGAGCTTAGGGTGGCCACCGCGATAGAAGTTGATGAGGTGCAAAGTTGCAAAGGAGTCTGCGGTGAGTGGGTGGGGACAAAATGGGCAAGGGTTTTCTTTTTTCCTTTTGCATGTGTGGGTGAACACACATGGTTCGCAGAGGCGACAGAGATGAATCGTGTGCGGTAGTAAACCACCGAGATTGAAGGGGAATCCAAATTTCCTTTGTCGTTTGTCCATGATTTTTTTTCTATGACGAACACAAACCCTGCAAATCACCGTGTTCAAACTTGGCACTTTTCATGGTTCATTTACCATATTTAGGGGATTGTGTGCATTTTCTAGGCATTAATGCACATAAATCAAATTCAAACAATCGGTGCATGAAAAGGTTCACGAGAATGGTCTGGAAAACCATGCTCGTGCTATTTAGTAAATTCTCATATCTTTTACAAGGAATGGGTAGAGATTTCACGGAAATGTGTGGCAATGGTCAACCACAAACACGTCTTTTATTGGGTTTTCAACCATAGAAAAATGAAAAACATGCTTGAAAAACATGACAGCTGCCATGGTGCCATGGTATGGCCTCACCATCCCTTGGTAAAAATTTGAGATGGTTTGGCTTATGTCGTCGTGCATGCCCTTCATAAGTTGAACCATCACCGAGGAGTTTTCATGGTTTCGAGGGGGAAATCACCAAGATTGAAGGGGCCAGAAATCCAAATTTCCTTCCTAGTTTGTCATTCAGTTTTTTCTACAATCAACATACCCCCTCCAAAGCAACATGTTCAAATTTGGCATTTTTCCAGGCTCATTTACCATAATAGGGGATTATGTGCATTTTATAGGCATTAATGCACATAATTCAAATTTGAACAATCGGTGCATGAAAAGGTGCACATGAACGGTCTGGAAAACCATGCTCGTGGTATTTAGTAAATTCTCATGCCTTTTACAAGGAATTGGCAGAGATTTCAAGGGAATGTGTGGTAATAGTCAACCACAAACGCGTCGTTTACTAGGTTATCAATTATAGAAAAATGGAATACATGGTTGAAAAACATGACGCCTGGCATTATGCCATGGTATGGCCTCACCGTGCCCTGGTAAAATGCTGAGAAGGTTTGGTTTATGTCGTCATGCACGCCCTTCATAAATCAAACCATCACCGAGGAAGTTTCATGGTTTCGAGGGGGAAATCAGCAAGATTGAAAGGGAATCCAAATTTCCGTCCTAGTTTGTCATTCGGTTTTTCCAACAATCAACATACCCCCCTCCAATGCAAAGTGTTAAAATTTGGCATTTTCCCGTGCTCATTTACCATATTTAGGGGATTATGCGTGTTTTCTAGGCATTAATGCACATAACTCAAATTCGAACAATTGGTGCATGAAAAGGTGCACAAGAATGGTCTGGAAAACCATGCTCGTTCTATTTAGTAAAGTCTCATGCCTTTTACAAGGAATGGGCAGAGATTTCAAGGAAATGTGTGGCAATTGTCAACCACAAAAACAGTGTTTACTAGGTTAAGAACTATAGAAAAATAAAATACATGCTTGGAAAACATGACGCCTGGCATGGTGCCATGGTATGGCCTCACCATGCCCTGGTAAAAATTTGAGAATGTTTGCCTTGTGTCGTCATGCACGCCTTTCATAAATCGAACCATCACCGAGGAAGTTTCATGGTTTCGAGGGGGAAATCACCAAGATCGAAGGGGAATCCAAATTTCCTTTGCCCTTTTTTCATGAGTTTTTTTATGATGAACATACACCCTACAAATCACCGTGTTCAAATTTGGCACTTTTCCGGGTTCATTTACCATATTTAGGGGATTATGTGCATTTTCTAGGCATTACTGCACATATTTCAAGTTCAAATAACCAGTGCATGAAAGGGTGCACAAGAACGTCCTATAAAACCATGCTCGTGCCATTTAGTTAATTTTCATGCCTTTTACAAGGAATGGGCGGGTATTTCGATGAAATGTGTGGCAATAGTCAACCACAAAAGTTTGTTTATTGCATTTTCAACTATAGAAAAATGAAATAAATGCTTCAAAAAACATGATGCCTGGTATGGTGCCATGGTATGGCCTCACCATGTCCTGGTAAAAATTTGAGAAGGTTTGGCTTATGTCATCATGCACGCCCTTCATAAATCAAACCATCACCAAGGAAGTTCCATGCTTTCGAGAGAGAAATCACCAAGGTTGAAGGGGAATCCAAATTTTCTTCATTCTTTGCCCTTGAGTTTTTTCTACGATGAACATACACCCTGCAAATCATTGTGTTCAAATTTGGCATTTTTTCGGGCTCATTTACCATATTCAGGGGATTATGTGAATTTTCAAGGCATTTAGCACATATAAATCCAATCCAGCTACAGCTGCACGGGTGTGATTTGAGGGACGTGGATTGTCATTCGATCGTGGCGCATCCTATGGTGCATACGCGCGATCTGCATGGCTGGGGTTTTTGCCAATCATAACACAACACACAATAGGCTCACCGCACATTGTTTCCGGAGGCGACGGAGATGAACCGTGTGCGATAATGAACGAGCAAAATTGTAAGGGAAGCCAAATTTCCTTCGTCATTTGTCATCGAGCTCTTAAAAACCACCGCAATGTACGGTTGTCCGGCCACTCCATCCCAGAGCTCTCGCCAAGCATTGTTAATGGCACCGTGGTGCACAATAACTAGTAAGGAAGCGATGGCATCCTGCTGCGCCCGTTCCTCACCGCCCGCGACCGCACACATGGTAAGGGCATCTAGCCACGCCGAGTTCAACACCGTCGGCGGCCGCACAAGTACGTGGGCCGACTTTGACACTACCATGGCCGAATGGGCGGTGGATCTAGAGGCGGCCAAAGCCGCACAGAAGGTGCGGAAAAGGTAGAAAGCTGTCAAGAAAAGAGAGTCCTGCCGCCGCAAGAAAGAAGAGGCTGCACACCGTGCTGAGGAGAGCTCGGCGGAGATCGAAGCATGGTGGGCTGTCGCCTACAATGCTTGGAATGAGAACAACGACGTTTGGCCAGGATGCCCCAATTGCAGCATGTGAGAAGTAGTTATTGCGTGTGTCACCCATAAGTTTGTATAACTAATTACGAGCATCTACCAGTACTACATACATACTAATTTTAGAGCAAATTACCAGTAGTACTTTAAGTTGGTACTATGTATTATTAACGTACAATGTCGGTAAGCGCATCCTTTGAGGGCTTTCAGCGTTGATTAGCATGTGTTCACTGAAGTTTTTTAGCCGCTCCCTGGCCCTAAATACTCCCGAAACGTCCGCTCGCAGCCTCCGGAGACTAGAGCTGGCCACAACTAGTTTTTAGTCCCACCTCGCCACGCGAGTTGGCCACACACCAGCTTAAATTGTCGCGCTAGCGGATGGCAGCAAGCTTCTCTCTTGTGGTAGAGGATCAAATCTGGTTATGCGAGCAACGCAGGTTGACACTTGATTGCATTTCATAAACCGAAGATTGCTCATCGGGTGTCACCTTGCCTCGTTCATGTACATTGAATAATCCTGAACAATGAAAGAGATTTTTGAAATTAGGTGTGGTTGAAGATGCTGATAGATATAAGAATTATTAGAAGATCACAAAACACATGGTTTCTATGGCGTACCCGTGTTTTTTTTTGCATTAATGATCCAAAGTTACATGTGCAATGTTTCCTAATAAACCAAGCGTACCATTGATCAAAAAATCAACTACGCCTATACATTTTCTTGGAGACAGGATCTGGCAATTTTCTCTTTTCTCGCACAAGAGTATTTTATGTGCTTCATCTGTGTTGTGTGTTCCCCTCACCCAAGTTTCAAGTTTCATAGCAAAATTTTCATTAGGCGCGCGATTTCATAATTTGTTCCTCCCACCACATCCCCACCCATCAAATTTCCTTAGTATCCCCCCTCCCCCTACCGGCGGCTCAAACCGCCGCTGCCGCAACCATAGCTTCAACCACATCTATGATATGCCCGAGCGTCATCGATCCAGTCAGGTAACCCACCGATCTCTATTATGGCCCTGGCCTGATTGCTTAAATGGTGCTTGCGAATCATCCTCATGCCTCCAAATCGCCACTTCCCCTACCTCCAGAGCATCACCGTGCAAGCCCAACCACATATCATGTGGAAGTCGAGGAGCTGATGGAGACCGATGGCGTGATGGCCGTTGTGCGTGTTAACCCGGAGGAACACCCTGCCTCCGCCTCCGCCGCCGCTGACTTGGTGAAGGCTCTGGCCCAGATGAAGTGCCCGAGCGACTACCTCTCAGGACTTACCAGGTATGATCTGACCAGCTCAATCTTACCAATGCGACTTGCAATGGCTATGTTATGTATAGTTGATGTATTAAGCATTTTCGTGCCTTGTTTATTTCAATACTGCACACTGTGTGATATTCAAGTATTAACTATCCAGCTCAATTTCACAAATACCAGCAACAAACTTACAATACATGACTCGGGATATCACTAGAGATGCTGCCCATTTGCTATTTTTTGTGGATGCTAACCCTATTGTACTTAACATGCTTGTCCATGTACTTACACAGGGTCATAACGGGCTATGGTGTTGTTTGCCGTCGAGGTTATATGTATCCCATGTCTTACAGTATTTCACATCATTTGTGCAATTGTAGTTTAACTTCTAACATTTACTGGTTGTGTGTAGGTACACATGTCAGCAGCACTGATCCACGCTTACCCGAAGGAACAGCTCGCCTCCGCCGCCACCGACTTTGGGTGGGCTCTGGCCAAGATGAAGTGCCCCAGCAACTACCTCTCAGGACTTACCAAGTATGAATTGACCAGTTCAATCTTACCAATACCAGTTGCAATTAATGGCTATGTTTTGTATGGTCAATGTATTAAGCATGTTGTAGTAAACATGCCTAACACATTTTAGCTATTTTCCCTACCTTTTTATAGACAACTGGGCCATTCTCTGCTCTGGTAGCACCTGCCTTGCAATGTTTAACTCTGCCAATTGCATTTTTATCAGTACCGTTTTCAATGGCTATTAAGCGTGTTGCAATTAATAGTTGTATCCATTTTTAAACAGTTGTATTTCAATGGTTACAAACTTAGAAAACATGACTTAGGATGTTGTTAAGCCTATTGCAATTAATAGTTGTATCCATTTTTTAATCTGTCCCTTTGCTACCGTTCTACTCTCCGCAATGAAGATATACTATAGATGCTGCCCATTTGCTATTTTTAGTGGATGATAACCCTGTTATACTTAACATGCTTTTTCCTATACTTACGCAGGGCCATAACGGGCGATGCTGCTGTTTGCCATCGAGATTAGCTGTATCCCATGTATTACAACATTTTACATCATTTGTGCAATTGCAGTTTGGCTTCTAACATTTACTTGCTTCTTGTAGGTACACATGTCGGTGGCACTGATCCACTCTTCGACCCGGAGGAACACCTCACCTCTGCTGCGGCCAACATGGGGCAGGCTCATGTCCATATGAAGTGCCCCGGCCACTACCCCTCAGGACATACCAAGTATGAACTTACCTGTTGAATCTTACTAATACCGGTTGCAATGGTCATGTTTTGTATGGCTCACGTATTAAGCATATTGTAGTAAACACGCCTAGCCCATCTTATCTAGTTTCCCTACCTTTTAATAGACAACAGGGCCATTCTCTGCTCTAGTAGCACCTGCCTTGTGATGTTTAACTCTGACAATTTCATTTCTATCAGTACTAGTTTCAATGGCTATACTAGGTTGTCCGTTGCAGTAAACAATGATATCCATTTTTTAATCCATCCCTTTGCTACCATGCTACTCTTTTGCAATGAAGATATCACTACAGATGCTGCCATTTTATTACCATTTGTTATTTTTGGTGGAAGTTAACCATCTTGTAGTTAACATTGCCTTTCCATGTACTTACACAGGGCTACAATGGGCGATGTTGTTGTTTGCCGTCGAGGTTAGCTGCATCCCATGTCTTATACACCATCTGTTCCTAAATATAAGTATTTTTAGACATTCCAATATAGACTACATACAGACCAACATGAGTGAATCTTTATTCTAATCTAAACTATATCTATTAATCTATATACATCCGTATGTAGTTCATATTGAAATCTCTAAAAATACTTGTACATTGGAACGTAAGTAGTTGTATTTTACATCATTTGTGCAATCTCAGTTTAGCTTCTAACATTTACTGGTTGCTTGTAGGTACATATATGAGCGGTACTGATCCACGCTTCGATCCCTTTTTTGTATGGGGCAATGAGATATTCATGAACAAGCGTCAACTGAGTAAACTAAGAAAGATTGTTGGGCGAAAGAAACGGGTGATGGGAATTAAGCTCTTTATTTGCACTTTGTCGAAGACAACTGTGAAATTTAGGATGGTAAGTAATGTGTTGCCTTTTCCCCCTGCCCACAACAAGTTACTATATTAGACCTCAGTATCTGAATTTTTTCTCTTTTCAGTGGTTTCCAAAGCTATTTACTGATGATTACCTTGCAAACTACATGACCAGAGTGAAGGCAACTAAGGTTAAAGTATATAATTCATGCTACCATTATAATGCTCTAGAATTCTTCCTGAAGGCGGGGAAGGATGGGCGGGCGATCGTCACAAGGGGTTGGACAAAAGTCGTTGGTACCTATGGCATGCAGGAGGGCACATTGTGCGCATTCCGCTTCTTCAATACCATCGGCAGCCAAAATGATTTACACTTGTCTCTTCACCTTTACCACATCTAAATATTGTGGTTCATCATCGTTAATTTCTTTCGAATCCTATAATTACTAAACATATTGTACTGAGAATTTTATTTATAGATTCGTTGTTGAACCATTGTGCTAAGAATTTGAATTCCATGTTTCATATTTCAAAATTTCCAATTCGAATAATAAATTACAGGGAAAAATAAAATTATACAGGAGCGAATAAAATAATGTGCACACGGCTATAAATAAAACAACATGTGCAATGAAAAATAGAGAATAGACGGTTCTTTGACGTGAAACGTTTGTGATGCCCGACGGATGCACACACGGTTTCGTCTCATATGCGTGTGTGATTCATGGTAATATGGCAAATGTTTCAAAACATGTGTGTGTGTGTGTGTGTGTGTGTGTGTGATAGGAATACCTATCGCACACAATTATGTAAATGGACAAGTTGGCATTAGTAGAGGCACCGCACACATTTTACATTCTTGAACTATGTGCGATAACGTACCTGTCACGCCCAATATGCGATACTATCCTAAAGAGACTCTAAGGTCCCACCAAGGATAGAACCGCATATTGATATGCTTTTGCAAGGTGGATATCATTACATCAACATTACATAATGGAAAGGGATACATACATAAGGCATACAATGCCACACGAATATAAAAATACATCATACATAAGATCAACATCCAACTACGGATGAAACACAAACAGAAGCTCAAACTACATCCACCTTGCTAGCCCAGGCTGCCGACCTGGAACCTATCCCCTGATCGAAGAGGAAGCAGAAGAAGAACTCCAAAACAAGCAAACATCACTCTCGCATCATGATCATTCCAAAACCTGTACCTGCAACTGTTGTTGTAGTAATCTGTGAGCCACGAGGACTCAGCAATCCCATTACCATGGGTATCAAGACTAGCAAAGCTTAATGGGTAAGGAAAGGGTAAGTGGTGAAGTTGCAGCAGCGACTAAGCATGAGATGGTGGCTAACATATGCAAATAAGAGCGAGAAGAGAAGCAACGGAACGGTTGTGAAGCTAGCAATGATCAAGAAGTGATCCTGAACTCCTACTTACGTCAAGCATAACCCAAAACCGTGTTCACTTCCCGGACTCCGCCGAGAAGAGACCATCACGGCTACACACGCGGTTGATGCATTTTAATTCGAATTTGGTATCAAGTTATCTACAACCGGACATTAACAAATTCCCATCTGCCACATAACCACGGGCACGGCTCTCGAAAGTTTATACCCTGCAGGGGTGTCCCAACTTAGCCCATCACAAGCTCTCACGGTCAACGAAGGATATACCTTCTCCCAGGAAGACCCGATCAGTCTCGGAATCCCGGTCTACAAGACATTTCGACAATGGTGAAACAAGACCAGCAAGACCGCCCGATGCTCCGACATCCTGATAGGAGCTGCACATATCTCGTTCTCAGGGCAACACCGGATGAGCAATCCGTACAACTAAAACCAGACCTCAAGTTTTCCTGAGGGGGCGCTACAAAGGGCTCTGGTTCGGACCAGCACTTAGAGAAGCATTGGCCCGGGGGGGCTAAAATAAAGATGACCCTCGGGTTGGCCGACCTAAGGGAAAAGGTGTAGGTGGTGGTGAGGCAAATGGTAAATCCAAGGTTGGGCCTTGCTGGATGAGTTTTATTCAAAGCGAACTGTCAAGGGGATCCCATAAATCACCCAACCGCGTAAGGAACGCAAAATCAAGGAACATAACACCGGTATGATGGAAACTAGGGCGGCATGAGTGGAACAAAACACCAGGCATAAGGCTGAGTGTTCCACCCTTTACCAAGTATATAGATGCATTAATTAAATAAGTAATATTGTGATATCCCAACATAATCCTGTCCACCATGGAGCAATCTTCAACTTCACCTGCAACTAACAATGCTATAAGAGGGGCTGAGCAAAGCGGTAACATAGCCAAGCAACAGTTTGGTAGGAAGGGTGAAAAGGTTAGAGGCTGACATGGCAATTTGGGAGGCTTGAAGAATAAGTGATAGGTAGCGCAGCAAAGCGATAGAACGAAGCAACTAGCATAGCAATGATAGTAATGAGATCCAAGGTGACGGTCATCTTGCCTGAAATCCGGCAAGGAAGAAGAACGAGTCCATGAAGAAGATGAAGCCACGAAGACGAACCAAGCGTAGACGAACGAATCCTCACGATCACAACGAAACAGGAACTAACGAGAAGGAGCACAACTAGAAAGAAGCAAACAACAAGGTAAACACGCAACACATAACCATGACATGATGCTCAACCAAGTATGATGCATGTCTGGTTTAATGAGGCATGGCATGGCAAAGTGCAACAACCAATACTACAAATTAAGTGGAGCTCAATATGCAACGAGTTGCATATCGACGAAACACCACATCGAGTTATTTAGTTCACCCTCGTTTAGGCACACAACAATATTAAATGTTGTTAAACATTGCAAGAGGTGAAACACAATAAAACTACCTATCTAGGCAAGTTCAAATGAGGCCGGAACAACGAACAACAATTCCGGAAAATCCTCATGTCCATATTTCAAATTTGGTACTGTTCTGCCCTAAAACATATTTTATTGTTGTTAAACAGGAAAATAAAGTGCACCATGTTAATCTATGCATTTTTCCACCCCATTTACATATAAAGTTTATTTAAAACCGAGCTACGGTTATTTAGTTATGAAATAAAGCATTTTAACATGGCATTTAGGAAATTAAACGCAAACAGCATTTTAAACATTTTAAACATGGATGAAAATTGCATATTATGAAACTAGATAAAATTCTAAGGATTTTACATATAGAAAACATTTTAATCCGATGCACGGTTGGTGATTTATTAAATGCATGAACATGAGGGTGCAATCTGTAAACATGCAGTTTACTGGAAAAATAGATAAATTCGCAGGCGAGAAAAAAAACGAGCACTGGGCTGAATCTGGCGGAACTGGGCTGGGGAAAGCTGCTCACATTGCGGGCTAGGCCCGGATCAGAAGTTGGGCCGGTGAGGAGCTGGAGCAGGCTGGGCCTTGGGGCGCTGGAGGGGAGGCAGCCCAGGCTCGGTCAACGCGGGCTTGACCCGTGCGCTGGCACTGGTCTCGCTCGATGCAGAGGAGCAGACAGAGGGGCGAGACACGGGCGGCTTCAGATGAT
Source organism: Triticum timopheevii (assembly GCA_963921465.1). Lineage (NCBI taxonomy): Eukaryota > Viridiplantae > Streptophyta > Magnoliopsida > Poales > Poaceae > Triticum > Triticum timopheevii. Next base: position 256,944,025 of record OY997268.1, read on the forward strand.
GCAGGGAAGCGGTGGCGCACACAGGAGGTCGAGGTTGGACGGGTTCATGGCGGGGCAACGAGATCTAGTGGGGAAGCAGCTTGGTTGCGCCGGGCTTGAGAGGGGGCCGTCGGCAGGAAACGGCGGGGACGGAGCAAGGCGGCGGCGATGCGGGACTTGAGGCGCAGGGGCGAAGCAGAAGACGCCGGCGCACGGGCGAGGCACAGGGTCCTGGACGGTGGCGAGGCAAACGGCGGCGGGTACGGAGCTGCAGCAGGCTCCGGCGACGAGGGTCTGTTCCAGGATGAAGCAGCGGCGGGCATCCATGGCGGCGGAGTATCTGGGAGAGAGAGGGATTAGAGAGAGGGGAAGTCGAATAAGAGGACGAGAGGAGGAGGCAAGGTGCTGGCCTGCGGTTCGACGGCGGCGACGAGGATGACGAAGTGCCCGTCGGAGTCGCATAACTTGTGCGCGAGCAGAGGAGCTCGGGGACTCGGGCGCGCGAGGCTGCAGGAAGCTCCGGCTGGTCGAGGTACTTGGCGATGCGGATGCCGGGGTTGGGGTCCTTGGCCGCGGGGTGTGGAAGGAGGAGCTCAGGGTGGCATCCAGCCAAGCAGACGGGCGTGCACGGGCGGGAAGGAGCAGAGGCGAAGACTCGGGTTCCTGCTGATCCAGAGAGCGAGGGAGGCTTCGGGTTTGCTGTGGTTGGGCGGCGGCGGAAATCAAGGGAATTGGTCGGGGAGGATTTGGATCGGGAAGAAATGGAGGCTGGTTGGTTGGGATGGATCCCGAGGGAGAAAGGTAAGTAGGTGGCGGCGGCGGGGGAATAGAGTTATGCTAGGGTTAGACTGATTTGGTAGGTGGGTGGACTATATATAGGGAAACAGAACTAGGTTAGGACCTTCCGATTTAAATCGGACGATCGAGATAATTAGATTGGGGGAGTCCAAATAAGAAAATGGAGATGTTTTATAGATGTTTGGGGATGATCCGGACCCCTCGGTCATGACAGCCTGGGTCGGGTCCGGAGCAGTTTTCGGACGTGCACAAGAGGGGTTTGACAAAACGCCATGGAGACAAAGGGTTTTGATGGGCTCAGAAAAGAGAGAGAAGAGAGCGGTCCGGTTGATCTGAGAGGGGTCAACAGGGACAAGGAAGAAGCGGCAACTACGAGCGAAAGCAAGTTTTATGAAAACGATGCCGATGCAATGCGAATGATGCTATGAGATGAAATGCAAGACATGAACAAAATGCAAAACAAAAGACAAAAACCCAACCACGGAGGAAATAACATATCACATAGCCGGAAATGGCAAGAGTTGGAGTTACGATGATGGAAATTTACATCCGGAGCATTACAACACTCCACCACTACATGAGGATCTCGTCCCGAGATCTAGGATGGCACTGGAGGGAAAAGGATGAGGAAGATAAGAGTTAAACTAAGTTGCTTCTTCGACAAACGAGTGGAACCATGAACCTTGAGAGGTTGAACAAATTGAAAGAAACAAAAACAACGGAGATGACCAAGATTGCAAACAGTCCGTTGGACAAGAGGAACAAGGAACATTACGAGAACTTGAAGGTTGCAAAGACATGAATCAAGAGTTTAATGGACAAGATAGAATTTGAAACCACTCCGGTTAGAACAAGATGAGAGAGGAAGAATTCGGGCAACACTCCGGTTGAACATGGAAGGAGTAGAACATGAGCTCGAGAGGATGGGATGATACTTGATGAAATCAACAACACACTGCCTCCGGAACTATTGAAAGAATGGCATAATGGGTAAGAAGGATTTCAGACAGCACTCAGGTTGAAAAGAGAGGCAAAACTTGATAAGATGAAAGAACTTGAAGAGACCACAACACTCCGGTTAAATGGATAAGCACGAAAATAATATGATCTTGACAAAACGAGATGATGGGTCAACGAGAGCAACCTCACAAAGCCTTCGGAAGAAAGAATAGAAGATAGATCATTGGAATAACAGAATGGAGAAGGAAATGCCAACTTCTGCCACAAATGAGCTTGGAAAGCATCCTTCCGAGAAGGTTATAACGGAATTGTTTGAAAACCAACTCGAAACGAATAAGCTTGTAGTGGGCTTATTGAAACATCTCAACACTTGAGGTGAAATTTTGCCACTAACGAAAAACAATTGCTTGCTTGAGATCAAAGAAGAGATTAAAACTTGTTTCGCCGAGAGGATAGGAGAAAACTCGGATCACTGATAAGCACCACAAATAGCAACATTCCTTAGGGAAGGCTTAGGTGAAATATATACCAAGATAACTCCAAAGAAGAGATTGATGGGTTTAAAATACCTCATTCTTGACAATAGTGAATCACGAAACCTGAATGGAAATTGCCAAGAATGATATAACACCACCTCAATAGCTAAGGTAGAAAGAATTGCACTTCGAAATGCAAGAAGAAGAATACTTGAACGCCTCAAAACAAAACATGTGTTGAGCACCATGTTTAATTTTGAGTATAGCTTGGCGGATCATCACCTCGAGAGAAGTCTTGAAGAACAAATGAAGAATGAAAAGAATCCTTAACGAACCACCATGTAGATCCTCCATGAAGAACTCCAATAATAAAAGGATGATAGAAAGAAAGAGAAGTTGAAAACACAAGGTGAAGCCTTGCAATGATTTAGATGGAGCTTCGCGATGATATAACCGAGAGAACTTGGAACTCCGGAAAGAAAAGATGAACACTAGAACCGAGAATTACTTCATCATGAGCAATCTCTGGAAGAAAAGAATTAAACACTTGGATGAAACAAGAATAAGAATTACGTAATGCGTATCCTTCACCAATTTAAATTTATGACAAGCAACGGATTTGGCATACTACTTATTCCCTTAGAAAGGATTAAGAGAGATATAGCGTGAACTTGAGGAAGGTCTTCAACGACCACCGGTAGGATTGAAACAACGAAAGAACGAGTGAATTGATACGATAACGAAGGAAGAGAAATCTTTAACGAACCACCGTAAGAATTGAAAACGAGATTAGCAAAGGCACAATTCACCGGGAAGAATTGGAAAATGAATGAAGATACTTGAGGGGATTTAGATACATGAGAACGAAGAGATCATGAACTGATTAGAGGATATTTGAACGATGCACCGGTAAGATTTCGAGAACGATAGCTACATGCTGAGAATGAAGAATTATGACATGATGGCCTTCGGAGGAAAGAAATGGAAACAACTCATGAAATGCTCCGGATGGTAAGAAATGAATTGCCACAATCGAAAAGAATTATGAGAGGATGGCATCAAACTTGAACTATGCATCTTTGGAAGAACGGGTAAGGATTTAAGAGGAACTCTTCTTCGGTCTTCAGAATCCGAGAATGACGACGAGAAACACCACCATGAATTGTTGAGATACTCCGGAAGAATAAAAAGCGAAGAGGTTGAGCCAACAATGAAAAGAATTTGAAAACGATCTTGGAGAAGGCATGTGACTGATGGAATCCATTCTTACGTCACACTTGAAAAGAATTTAAGAATAACTCCGGAATAATTAGAAGAGTCAGGTAAGATCCTGGGAAAAGACCTGTGGGTTAGGGCCCACTCAAAAGAAACATCATTGAAGGATTGCTTGAAATAGAGATTGCACCGGTAGAATTAAATGGCTTGAATGAGATAACAACCTCGAAATAACTCGAACGGATTAAGAATGGCAACACAAGTCTTGTGAGATATCTTCAGCACTCCAAAACAAATGAATAGGAAGAAGTGAATGATTAAGAGGTGCATCGGCATGAGAAAGCATTAGAAATGAGGAAGGAATACGACGAACACCGAAAGCTTGAATTAAATCCACCGGAGAAGAAAAATAACGAAGAATGATGAACTCAAAGCTCTGTTAGTATCTTCATGGGAAATCACCGGATAAGAACATTGAAAGAAAAGAATGAAGAGACTTCCCACAAATAAAAGGATACATGATTAAGAAATCTGATTCCTTGAAGAAAAAGGGTGGGAGGGCAGGAAAACAAAGGCATCTTGGGGACGGATGAGACGGATACCGCTGAGAAAGACTTAGAATTGATCTCGCGAATGTTGAAATGATCGAATCCACTTGAAGAGAAGCACGCTGGTTGGAAAGAATTGACATGACAATCTCGATGATCAAAAGGATTAGTACTCCCATAGAAATATGAGAACACCACTTGAACAGTATGGAAACAACACTTGACTTCGAAGCAACTCGAATACCACAACTCAAAACAAAACAAAGGATTCGCTTGCAGAATAACCCAGAACAAACATATGATAGAGATTTCGTCCGAAGTTTTTGTGGTGGGGCCCACACGGGCTCGATCGTACAGCACCATCATGTACAAGGCAGTGCACATGACATACGAAGTGTCCTCGAACCAGCATAGCCAAGGGCTCCTTAAGATACAACGAGACCACTGTAAAAACGACCGTGGATAGGCGGACCACTAGACGTCGAACCCCAATCTCATATCATGCATCTGTCGAAAAGATATTCTAGGAGCTACTTGAATTCCCACCTATAAAACTCCCGAAACTTTCTGGTTATGCAATCTGGTGTTGGGGATACAGGGGAAGCAATATATCTCACCCAAACTAACAATCCCTACATCCGGCTGTATCCATCCGTCAACACATAACCAAGAAAACTCCGGAAATCGTGTACCTCAACCTTCCAAAAGCATCCGTTATATGACCTATGGCAATACTCCTGAACTCCCCAGTACTGGGTGGCATTGAGGTTATCTCACCAACAACTGCATAAAAGAGATTTTCGATGTCGGCAAAACTCAGGTATTCCAGAACTGCAACGATAAAATTGTGACGACACCACCTCGGAGCTCAACTCCCCGGGACACTGCCACAACCCCTAAATGTCAGGAGGCACCAAGAACAATGTTCTCGTCACAAGAATATCGGAACAATTCCAAGATACCCGCAAGATCCTAAAAAAAATTTGTGAAAAATTGAGGAGAGGAAAGACAAAACATCTACGTCGAGAGTCCTCACCAGAGCGACGAAGGGGGCTGAGGAGTAAAAAGAATCCTACTCTCCGACGTATATAATCCTAAGACTCAAAATAGTTTTCTTCTAGACTCAACAATGGCCAACAATCAAGGGGGCTCCTATGGTCGGTCGAGGCTCTGATACCAACTTGTCACGCCCAATATGCGATACTATCCTAAAGAGACTCGAAGGTCCCACCAAGGATAGAATCGCATATTGATACGCTTTTGCAAGGTGGATATCATTACATCAACATTACATAATGGTAAGGGATACATACATAAGGCATACAATGCCACACGAATACAACAATACCTCATACATAAGATCAACATCCGACTACGGATAAACACAAACAGAAGCTCAAACGACATCCACCCTGCTAGCCCAGGCTGCCGACCTGGAACCTATCCCCTGATCAAAGAGGAAGCAGAAGAAGAACTCCAAAACAAGCAAACATCGCTCTCGCGTCATGATCATCACAAAACCTGTACCTGCAACTGTTGTTGTAGTAATCTGTGAGCCACGAGGACTCAGCAATCCCATTACCATGGGTATCAAGACTAGCAAAGCTTAATGGGTAAGGAAAGGGTAAGTGGTGAGGTTGCAACAGCGACTAAGCATGAGATGGTGGCTAACATACGCAAATAAGAGCGAGAAGAGAAGCAACAGAATGGTCGTGAAGCTAGCAATGATCAAGAAGTGATCCTGAACTTCTACTTACGTCAAACATAACCCAAAACCGTGTTCACTTCCCGGACTCCGCCGAGAAGAGACCATCATGGCTACACACGCGGTTGATGCATTTTAATTCGAATATGGTGTCAAGTTATCTACAACCGGACATTAACAAATTCCCATCTGCCACATAACCGCGGGCATGACTCTCGAAAGTTTATACCCTGCAGGGGTGTCCCAACTTAGCCCATCACAATCTCTCACGGTCAATGAAGGATATACCTTCTCCCAGGAAGACCCAATCAGTCTCGGAATCCCGGTTTACAAGACATTTCGACAATGGTAAAACAAGACCAGGAAGACCGCCCGATGTGCTGACATCCTGATAGGAGCTGCACATATCTCGTTCTCAGGGCAACACCGGATGAGCAATCCATACAACTAAAACCAGACCTCAAGTTTCCCTGAGGGGGCACTGCAAAGGGCTCTGGTTCAGACCAGCACATAGAGAAGCACTGGCCCGGGGGGCTAAAACAAAGATGACCCTCGGGTTGGCCGACCCAAGGGAAAAGGTGTAGGTGGTGGTGAGGCAAATGGTAAAACCAAGGTTGGGCCTTGCTGGAGGAGTTTTATTCAAAGCGAACTGTCAAGGGGGTCCCATAAATCACCCAACCGCGTAAGGAATGCAAAATCAAGGAACATAACACCGGTATGATGGAAACTAGGGCGACAAGAGTGGAACAAAACACCAGGCATAAGGCCGAGTCTTCCACTCTTTACCAAGTATATAGATGCATTAATTAAATAAGAGATATTGTGATATCCCAACATAATCCTGTCCACCATGGAGCAATCTTCAACTTCACCTGCAACTAACAATGCTATAAGAGGGGCTGAGCAAAGCGGTAACATAGCCAAGCAACGGTTTGCTAGGAAGGGTGAAAAGGTTAGGCTGACATGGCAATTTGCGAGGCTTGAAGAATAAGTGATAGGTAGCGCAGCAAAGCGATAGAACGAAGCAACTAGCATAGCAATGATAGTAATGAGATCCAAGGTGACGGTCATCTTGCCTGAAATCAAGGAAGAAGAACGAGTCCATGAAGAAGATGAAGCCACGAAGACGAACCAAGCGTAGATGAACGAATCCTGACGATCGCAACGAAACAGGAACTAACAAGAAGGAGCACAACCGGAAAGAAGCAAACAACAAGGTAAACACGCAACACATAACCATTACACGATGCTCAACCAAGTATGATGCATGTCCGGTTTAATGAGGCATGGCATGGCAAAGTGCAACAACCAATACTACAAATTAAGTGGAGCTCAATATGCGACGAGTTGCATATCAACGAAACACCACATCGAGTTATTTAGTTCACTCTTGTTTAGGCACACAACAATAATAAATGTTGTTAAACATGGCAAGAGGTGAAACATAATAAAACTACCTATCTAGGCAAGTTTAAATAAGGCCGGAACAACGAACAACAATTCCGGAAAATCCTCATGTCCATATTTCAAATTTGGTACTGTTCTGCCCTAAAACATATTTTATTGTTGTTAAACAGGAAAATAAAGTGCACCATGTTAATCTTTGCATTTTTCCACCCCATTTACATATAAAGTTTATTTAAAACCGAGCTACGGTTATTTAGTTATGAAATAAAGCATTTTAACATGGCATTTAGCAAATTAAATGCAAACAACATTTTAAACATTTTAAACATGGATAAAAGTTGCATATTATGAAACTAGATGAAATTCTAAGTATTTTACATATATAAAACATTTTAATCCGATGCATGGTTGGTGATTTATTAAATGCATGAACATGAGGGTGCAATCTATAAACATGCAGTTTACAGGAAAAATAGATAAAGTCGCAGGCGAGAAAAAAAATGTGCACTGGGCTGAATCTGGCGGAACTGGGCTGGGGAAAGCTGCTCACATTGCGGGCTAGGCCCGGATCTGGATTTGGGCCGGTGAGGAGCTGGAGCAGGCTAGGCCTTGGGGCGCTGGAGGGGAGGCAGCCCAGGCGCGGTCGACGCGGGCTTGACCCGTGCGCTGGCACTGGTCTCGCTCGATGCAGAGGAGCAGACAGAGGGGCGAGACGCGGGCGGCTTCAGAGGAGGCCGTGCTTGAGATCCAGTGGGGAAGCAGCTTGGCGGCGCCGGGCTTGAGAGGAGGCCGTCGGCGGGAAACGGCGGGGACGGAACAAGGCGGTGGCGACGTGGGACTTGAGGCGCAGGGGTGAAGCAGAAGACGCCAGCGCACGGGCGAGGCACAGGGTCCTGGACGGCGATGAGGCAAACGGCGGCAGGGACGGAGCTGCAGCAGGCTCCGGCGACGAGGGTCCGTTCCAGGATGAAGCAGCGGCGGGCATCCATGGCGGCGGAGTATCTGGGAGAGAGAGGGATTAGAGAGAGGGGAAGTCGAAGAAGAGGATGGGAGGAGGAGGCAAGGTGCTAGCCCGCAGTTCGACGGCGGCGACGAGGCTGACAAAGTGCCCGTCGGAGTCGCAGAACTTGTGCGTGAGCAGAGGAGCTCGGGGACTCGGGCACGCGAGGCTGCAGGAAGCTCTGGCTGGTCAAGGTACTTGGCGACGTGGACGCCGGGGTTGGGGTCCTTGGCCGCGGGGTGTGGAAGGAGGAGCTCGGGGTGGCCTCCAGCCAAGCAGACGGGCGTGCACAGGCGGGAAGGAGCAGAGGCGAAGACTCGGGCTCCTGCTGAACCAGAGAGCGAGGGAGGCCGCGGGTTTGCTGTGGTTTGGCGGCTGCGGAAATCAAGGGAATTGTTCGGGGAGGATTTGGATCAGGAAGAGATGGAGGCTGGTTGGTTGGGATGGATCCCGAGGGAGAAAGGTAAGTAGGTGGCGGCGGCGGGGGAATAGAGTTAGGCTAGGGTTACACTGATTTGGTAGGTGGGTGGACTATATATAGGGAAACAAAACTAGGTTAGGACCTTCCGATTTAAATCGGACGATCGAGATAATTAGATTGGGGGAGCCCAAATAAGAAAATGGAGATGTTTTATAGATGTTTGGGGATGATCCGGACCCCTCGGTCATGACAGCCTGGGTCGGGTCCGGAGCAGTTTTCGGACGTGCACAAGAGGGGTTTGACAAAACGCCATGGAGACAAAGGGTTTTGATGGGCTCATAAAAGAGAGAGAAGAGAGCGGTCCGGTTGATCTGAGAGGGGTAAACAGGGACAAGGAAGAAGCGGCAACTACGAGCGAAAGCAAGTTTTAAGAAAACGATGCCGATGCAATGCGAATGATGCTATGAGATTAAATGCAAGACATGAACAAAATGCAAAACAAAAGACAAAAACCCAACCACGGAGGAAATAACATATCACATAGCCAGAAATGGCAAGAGTTGGAGTTAAAATTATGGAAATTTACATCCGGGGCATTACAGTACCTATTGCAAATATATCAGTAGATTAAATGTTGATGTCCACCTTTTTCACATGACTATAGCGGCATAATCGTTTGGGATGTCTCTCGGATCAGAAACGTAACATCGAGACGTAGCGTGTGGGACTGGGTGACTTCTCATACGTTTATCTATGGCGATTGTTAGTAGCCGCTTGCCTATCCCTGATGGTTTCTAGGTTGTGTGGGAAGGGCCCCCTATCACAGTCACTCACTTGGCGACGGTTCATAATGCCATCGCGGAAATTGGTTAAAAACCGTTTGTATAGCATGTTACGGTACCAATGACATTTCTTGTTTCTAGACAGGTACAGGAATCAACCAATAAGAGACGTGGGTCGTGTATGTTTGTAATGCCTTGAGACGTACCTAGAACGGCATGTAGCGGTCAGTTCATTGCATTTATGTTGATACGGCTTGAATGCCAACGAGGGTGAGGTAGCGGTTACCGAAACATTGAACGGTCAATAATGCATCCTCATTCAAATAGCATGCAAAGGAATTTAATTGGAGAAGCATAATGGAGCCAGCACGATGTGAATGCAACGCAGTTTGGGCTCTCATAAAAAGGCGCCCCACAACTCCAATCCATCTACTGCTAGTCTCTGTGCAATACTGCTCACTCCAATCCTAGACCAAGACCAAGTGACCAGAACCCAAAGCACCCATGGAGGCGATAGCCGCGAGCGACAGTCGGCTGTGCCAGATCATCCAAGACACCGGCCTGCAGCCCCGCACCGTGCAGTGTTCCAGACTGTGCTGGCGACCGCCGGTGTCATAGCCCTCGCCAACGCCGGCTTTGCCTCTCGCATGGACGAGATGATGGTCCACTTCACCCGCAAGTTCACTGCCATCAAGAAGCGCGCAGATGACCTTGTCGTCCTCCTCTAGCCCGCGCACCCATGATCCTCGTTACCTGCCACCTCATTGGCCTCCATGGTGATGAACTATTTCAAGCACTGGTGGCCCTGCAGCTGCCGGAGGTCACGATGAAGAATGTCCACCTCGAGGCCACGCTCTCCTCACAGGGCCTCGCCATGCAAGAAACCGTCGACCTACCCATCCATGTCTACTAAGACATCATTTACATAGGCTGCTACAAGGCCAGGGAGGACAGAAAGACGTTGGCCTTCCTCGACCGGCTGGAATCATTGGACGCCATCGTTTAGAAGAACGTTAACCTGGCCAAGAAAGCAGTTGCTACTTAGCGACCGTTCGGTGGGCCGGCGCCCTGGGTCAAGGAGGAGGAGGTGTCGATGGATGCATCTTTCTTCTTGCCTCATGCAGCCAGCATTGCATCGCCTTGTGGCCTTAAGGTGTTAGTGTATGGCATTTTTATTCCAGTCGTAAATGACATGTGTGATCTCTTGATCTTATTTGGCGTTAATTATATGTAGTATCACTGTCCTCGTCCTGCTTTACAACCTATGTCCTGGTTTATTAGTCCCTCTTTTAATTTGTGCTAAATTTTGACCAAAGATTTAACTGACAAAATGTTAGTGCATGTCAACAAAAATTATAACGTTGGGTTCGTATTTATACATAGTTTTCAATGATATAATTTTGGTGACATGCATGAGCATTTTGTTAGTCAAATTTATGATCAAAATTTGGCACATGTTACGATGGGGACCAATAAACCAGGACGGTGGTAGACTGACCACCACCGTGTTTTGTGCCAAATTTTGACTTCAGCTTTAAGTACAAGACCAAACCTACATGGAGGGAGTATATATATTGGCGCGAGAACTAAACTTATATATTCAAAATTGAGTGTTACTAAATGTCAGGAGTTCAAAACGAGAAAGTGGAACAAGTACAGCATGCCTGTGTTGTTCACGTCGCGCCCCACACTGTCGTTCCAGCCCGCCGCTCAGTGTGCATTGGCTTAGCATTTTCTATCTACAAGTTAAAAAGTCAAAAACTACCGCAATCGTGTCGCACCCCCACACGGTTTGTCCAGGATTCCGCTCAAGCTAGGGAATGCTTGTTGTCTTAGCATTTTCACTACCAGGTGGGCCCTAGTTGAGCAAACCGACTATCGGCAAATCCCCACCCCGCCCACTGCGCGTCGACTGAGTTAGAATTAAAAGAGAGAAACAAGGGAGATGAGCTAGTTGTAGCATGGATGTTGTTATCAGATGGGAATTGTGTTGATAGAATAGGAGTATAGAGTACTCGTATGTCTAGTACCACTAGTTGGGTGCGTGCGACCTATACCTGTCATCACTTTAGGTCTACTATTCAACCCGCAGCTATGCTTCATAGTACATAATTTTTCACGCGTTTTTCCTCCTATATGTACTACGAGGATATTTCCACGTGCTTCCTTTCGCCAACATGTGGGACATAAAGCATCTTGGTCGTAGTGCATACACGACTCGGAGAATATGCAACCATGCCGGCGTACTTTATATTTTAGACCTGATGGATTACATGCAAACCCTCCAAAGAAGAATAAATAAATGAATGAATTACTACATGCAAACCGGATTATTTTCATAGAAGTTGGAGCACGTTCATTAAATTTTGGAGATAACACATTGAAAAAAAATGACCGGACCTAAATCAGTCTAAGGGCCTCTTTGATCCGCAAGATACTGAAAACACAGGAATGGGGATAGTATGATGGCGATGAGCCGAGAGGATCAGAGGAGGAAGAGGAGGAGTACTATACATGCTAGAGATTGGACTATAGTACATTGTTTTTTATGGCCATATCACCACATTGTTTTCTATGGCCTATCGCCTGCTGGTTCACTGGGATGCCGTGTTTCACACTCCTTTGACGTGAATAGTATATACTAGTACCATATATACTGCATGATTCTTTGCTCCTTCTTATGTCGCCAACATGTGGGAGAACCAGCATCCGGGTCGACGTGTCATGCACTAGATTAGAGTGGGGAACAGAAGGGGAGACTCACCCCGATCATAGCGCCGCAGTAATAATGATTGTAATGAGCAGTCATATCACAAGACCCCATCTTTCCAGCAGTAACGAGCCATCAAATCACACAGCCCTACCTTTCCTGCAGTAAGTTGAATCCGCTAGTCCCTCACCCTCCTCGCCCCTCTGTCCAACCGGCAAGGCGAAGCTGTCGCACGTACTACCTGGGAGAAGCCCCGCCCTCGACTTTTAAATACTCCAATAATTTTGTATCGATGAATTGCGCCATGGAGCAGAAAACGAAAAGAAAAAGGTGGTACATGTAAACAAATACAGTTCAAGCTCTAGCTAGCGATTCGGAATGTAAACCGTGCATGTGTGTGTGTGTGTGTGCGTTTTTTACTACCTCTGTCCGGGTTTATTGGTTCCATTAGTATTTTGTGTCAAACTTTGACCATAAATTTAACTAAGAAAATAATAATTCATGTCACCAAAAATTATATCGTTGGATTCAAATTTGAACGTAGTTTTCAAGGATACTATTTTCGGTTACATGCATTAACATTTTGTTTGTTAAATCTAAGGTCAAATTTTAGCACAAAATGCAAAGGGGACCAATAAACCAGGATGGAGGTAGTAGTACAGTATAGTACAAAGTGCGACATCCAGTTAGTCACGTTAAATATATAGTTTCTTTTCTTTAATGCCACATACACAAGTTGAAATGCTTGTTGTGGAGAAAAAAACATAATCACTCCAGTATATAATTACATCAATGATGAATATAATCTTATGGCATAGCCTTAAGGCTATTTACATGGCAGCGGAAGTCTATTTAAATGGCGGCGGAAGTCTTGGCAGCATATCACTCTGGCTGGGCTCCACAACTCACAGGACTGGCAAGGTTACGTCCTAGCACAATGGAACAACGAACAATACGGGCACGACCTACAAAACTGGCATGACACGCCAGGTCAGTACATTGAGTGTACTTGCAAGACAAGCAAATACATAACATCCAAACAAGCAGAAGACAAAGCAAGACCCAAGCGTCTGCAACAACTATCTAATATCAGAAACTAAGCATGGCATGATATCAACCAAAGACATAAATCAAACTAACATCATGGCATCTACTAGCATGGCAACAACATGGCATAGCAAATTTACTTCTAACATGGCAACAACAAAACATAGCATATCATCTCAATCATAGCAATCAATGCATGGCATGGCATCATGAAACTATGCTGAAAATAAACTACCAATCATATCAAATGCAGACATAGCATGTTAACTGTATGCAACCATCTCATGTTCTACCATGGTTCTTTAAATGCTAACATATTACCCATGCAATGCCACCAAACTTGTGCACTGAGTCCCTCGGACTCTCTTACCAACGGTGATCACCTCATTTCCTGATCACAACAAGAGACAAACTCGTGATCCTTACGATGATCACAACCCAACCAATAGATGGCCCGTGATCCTTACGACGATCACAACCCGACCAATAAATGGCCCGTGATCCTTACGGCGATCACAACCCGACCAATAAATGGCCCGTGATCCTTACAGCGATCACAACCACATTAATCAGCTTAATTATTTCCGGTTTATCCTCCATTTTGACCAAGACCTGATGGTGTACCGTACTACAAACTTGTGCCGATGACCGAGGATGCGTCTATCAATAGTTTAAATACACTCTGCAGAGGTAGCGCACTGTACCCACACCACAGAACCCATGGCCTCTTCATCCCATTCGGGTGGACCAACGACGTTCCGACAAAACTGATCTACTGCCATGACACTCTCCTGGCCACTCCGACTCACTCCCCTCTAGGCTAAGTCATGGGTGGCCCCGTGTCTACCTCAAGACACAACGACCAGGGTAGCGCACACCCATAACCTTCCCTCGTTAGAGGCACCGGTGAGAGGCACAACAATAGACCGCATTAGGACTGTCCCATACTGGCAAATGTGGTTGCACTGGAAAAGTTCAATTTGGCGGCACTATGACTTGATCCCATCAATGACGGAGTGGGTTTGTTATTAAGTCATATTATTATCTTCTCCATCATCAATCATCATGCAAGCATTTTAACATGAATGCAACAATCAGCATACATCATACAAATGCTTTAATAACATAACAAACTTCTCACGTGAACAACTACAGCATAAAGAACATAACAATACCAAGTACTAACTTATCCATGGTGTATCATATCATTTTATAACGATGACATGAAAATAAGGTAGAGTAGTGACATGGCATTATCAATAACAACATTCTAACTAGCATGGCAAGAGATAGCATGAAAACACAGGCATGCATGGTAAGCATAACGGAATAACTGCAGATAAAACGATAAGCAACAACTGCAACTACACACACAAGGTGCAAGCAAAGTCAACATGCAAGTTTGGGGCTCATGATAAGAGGTTGTCTTGCCTGGGGGTCGACAAATACTCCGGTAAGAAGTGAGAAATGACCGCGGGAAAATTTGCCGGAAACAGTTCTCTCTCAGAGGCGGCTGTTTATGGAGAAGGGCAAAATGGTCATTTTCAATATGTCAAACCATAGTGAAAATGAAGGGAACGGAACGGGATCGATGAGATGAAGACGTGGGCGTTGGATTTACCTCAATCGGAGTTACGGGAAAAAGATACGGACGTTTAAAACTCAGGGACTAATCTATAAAAATACTTCTACAAACAGGTCCCTGGAAGTTTTAAACCGAACCTGTCTTTCTGAGAATACGTTTTCAAATCAGGGAAACGGCTTCGCCGCGGGGCGCCTCCACTTATCCACGTGGCGCTGACAAGTCAAAGAGGCAGCAATGGGGCCGGGCGCTTGGGCCGCTGCCAGGTGGGGCCGTGGGGCCCGCCTGGCCAGCCTGGCCAGGTCAACGCCTCCTCCTGGCTGATCCCTTCTTCTCCCAGACGCTGAGGCAGAGGAGCACCGTGGCTCTCGTCCGAGCCGGTGACTGGCGGCATGGGAGGGCGGGGCGATGCGCGTGGGAGCTCCGCCACTCCATGCCGTGCCCGTAGGTAGAAGCAGGGTGGCTCGGGGCGACCTGCAGCGCCGGCGCCGCGATTTTGGAGATGCGTCGACGGCGGAGACAGAGGACGGCGGGGCTTGGTGGTAAGATGGCTCCGGCGTGGGAATGCGGGGGGGGGGGGGGATGGGTCACCGGACTCCGGGGATGCTACTGGTGGAGGAAGGGAGTCAAGGGGAGCACGACACTGGCCAAATTTAGGCAGCGGCCGGCAGCGAGGCTTCGGCCATGGAGCGGACAGGGAGCTCCGAGGTGAGGGGGAGAGCTGCGAGGAGGGATGGTGGACTGCGAGTGAGCTCGAGGCTGCTACTTATAGCCGCGGGGGAAGCTCAGGAAGGGGGAGGAGGTGGCACGCGGCGGGCGACATGTCCGCGCGTCGGCGACGATGCAGCGTTGGTAGGCGCGGCCAAGGCTCACGGGGAGGGATGGGAAGGCGACGCAGAGAGTCACAACGAGCAGCAGAGGCTCACGGAGACGAAGGGCGCTCGCGGACGAGAGGAAGAAGAAGACAGAAGCGAGGAGGAAGACTGGCTCATGGGATCTTACTGTTCGACCCTTGGCACGACTCGTCGGAGAAGAAAATGGAGGGGGAGCGGGGTCCAGGCGAACGACGACGACGAGGGGGAGCTGTAGGACATTAATGGCGAGGTCAGGGATGGTCGGAGTAGTGCTGCCGACGAGAACAGTGGCTAGACCACCATTTTGGCTGGCTTCCCTCGTGGTCACCACTGGTATGGCGCGCTTGGGAGTTTTTACTGAGGCTAAAACATGTCTAACGCGTAGTTCTTCCAGAGTGGATTATTACTACGGTAAATAGACAGGAAGAGACAAAGGGAGTGGTGTAAACCAAGCTCCACAAGTTTACTGCTGCAAACTTGGCAACATCCTAGAGGTAAAACCAGAGAGGTGAAATTGTAAACTTTATGTCTGGCAGGCTTATGGTAGCAAGGACTACGGTCCTGGGGATTTTGAGGTCATTAGGACAAATATTCAGCATAGTTGCTTAACAACTGCTAAATATTGTCCAGAAATCAAATGATGATGAATTACTCACTAGGGCTGTTGGAGTGAGCTATAACTTGGCAAATCCTCATGTTTTGGTCATAGGTAGATGCTGTAAAAAGATCAGCCCAAATGGACTTGCCAAATTGGTACTTTCTTCACAAGCATTACTTTGGACCAGAAACTTGAGAAAATCCTAGGAAAATATTGGCTAAATGAAATTATCCAAACTCTTGGGTAGGTGGGTTATATGGATAGGCGAATGCTTGGAATTATTTTTAGCCAGAGTGGAGCAAGATAAAATATACTTGCTTCACAAACTGAAAATTTGGACAGAGAACAAGAATTGCTCCTATGATCACATAGCTCAATGAAATGAGATGAATTTGGGTGAAGGCTAATGATTTGGGATACTTGAGAGGATGGAAAAGTTTCATCCCATTTGGAAACTCTATGAAGGTACTTCCTTCACAAAGTGACAATCTGGTCAGAAACTGTGAAAAATTTGCACAAGGAGCTAGGATGAATGTATTGAGGTCATTTTTGTTATACATGGGTGATTTATCAATATTAATCACCTTGCCAAATTGCAGCTCAAATGGAATTAGGAATAAAGCACTTCCTTTGCAAAATTTCAGAGAAGGCAGAAACTTGCATTGGATCATGTGCCCAATTTTTGAACTTATGAACATGAGATAATGATGGAACTAGTGATTATATAGCAAGGTCAAACTCCACAATTTATGTGACAATTTTATCTGCTATAAAAATAATAGTTCCTTTAGAAAATGGCAGAAATGCAATATTGGTATTAAATAGGAAAAGGCAATTTTCCTTATTTAATTATGGCCAATATAATTGCCAGAGCTTGGATTAGGCATAATTATCAACTCCACCAATTCACATGAATTTAGGAGATGGCTAACTATGCCTTTGGATTTTATTCATTAGAAAGGCAAGAAACGGAATAAATCACAATTCAGAAATATTGCGTGGGACTTGGCAATATTTTTGCATATCCAAGGTTTAGAAGGATAGAAGGGTCTCTAGGAACAGATGGGATGATCAAGAGATCAAGGAAAATGATAGCCCCTTTGTAATCACAAAGGCCACATTCAAATCCCAAAAATTTGGAATTTTGGGTTTGAGAAGGTTTAAGATGATTCAACTGAGGGCTTGCCCACAGAAAAAGACATGAGCATGTTTTGAAAGGTTGGAAATGACAGGAATTCTCAGGGTCATCAGCAAAACTCGGGAGAAAGATTTTGAAAAATGAGTGCCAGGAAGAAACAACAGCACAAAAATTGATAACCCAATTTTGGGGCTGTTACAAACCTTCCCCCCTTAAAACAAGCTCGTCCTCGAGATTCCTAGGGTTACATCACAAAGAAAAGATAACCACTCCGAATAAAAATCTCTGGGTTAAATTTAACCCTTTGGTCAAATTCGAACGAGTTGGGGCACCGATAATTGGTACACCCAGGAAGAGATATCGGAAAACACGGTTATATCCACGGCTAGGGGCACTCGAGATCGAACTCTCGAAAAATAGCTAGATGCACCCAGTGAATAGTGGACTCACCTGCCGACACGTGGGTCCAGGGCCCACTGGCAGCCTCCTTCTTCTACCTCCGGCTAACTGCTTCTCCCGTGCTGCTGCTTCGCGTGCGGCTTGGCGCAACGCGCATCTAGCTCCTAGGGAGATGAGGACCCTAGTGCCATAGTGCGCAGCGTGCACGGCGCCGGTGCAGCGAGCACTCACGTCGCAGGCTAGCACCTTGTTAGCACTGCTCGCGGATTCGCCTCCTGGACGCCGGTGATCCGGCTACGAGTGAGTTTCCTAGACTCCACTCACCGTACACCGGGGTTGGGCTATAAAAACGGCACCATGACCTGCTTCCAACACACAAACACAATACCACTCTACTACCTCTTCGGTTTGAGCGAGATCGAGCCGAGGTCCTTCGGCGGGGAGGTGTTCTTGGTGGCGCTACGGCTGTTCCTTGCGGCACTGCTGGGCACACTGATCGGCTCGTCGATCCTCCTGGTGATGCTCATCAGGAATGAGCGGGCTCGAGACAACGAGCGGCTGGTGGCTCGAGGTGTGGAAGAAGATGGTGCACGGGGTGGTCCTCCGCCACGCTTGATCCTCCGTCGCTTTGCGCCGGCGGAGTAATCGCGTGCTGCGGTGGAGCGGTGGTGGCGACTAGCGGTGCCACGCAAGGCAGTGATGGTGGTGGTGATGGGTTCGGATGCAGGTGAGGTGGCTACACCAGCTCAGGAATCAGTTTAGGGCACGGGAATAATTTCACAGATTGCTCCACGAAATGTAGGTGTCGAGGTAGAATCGGAGTTGAAATCTGTATCAGGGAGTTGTAATGGCTCGCGAGAATAAAGCTGGCAGTGTTTCTCCAAAACAAAAATGGGCTCACGAAAAAGAATCGGGTACAAGAAATGGCCAGATGAAAAATGGCCTCTTTGTGGTTCTGGGTTTGGAAAATCTGGCACACGGGTTATGCACATATAGAGAGGGATATGTAACTTTGTATTTCCCCCAAGTACTGCTCAAATGTACTCATGGGTGAACCGAGTATGCGTGCAGTGTGCAGTAAAATCCAAACAAACAGACAAAAGCAATAAACACGCAACAGAAAAACACAGCAGACAAATCACACTAAGGTGTTTTAATGCTAGTGGGTATATGTACTCCTGGTATACATTTACCTACACCAGCACACATTTTATTAAAGACTCGGAACAAGTCAATGTCGTTTTTAGTGTATGTGTTCTACTGATTAAAATCTTGTTAGCACACATTGCCAACCCTGTCAAACATTTCTGTTTGACAGAGAGACAAAAAAAACACACAAACAAAAACAAGCAAGCAAGCAAATAACACAGCATACGAGTTACAACAGTACCAACATACATCAAAGCACAAACGCGCTACGCGCTAATCGAAACTGCTCGCTGCGGGATACATGGTTCTATCCTCATATCGGGGATGAACCGACAGACCGATCGACTAGCAGGAACCACTGACTGCATGACTGAGGTCATGCAGAAGGCTGGCCTTGCTGGGGCTCTCCTGGAGGACAAAGACTGAGCCAATCTCCATCTTCATTGTCTGACACTTCTATGGGTTGGGGCGGTGGGGCTGGAATTGCTCCAGGAAAATTCTGCTGATGGATCCGGAGAAGAGACTTGTCGAGGGTGACGATGTTTGGCTTGGGCCACAGCACAGGCTGAGAGGATAGCACTGGTTCAGATGGCGTTGGGCCAACAGATTGAGATGCGAACTTACGAGCCTCACGGTAAGCTTCCTTGACGACACGTACCACATTATTGTCCATGGCTCTAAACTCGGCAAGCAGCATTGAAATCAACATCCCCTTGGCAGTGATGTATTGCACCAGGCGAGCGATTGCGGGATCATCTCCTTGGCTAACGAAAGAAGGCCGCATTACTGTGTTTGACACAGTGGGGAAAAAGCAGTACTCCCGCCTGGTTGCTACATGCAGGAAGTTGGTTCGGAGGTGTAGGATAGCCTCCACAGTAGCGAATTGAATGGCTAAACCAGAGGTAGGCATGGCTCTACCCTGTAAAACCAAAGGCTGGACATCTGCTACATGGCCTAGGCTGATGTGCACTCTTGCATCAAAGCGATGAAGGTGAGGGTCGGGTGTCGATTGGAACACCAGGTAATCGGGGCTAGTCTTACCGCCAAATGATTTTGTGAGCATCTCGGCAAGAAGGGGTGGAAAGCCAGGGTGGTTGACGGCATAGGTGCGGGTGTAATAGGTGGAAGCTTTGGAGCTGCTAGGCATGGCTGGGGAGCTTCTAGCTAAGCTTCTCTGCAGGGACATGGCGGACTGAGGAGTGAGCGATACGGCTAGCGGAAAGGGCATTTATAGGTAGCTACGTAGGACAGGCCCACATGGCGTGGCCCCTTTCCCTTAATGGCGAAGGAAAAGCGGTGCAGCCGACCAGAAAGGATAGGATTGCTACACGTTCCACGGATAACTAGGCAGGGATAGCGGAGTGAGAATGTGTAGGTCCCGACTGTGCCACCTGTTGATTAACAGTGGCCATGCCGGATGCCAGGGATGGGTCAAATCCCTTAGGGTCATTACGGGTTGATGGTGGCGGTGATCTAATGCTAGGATAATCTATGCCAGCCTGGCTTCTCTGATACCAAGCCCTGTGGCACACCGATCTGCATGGAGTAGGGAGCCTTCGCACGTCAGCCCAGGATAACACCTGACGCACGACAGGTCCATGATACAGCATTCCAGGTACAAGAATATTCATAAAATACATGTGTATATAATTACATCAGTGATGAATATAATCTTCTGGCATAGCCCTAAGGCTATTTACCTGGCAGCGGAAGCCTATTTAAATGGCGGCGGAAGTCTTGGCAGCATATCACACTGGCTGGGCTCCACAACTCACAGTACTGGCAAGATTACGGCCTAACACGACGGAACAACGAACAGTACGGGAATGACCTACAAAACTGGCATGACACACTAGGTCAGTACATTGGATGTACTTGCAAGACAATGAAATACATATCATCCAAACAAGCAGAAGACAAAGCAAGACCCAAGCGTCTGCAACAACTATCTCATATCAGAAACTAAGCATGGCATGATATCAACCAAAGACATAAATCAAACTAACATTATGGCATCTACTAGCATGAAAACAACATGGCATAGCAAATTTACTTCTAACATGGCAACAATAAAACATAGCATATCATCTCAATCATAGCAATCAACGCATGGCATGGCATCATGAAACTATGCTGAAAATAAACTACCAATCATATCAAATGCAGAAAGAGCATGTTAACTGTGTGCAACCATCTCACGTTCTACCATGGTTCTTCAAATGCAAACATATTACTCATGCAATGCCACAAAACTTGTGCACTGAGTCCCTCGGACTCTCTTACCAACGGTGATCACCTCATTTCCTGATCACAACCAGAGACAAACTCGTGATCCTTACGGCGATCACAACCCGACCAATAGATGGCCCATGATCCTTACGACGATCACAACCTGACCAATAAATGGCCCGTGATCCTTACGGTGATCACAACCCGACCAATAAATGGTCCGTGGTCCTTACGGCGATCACAACCCGACCAATAAATGGCCCGTGATCCTTACGGCGATCACAACCACATTAATAAGCTTAATTATTTCCGGTTTATCCTCCATTTCGACCAAGACCCGATAGTGTACTGATACATCTCCAACGTATCTATAATTTTTGATTGTTCCATGCTATTATATTACCCCTTTTGGATGTTTATGGGCTTTATTTTACATATTTTTATCATTTTTGGGACTAACCTACTAACCGGAGGCCCATCCATATTGCTGTTTTATTGCCTGTTTTAGTATTTCGAAGAAAAGGAATATCAAACGGACTCCAAACAGAATGAAACCTTCGGCATCGTGATTTTTTTGGAAGAATATCATCCTTGAGTCTTGGAGATTAAGTCAGAAGACCCTCGAGGAGCCCAGGAGATGGGGGGCGCCCCCCCTACAGGGCGCGACCCCCTGTCTCGTGGACCCCTCGAGCACCTCCCGACCGACTTCTTTCGCCTATATAAGCCTACGTACCCTAAAAACATCGAATATCAAGATAGATCGGGAGTTCCGCCGCTGCAAGCCTCTGTAGCCACCAAAAACCTCTCGGGAGTTCGTTCCGGCACCCTGCCGGAGGGGGAACCCATCACCGGTGGCCATCTTCATCATCGCGGCGCTATCCATGACGAGGAGGGAGTAGTTCACCCTCAGGGCTGAGGGTATGTACCAGTAGCTATGTGTTTGATCTCTCTCTCTCTCTCTCGTGTTCCCTCTATGGCACGATCTGGATGTATCCCGAGCTTCGCTATTATTGTTGGATCTTATGATGTTTCTCCCCCTCTACTCTCTTGTGATGAATCGAGTTTCCCTCTTGAAGTTATCTTATCGGATTGAGTCTTTGATTTGAGAACACTTGATGTATGTCTTGCCGTGTTTATCTGTGGTGACAATGGGATATCACGTGCCACTTGATGTATGTTTTGGTGACCAACTTGCGGGTTCCTCCCATGAACCTATGCATAGGGGTTGGCACATGTTTTCTTGACTCTCCGGTAGAAACGTTGGGGCACTCTTTGAAGTACTTTGTGTTGGTTGGATGAATTTGAGATTGTGTGACGCATATCATATAATCATGCCCACAGATACTTGAGGTGACAATGGAGTATCTAGGTGACATTAGGGTTTTGGTTGATTTGTGTCTTAAGGTGTTATTCTAGTACGAACTCTTTTATAGATTGATCCGAAAGAATAACTTTGAGGTGGTTTCGTACCCTACCATAATCTCTACGTTTGTTCTCCGCTATTAGTGGATTTGGAGTGACTCTTTATTGCATGTTGAGGGATTGTGATATGATCTATCTATGTTATTATTGTTGAGAGAACTTGCACTAGTGAAAGTATGAACCCTAGGCCTTGTTTCCTATCATTGCAATACCGTTTATGCTCACTTTTATCATTAGTTACCTTGCTGTTTTTATATTTTCATATTACAAAAACCTTTATCTATTATCCATATTGCACTTGTATCACCATCTCTTCGCCGAACTAGTGCACCTATACAATTTTCCATTGTATTAGGGGTGTTGGGGACACAAGAGACTCTTTGTTATTTGGTTGCAGTGTTGTTGGAGAGAGACCATCTTCATCCTACGCCTCCTACGAATTGATAAACCTTAGGTCATCCACTTGAGGGAAATTTGCTACTGTCCTACAAACCTGTGCACTTGCAGGCCCAGCAACGTCTACAAGAAGAAGGTTGCATAGTAGACATCAAGCTCTTTTCTGGCGCCGTTGCCGGGGAGGTGAGTGCTTGAAGGTATATCTTGAGATCTTGCAATCGAATCTTTTTGCTTCTTGTTTTATCACTAGTTTAGTTTATAAAAGAAAACTACAAAAAAATGGAGTTAAGTTTGTCTCATACTCTTCGTCTTTTTAATATCTTTCGTGAGTATGATGGAAAGGAAAATTGTGCTCAAGTGCTAGAAGAAGAATGCATTAAAATGCTTGATACTAAATCTTTGAATGATGAGCATGATTGCAATGTTGTTAGTATGAACTCTTTGAATATCCATAGTACTAATGATGATTGCACTAGTTATGATGGAAATGTCTCCTATAAGCATGTTGATTTTTGTGGAGTAGATTGGATTTGCATGGACACACCAAATAGAGAAAATAGATATTGCAAGAGCCATAAGTATTTAAAAACTAAAGGTTTGCAAGAAAGTCTTGATGAGTGTGCTAGAAGATTCAATAATTTTCGCGCTCCTTGTGAACTTTGCAATGAACGTGATCATTTAAATCTCCAATGCAAATTGTTTTATGATCGAATCGTGTCCAAAAATTGTGATAGCTTGATTACCCTTGGGCATCATAAAATGCTTAGTCTTCTTTTGGGGTATGAAGAAATGAAACGTATAACTGAGGGTATTCCAAAATTTAATCTTGATAGATTTCTTGATTTTGATCTAGAGGATATTTATATGTTTTGTGTGGAGAATTGCATTGAAAAACCTTATATTGTCAATTACCTAAAGAAAAGAAAGCAAGTAGAAGATGAAGAGAATACTAATTAAAGGGAAGAGACTTCCCAATCTCCTCCTATTATTTCTTATGATGAATCAGGTAACAAGGAGGAGCTTTCTATTCAACCAATCTCGTCAATAAGGAGCTCAGTGAGGAAGGTTGAACCCACACATAATGTGAAAAAGAAAAAGAAAAGAATGAGCAACAAAGGTAGAAAGGTATCCCTCCCAAATGATGTTGTTCCTACTACTCATTGTGATGATGATAATTGCTATACTATTGGTGCTATCAATATTTGTAATGATGAGAATGATTATGCTTATGATATGAAAGGTACCAAGCTTGGGGATGCTATGTTTAATGAAGATGATATTTTTAGCATCCCAAGTTTTGATATGCAAAGTTGTTATGATGATAGCATGCCTCCTACTTATGATGATTATATAGATGAAAGTGGGTTTGGAAGAGTGTCAACTTTAGGAAGTAGTTATCCCACTATTTTGGAGGATGTTGAATCTTATTGTGATGAATGTGAAAGTGGACTTGGAAGAGTGTCAACTTTATTTAGTAATTCCACTATCTTGGGAGAGGTTTCAGTCGACTATGATGAGAACGAAGTTGCTAATTATGATGATTATTGTGATGAAACTTATGCTATAAAAAGTAGTGATGATTATATTTACAAATCTTGTCATGATTATGATTACCCTTTTTCTGAACATTACTCTTTTAATGTGGAAACAATTTTTAGTGTTCAAGTCTCTTATGATATTCCCACTATTCCGACTGAGAAGAAATTTGCTTATGTGGAGAGTAGTAAATTTTCTATGCTAGTAGATCATGAAAATAATGATTTAGGTGCTTGTTATATTGTTGAATTCATTCATGATGCTACTAAAAATTATTATGAGGGAGGAACTTATGCTTGTAGGAATTGCAATAATATCAAGATTCCTCCCTATGTGCTTAAAGTTTTGAAGCTATGCTTGTTTTTCCTTCCTATGCTAGTTGATTATTGTTCCCATAAGTTGTTTGCTCACAAAATGCCTATGCATAGGAAGTGGGTTAGGCTTAAATGTGCTAGTCATATGCTTCATGATGCTCCCGTTATGTTTCAATGCTTATCTTTTATGTGAGCATCATTGTCATCGTCAAGCCTAGCTAGAAAGGCATTAAAGAAAAGCGCTTGTTGGGAGATAACCCAATATTTATCCTTACTTTTTTTGTGTGTTCACATGATTATGCTACTGTATTAATCATGTTTTATAGCTTTTGTTCAATAAAGTGCCAAGTAAGACCTTTAGGATAGCTTACGGTGATAGTTGTGTTGATCCTGCTGAAAATCAGAAACTTTTGCACCAAGTAAATTAGTTTTGTTAATTCACAGACATTCTTCTGATCTGATTCTTTTTTATCTGGATTCGTAAACAAATTTCTTAGGACTTCCTAATTTGGTAGAATTTTTTGAGTTCCAGAAGTATATGTTTGTTACAGATTACTACAGACTGTTCTGTTTTTGACAGATTCTGTTTTCTATGTGTTGTTTGCTTATTTTGAGGAATCTATGGCTAGTATTAAGTGATATGAACCATATATAAGTTGGAATACAGTAGATATTACACTAATATGAATTTAGCATGAGTTCATTACAGTACCTAAGTGGTGGTTTTATTTTCTTATACTAAGGAGCTTACGAGTTTTCTGTTGAGTTTTGTGTTGTGAAGTTTTCAAGTTTTGGGTAAAGATTCAATGGACTATGGAATAAGGAGTGGCAAGAGCCAAAGCTTGGGGATTCACAAGGCACCCCAAGATATTCAAGAATAGCCAAAAGCCTAAGCTTGGGGATGCCCCCGGAAGGCATCCCCTCTTTCGTCTTCGTTCATCGGTAACTTTACTTGGAACTATATTTTTATTCACCACATGATATGTGTTTTGCTTGGAGAGTCATTTTATTTTGTTAGTTTTTGCTTGCTGTTATTTAGATTAATTTTTTGCATCTTTATTTTCAATAAAAATGTCAAGGATAGTCTTTGCCATGCTTATTTTGCTAGTATACATGTTGCTGTTTGAAAACAGAAAGTTTACCGCTGTTGCAAAAATTCCCTAGAAAAGTCAGAGCATCATATAATGTTGAAATCTTTTCCATGATTAGCTCTGATAAATTTAATACAGTGGGAATTTTATTTCATAATTTTTGGAGTTATGGAAGTATTGATACTCTTGCATTCTTTACAGATTGTACTGTTTTGGCAGATTGCTGTTATGGTTGCATTGTTTGCATATGTTTGCTTGTTTAATGATTCTATTTGAGGATAGGAGTATTAAATATGCAGAGGCATTTAGTATGCAATGTTGAATAATAATTTTAGTGATTTGTCACAGTAGAAAATGTTAAGGTTTTGCATTGGTTTATACTAACCTATCTCACGAGTTTTTGTTGAGTTTGTTGTGGATGAAGCTTTTGATAAAGAGAGAAACCATGGTATGAGAGGAATTAAGGAGACACAAAAGCTCAAGCTTGGGGATGCCCAAGGCACCCCAAGACAATATTTCAAGATGTCTCAAGCATCTAAGCTTGGGGATGCCCCATTAGGCATCCCACCTTTCTTCTTCAACAACTATCGGTTAGTATCGGTTGAGCCTAAGTTTTTGCTTCTTCACATAAGTTGTGCTATCCTTGCAATGTCATTTTATTTTGTTTTTCTTTATGTTTGAATACAATACCAAGATATGAAATTCTTTAATGTTAGAGAGTCTTCACATAGTTGCACAATTATCCGACTACTCATTGGTCTTCACTTATATCTTTAGGAGTAGTTTGTCCTTTGCTCTAGTGCATCACTTATATCTTTTAGAGCACAGCGGTGGTTATATTTTGTAGAAATTGCTAGTCTCTCATGCTTCACTTATATTATTTTGAGAGTCTTTTAGAACAGCATGGTATTTGCTATGATTATAAAGTTGGTCCTAGAATGATGAGCATCCAAGTTGGGTATAATAAAAACTATCATAGAAAGTGAATTGGATGATATGATCAATTTGATGCTTGATAATTGTTTTGAGATATGGAGGTAGTGATATTAAAGTTATGCTAGTTGGGTGATTATGAATTTAAAGAGTGCTTGTGTTGAAGTTTGTGATTCCCGTAGCATGCACGTATGGTGAACCGCTTTGTGATGAAGTTGGAGCACAATTTTATTTATTGAGTGTCTTCCTTATGAGTGGCGGTCGGGGATGAGCGATGGTCTTTTCCTACCAATCTATCCCCCTAGGAGCATGCGCGTAGTGCTTTGGTTTTTTATGACTTCTAAATTTTTGCAACAAGTATATGAGTTATTTTGACTAATGTTGAGTCCATGGATTATACGCACCCTTTCACCCTTCCACCATTGCTAGCCTCTCTTGTACCGTGCAACTTTCGCCGGTACCATACACCCACCATATTCCTTCTTCAAAACAGCCACCATACCTACCTATTATGGCATTTCCATAGCCATTCCGAGATATATTGCCATGCAACTTTCCACCGTTTTGTTCATATGACACGGATTACTTTTGTCATATTCCTCTTTGCATGATCATGTAGTTGACATTGTATTTGTGGCAAGGCCACCTTCATAATTTTCATACATGTCACTCTTGATTCATTGCATATCCCAGTACACCGCCGGAGGCATTCATATAGAGTCATATCTTGTTCTAGCTTTGAGTTGTAAATCAATAAAAGTGTGATGATCTTCATTATAAGAGCATTGTCCCAGTGAGGAAAGGATGATGGAGACTATGATTCCCCCACAAGTCGGGATGAGACTTCGGACTTTACAGAAAGAAAAAAACAGAAAAAAAGAAAACAGAAAAAAGAGAGAAAGGCCAAAAAGAAAAAAAAGAAGGCCAAAGAAAAAAATGAAAAAAAGGGGAAAAACAAAAATAATAAAATGAGAGAAAAAGAGAGAAGGGACAATGCTACTATCTCTTTTTCCACACTTGTGCTTCAAAATAGCACCATGATCTTCATGATAGAGAGTCTCATATGTTGTCACTTTCATATACTAGTGGGCATTTTTAATTATAGAACTTGGCTTGTATATTCTAATGATGGGCTTCCTCAAAGTGCCCTAGGTCTTCGTGAGCAAGCGAGATTGGATGCACACCCACTTAGTTTCTTTTGTTGAGCTTTCATATACTTATAGCTCTAGTGCATCCGTTGCATGGCAATCCCTACTCACTCACATTGATATCTATTAATGGGCATCTCCATAGCCTGTTGATACGCCTAGTTGATGTGAGATTATCTTCTCCACTTTTTTGTCTTCTCCACAACCACCATTCTATTCCACATATAATGCTCATGTATTGCGTGAAAGTTGAAAAAGATTGAGATTATTAAAGTATGAAACAATTGCTTGGCTTGTCATCGGGGTTGTGCATGATTAAATACTTTGTGTGATGAAGATAGAGCAACAGCCAGACTATATGATTTTGTAGGGATAACTTTCTTTGGCCATGTTATTTTGAGAAGACATGATTACTTTGATTAGTATGCTTGAAGTATTACTATTTCTTATGTCAATATGAACTTTTATTTTGAATCATTTGGATCTGAACATTCATGCCACAATAAAGAAAATTACATTATGAATTATGCTAGGTAGCATTCCACATCAAAAATTCTCTTTTTATCATTTACCTACCCGAGGACGAGCAGGAATTAAGCTTGGGGATGCTTCATACGTCTCCAACGTATCTATAATTTTTGATTGTTCCATGCTATTATATTACCCCTTTTCGATGTTTATGGGATTTATTTTACATATTTATATCATTTTTGGGACTAACCTACTAACCGGAGGCCCAGCCCATATTGCTGTTTTATTGCCTGTTTCAGTATTTCGAACAAAAGGAATATCAAATGGAGTCCAAACGGAATGAAACATTCGGCATTGTGATTTTTTGGAAGAATATCATCCTGGAGGCTTGGAGATCAAGTCAGAAGACCCTCGAGGAGCCCAGGAGATAGGGGGGCGCGCCCCCCTACAGGGCGCGGCCCCCTGTCTCGTGGACCCCTTGAGCACCTCCCGACCGACTTCTTTCGCCTATATAAGCCTACGTACCCTAAAAACATCGAATATCAAGATAGATCGGGAGTTCTGCCTCCGCAAGCCTCTGTAGCCACCAAAAACCTCTCGGGAGTCTGTTTCGGCACCCTGCCGGAGGGGGAACCCATCACCGGTGGCCATCTTCATCATCCCGGCGCTATCCATGACGAGGAGGGAGTAGTTCACCCTCGAGGCTGAGGGCATGTACCGGTAGCTATATGTTTGGTCTCTCTCTCTCTCTCTCTCTCTCTCTCTCTCTCTCTCGTATTCTCTCTCGTGTTCCCTCTATGGCACGATCTTGGTGTATCCCGAGCTTTGCTATTATAGTTGGATCTTATGATGTTTCTCCCCCTCTACTCTCTTGTGATGAATTGAGTTTCCCTCTTGAAGTTATCTTATCGGATTGAGTCTTTGATTTGAGAACACTTGATGTATGTCTTGCCGTGTTTATCTTTGGTGACAATGGGATATCACTTGCCACTTGATGTATGTTTTGGTGACCAACTTGCGGGTTCCGCCCATGAACCTATGCATAGGGGTTGGCACATGTTTTCTTGACTCTCCGGTAGAAACTTTGGGGCACTCTTTGAAGTACTTTGTGTTGGTTGGATGAATTTGATATTGTGTGATGCATATCGTATAATCATGCCCACGGATACTTGAGGTGATAATGGAGTATCTAGGTGACATTAGGGTTTTGGTTTATTTGTGTCTTAAGGTGTTATTCTAGTACGAACTCTTTTATAGATTGATCCGAAAGAATAACTTTGAGGCGGTTTCGTACCCTACCATAATCTCTACGTTTGTTCTCCGCCATTAGTGGGTTTGGAGTGACTCTTTGTTGCATGTTGAGGGATTGTTATATGATCTATCTATGTTATTATTGTTGAGAGAACTTGCACTAGTGAAATTATGAACCCTAGGCCTTGTTTCCTATCATTGCAATACCGTTTACGCTCACTTTTATCAGTAGTCACCTAGCTGTTTTTATATTTTCAGATTACAAGAACCTTTATCTATTATCCATATTGCACTTGTATCACCATCTCTTCGGCAAACTAGTGCACCTATACAATTTGCCATTGTATTGGGTGTGTTGGGGACACAAGAGACTCTTTGTTATTTGGTTGCAGGGTTGTTGGAGAGAGACCATCTTCATCCTACGCCTCCTACGGATTGATAAACCTTAGGTCATCCACTTGAGGGAAATTTGCTACTATCCTACAAACCTGTGCACTTGTGGGCCCAACAACGTCTACAAGAAGAAGGTTGTGTAGTAGACATCATGTACCATACTACGAACTTGTGCCCATGACCGAGGACACGGCTATCAATAGTTTAAATACACTCTGCAGAGGAAGCGCACTGTACCCACGCCAGAGAACCCATGGCCTCGTCATCCCATTCGAGTGGACCAACAGCTTTCCGACAAAACCGATCTACTGCCATGACACTCTCCCGGCCACTCTGACTCACTCCCTTCTGGGCTAAGTCATGGGTGGCCCCGTGTCTACCTCAAGACACAATGACCACCGTCGTGGCCCGATCCACTCTCGGACCCTCGCGCAAAATCAAATCAAAACCGGGCACACAAGGCTTATGTCCGCCTACCTGATGAGGGTAGAGCACGCCCATAACCATCCCTCATTAGAGGCACCGGTGAGAGGCACAACAATTGACCGAATTAGATTCGTCCAATACCAGCAAATGTGGTTGCACTGGAAAAGTTCGATTTGGCGGCACTATGACTTGATACCATCGATGACAGAGGGGGTTTGTTATTAAGTCATATTATTATCTTCTCCATCATCAATCATCATGCAAGTATTTTAACATGAATGCAACAATGAGCATACATCATACAAAAGCTTTAATAACATAACGAACTTCTCACGTCAACAACTACAACATAAAGAACATAACAATACCAAGTACTAACTTATCCATGGTGTATCATAGCATTTTATAACGATGACATGAAAATAAGGTAGAGTAGTGACATGGCATTATCAATAACAACATTCTAACTAGCATGGTAAGAGATAACATGAAAACATAGGCATGCATGGTAAGCATAATGGAATAATTGTAGATAAAACGATAAGCAACAGCTGCAACTACACACACACACAAGGTGCAAGCAGAGTCAACATGCAAGTTCGGGGCTCATGATAAGAGGTTGGCTTGCCTGGGGGTCGACAAATACTCCGGGAAGAAGTGAGAAACAACCGCGGAAAAATTTGCCGGAAACAGTTCTCTCTCGGAGGGGGCTGTTTATGAACAAGGGAAAAATGGTAATTTTCAATATGTCAAACCATAGTGAAAATGATGGGAACGGAACGGGCTCAACGAGACGAAGACGTGGGCGTTGGATTTACCTCAATCAGAGTTACGGGTAAAAAGATACGGACGTTTAAAACTCAGGGACTAATTTGTAAAAATACTTCTACAAACAGGTCCCTGGCAGTTTTAAACCGAACGCGTCTTTCTGAGAAAACGTTTTCAAATCAGGAAAATGGCATCGCCGCGGGGCGCCTCCACTTATCCACGTGACGCTTACAAGTCAAAGAGGCAGCAGCGGGGCCGGGCGCCTGGGCCGCTGCCAAGGGGGGCCGTGGGGCCCGCCTGGCCAGCCTGGCCAGGTCAACGCCTCCTCCTGGCCACTCCCTTCTTCTCCCCGATGCCGAGGCAGAGGAGCGCCGTGGCTCTCATCGGAGCCGGCGACTGGCGGCACGGGAGGGGCCGGCGATGCGCGCGGGAGCTCCGCCACTCCATGCCGTGCCCATAGGTAGTAGCAGGGTGGCTCGGGGCGACCTATAGCGCTGGCGCCACGGCTCTGGAGATGCGTCGACTGCGAAGACAGAGGACGGTGGGGCTTGGTGTTAAGATGGCTCTGGCGAGGGAATGAGGGGGGGGGGATGTGTCACCGGACTCCGAGGATGCTACTGGTGGAGGAAGGGAGTCAAGGGGAGCAAGGCACTGGCCGAATTTAGGCAGCGGTCGATGGCGAGGCTTTGGCCATGGAGCGGACAGGGAGCTCCGAGGCGAGGGGGAGAGCTGCGAGGAGGGATGGTGGACTGCGAGGGAGCTCGGGGCTGCTACTTATAGCCGCGGGGGAAGCTCAGGAAGGGGGGAAGGGGGTGGCACGCGGCGGGCGACGTGTCCGCGCGTCGGCCACGGCGCAGCATCGGCAGGCGTGGCCAAGGCTCACGGGGAGGGACAGGAAGGCGACGAGGAGGGTCATGATGAGCAGCAGGGGCTCACGGAGATGAAGGGCGCTCGCGGACGAGAAGAAGAAGCAGACAGAAGCGAGGAAGAAGACGGGCTCATGGGAGCTTACCGTTCGACCCTTGGCACGGCTCGTCGGAGAAGAAAACGGAGGGGGAGCGGGGTCCAGGCGAACGACGACGATGAGGGGGAGCTGTAGGACATTAATGGCGAGGTCAGGGACGGTCGGAGCAGCGCTGCCAACGAGAACAGTGGCTAGACCACCGTTTTGGCTGGCTTCCCTCGTGGTCACCACTGGCATGGCACGCTCGGGAGTTTTTACTGAGGCTAAAACATGTCTAACGCGTAGTCCTTCCAGAGTGGATTATTACTACGGTAAATAGACAGGCAGAGACAAAGGGAGTGGAGTAAACCAAGCTCCACAAGTTTACTGCTGCAAACTTGGCAACATCCTAGAGGTAAAACCAGAGAGGTGAAATGGTAAACTTGATGTCTGGCAGGCTTATGGTAGCAAGGACTACGGTCCTGGGGGTTTTGAGGTCATTAGGACAAATATTCAGCATAGTTGCTTAACAACTGCTAAAAATTGTCCATAAATCAAATGATGATGAAGCACTCACTAGGGGTGTTGGAGTGAGCTATAACTTGCAAATCCTCATGATTTGGTTATAGGTAAATGCTGTAAAAAGATCAGCCCAAATGGACTTGCCAAATTGGTACTTTCTTCACAAGCATTACTTTGGACAAGAAACTTGAGAAAACCTTAGGAAAATATTGGCTAAATTAAATTATCCAAACTCTTGGTTAGGTGGGTTATATGGATAGGAGAAGGGTTGGAATTATTTTCAGCCATAATGGAGCAAGATAAAATATACTTGCTTCACAAACTGAAAATTTGGACAGAGAACAAGAATTGCCCCTATGATCACATAGCTCAATGAAATGAGATGAATTTGGGTGAAGGCTAATGATTTGGGATACTTGAGAGGATGGCGAAGTTTCATCCCATTTGGAAACTCTATGAAGGTACTTCCTTCACAAAGTGACAATCTGGTCAGAAACTTTGAAAAATTTGCACAGGGAGCTAGGATGAATGGATTGAGCTCATTTTTGGTATCCATAGGTGATTTATCCATATTAATCACCCTGCCAAATTGCAGCTCAAATGGAATTAGGAATAAAGCACTTTCTTTGCAAAATTTCAGAGAAGGCAGAAACTTGCACTGGATAATGTGCCCAATTTTTGAACTTATGAACATGAGATAATGATGGAACTAGTGATTATATAGGAAGGTCAAACTCCACAATTTATGTGACAATTTTATCTGCTATAAAATAATAGTTTCTTTAGAAAATGGCAGAAATGCAATATTGGTATTAAATAGGAAAATGCAACTTTCCTTATTTAATTATGGCAAATATAATTGCTAGAGCTTGGATTAGGCATAATTATCAACTCCACCAGTTCACATGAATTTAGGAGATGGCTAACTATGCCTTCGGATTTTATTCCTCGGAAAGGCAAGAAAAGGAATAAATCACAATTCAAAAATATTGCATGGGACTTGGCAATATTTTTGCATATCCAAGGTTTAGAAGGATAGAAGGGTCTCTAGGAATAGATGGGATGATCAACAAATCAAGTAAAATGATAGCCCCTTTGTAATCACAAAGGCCACATTCAAATCCCAAAAATTTGGAATTTAGGGTTTGAGAAGGTTTAAGATGATTCAACTGAGGGCTTGCCCACTGAAAAAGACATGAGAAAGTTTTGAAAGGTTGGAAATGACAGGAATTCTCAGGGTCATCAGCAAAACTCAGGAGAAAGATTTTGAAAAATGAGTGCCAGGAAGAAATAACAGCACAAAAATTGATAACCCAATTTTGGGGCTGTTACAAAGTGGCGGCTGGGCGACAAGTCAACAGAGTATGTCTAGGATTAGATTTTCTACCCTCAAATAGTAAAAGGTGGGTAAAGAGAACAAAATTTGGGAGCAGCCCAGATCTTGATTGGATGTTGGCATCACCACTTTATGCCTCCCTATATGTACTTGGTGCTGATGCGTCCGCTATGGCATGCCCTTATACCAACCTTTTGATGTTGTTAATGTAAGGGTGATTGTAAAACAAAGCAATCCCCCTATTACAGTAAGGACATGTCTAACCAATGTTATTGTGTCAGGACCCCGATCCTAAGTCACACCAATCTAGCATGTAACACATCATATCACTTTGCAGCCTCACGCACGGTATTCCCACAGGTGCCACATTACCTGGCCCGGGACCGTTTGCGCCTTTTGGCTCATGTTTATGATAGTGCCGCTAGCATCCATATGACAAAGAATCCGGGCTGACATGACTATTCGTGAACCCAAAGTGGCACTAACTTACAGGGACAGGCATACATGACCCAACAACAAAGTGTCAATCAACAACGTATGAACCCAAGTCGTAGCAAGCTACATGGACTTAAAGGAACAACATGTGACATTTCCCCGAAGGGACAGACACAGGAACGAAGAAGGACACATGTCGGCCAGCCTAAGTGTTCTAGAGCAGTAGCAAGCTACCATGGCTCAAGGGAAGCACTAGGAGACATTTCATGGTAAGAGAGGCTACCAAGGATAAACAACTAGTTTGTCAGATCCCACACATACCAAGCATTTCAAATCATACACACAATATGCTCGATATGTGTAAATACAACATGGCATCACAACATAACTCTACGACTCAAAGTATTTATTCAATAGGCTCCGAGGAGCGAGATATTATAAACATGGTTCTCTCGCCCCAGCATTCAGAGCATACAAGTCAAAGCACATGCGGAAGCTTAACATGTCTGAGTACAGACATCTACAAATGAAAAAGGCTGAGAAGCCTCACTATCTACCACATCCTGCCGAGGGCACAAGACCGTAGCTGAGGTAGCAAGCTAAACATCGAAGTCCAAGCGGAACTACTAGTGAGACTGGAGTCTCTCTGCAAAAACATAAATTAAGCAAACGTGAGTACAAATGTACCCAGCAAGACTTACATCAGAACTAACTACATATGCATTAGTATCAACAAAGCGGATGGTGGAGTTTAATAGCAGCAAGCCAGCTTTGACTCGGTG
Organism: Triticum timopheevii; assembly: GCA_963921465.1. Lineage (NCBI taxonomy): Eukaryota > Viridiplantae > Streptophyta > Magnoliopsida > Poales > Poaceae > Triticum > Triticum timopheevii. The sequence continues at coordinate 256,979,189 of OY997268.1, forward strand.
GCTATCCTGAACTATGACTGCAAGCAACGCTTTTGAGGTGGCGCACACGAGTCCACATATTCACCATATCAATACACCACTATGGATCCGCTCCCATCTCCCTACGAGAATGCCATCCATAGCACTCACACTTATATTGCGCATTTTAGAGTATCCACTTTCACTTGTCTCTGAACTGTATAGGCAACCCAGAGGTCCTTTACCACGAACGTGGCTATTCGAATAGATTAAGTGTTCACCAACTACTTCCCTTTGGCACTCAAGAAAAATGTGAGGTCTTGGCTGATGCACCTGCCTGGGAACTCAATTTCAACCTGGGCTGACTTGTGCCATGAGTTCATTGGTGCCTTCACGGGCGGCCATCAAGCACCAGGATGACCCAGTGATTTGCAGCTTCTCCAGCAGAAAGAAGGAGAGACTCTGCGGAAGTACCTGCAAAGATTCAGTCGAGTCCATAGAAATATTCCAGATATCCACCCAGCAGCTGTGATAGCTCCCTTCCAATCCAATGTGCACAACCGCAAGATAACTTCCAAGATGAACGTTCGGTTGCCCAAGACTGTGAAGGAGTTGTATACCTTGGTGGACAAGTGTGCTCGGGTGGAAGAGGGGAGGAAGCTCCCTGGAGAGGAAGATTGCATCGACATCGGCGCAAAGGATGATGACGGGTCCACCAGTCAGAGGAAGAAGAACAAGAAGCGCAAGGATAAGGTAGTGTTGACAGTTGAGAGATCAGGAACACCCAGTACCCGCAAGAAGGATAAAGCCAAAACCCCGGCAAGGAAGCTGCCGCATGCACTGACTGCCAAGAGGCTGCAGCTGCCGAGAAGGCTGGGAAAGGTGATGGACCGTACTGCAACATTCATCGGACCAAGGTCCACAATTTCCAAGACTATCATCAGGTTGAGCAGCTCGTCAAGAAGCAGAGGAATGAGTATGAGAAGCGTGATAAGGAAAAAGGTCAGAACGGTACTGGCGGAAAGGGCCGAGGCGGTGAAGCAAATCGCCCCGGCAAGGCTCCTCAGAAACAAGGGAAACCCGCCAGGGGACAAGAGAAGGGAGACTGCAATGATGAAAGTGATGGAGGGAATGAAGAGGAAACCAGTGAGCAGGAATTCCAAAAGGCTACTGATGCCCTGTGCATTTACGGGGTGCATCTTTGCACTCCTCTCACCACCAACTTATACAATGGGCGCGTGAGGTCAATGCCATGGAGCTGATAGAGTCTTGGAAGCCGTTCAAATGGTCATGCATGCCCATCATCTTTTATGAAGAGGATCATCCTGACCGCATGCTTGTTGTTGTTGGTTTCACCAACGATCTGCAACCTCAAGGTCACAAAGATGTTGGTTGATGGCGGGGATGGGTTGAATCTGATTACCCCACAAGTTCTCAGCAAGCTCTAGATAGCAGACAATGAGCTTAAGGCCATGGGCACGTTTCAAGGAGTCAACCCCACAGGAGTCGTCCTAGGGGAAAGATCACGTCACCAGCGACATTTGGGGAAGAGTTAAACTACCGGACTGAGAAGATTGTGTTTGATGTGGTTGACCTGCCCCTACCGTACAATGGAATTATTGGGCGCCCGGCCCTGGCAAAATTCATGGCGGCATCCCACTATGCCTACAACACGTTGAAGATGCCAGAGCCGATGGGCATCATTTCAATTCCATTAGATAAGAAAGATGCAATGATATGCGTGGATAAGATGTACCGGGATGCAGTCGTGGCAGAGGCCGCCGAAGCCATAGTGCCCGCCAAGGAAAGCAAAGGAAAGAAGAAAGATGGTAGGGACGCCGGCAAGGAATCGCGGAAGTGTACCTCTATGGAGTGCGCCGTACCTGTTGATAATGTGCCCGATTGCAACGACAAAAGGACCAAGGCTACTGCACCTCATGTGAAAAAGGTCCCGGTAGGGCTGGCTGGTACTGATGGTACTTTTACCATCAGTGCCACTCTCGATGACAAATAGGAAAGTGCTCTCGTTGCCTTCCTGCGGGCGAATATCGATGTGTTTGCCTAGCTACCATCTGATATCCCCGGTGTTCCCAGGGAGGTAATCGAGCACCACCTTGCCGTCTGCCCACATGGCCGACCCGTCAAGAAGAAGGTGCGGAAGCAAGCCTTGGAGCAATAGTGGTTCATTCTCGAAAAGATCAAGAAAATTGAGGCAAATGGTTTGGTCAGAGGAGTACTACATCCAACATGGTTAGCAAACCCAGTAGTTGTTCGCAAGGCTAATGGGAAATGGAGGTTTTGCATAGATTTCACGGATTTGAACAAGGCATGCCCAAAGGACCCATTCCCTTGTCGCGCATTGACCAAATTGTGGATTCCACTTCCGGGTGTGATTTGCTCTCCTTTCTGGATGCATACTCTAGGTACCATCAGATATTCATGTCCAAGGAAGATGAAGAGAATACCTCCTTCATCACCCCATGTGGCACATACTGCTTTGTGCACATGCCTTTCGGGTCGAAGAGTGCTGGGTCCACTTTTGCAAGAGCAGTCCAAATTAGTTTTGAGCCACAATTCACAAGAACATTGAAGCTTATATGGATGATATCGTGGTTAAGACCAATAACAAATCGACCCTCATCCAGGATTTGGAAGAGACATTTGCTAATCTGCACAAGATCAAGTTGAAGCTAAATCCGGAGAAGTGTGTGTTCAGTGTTCCCTCCGGCAAGCTACTTGGCTTCTTTGTGTCCCACAGCGAGATCGAGGCCAACCCAGATAAGGTCAAGGCCATCAAGCAGATTCAGGCACCTAAGACAGTGAAGGATGTGAGGCGTCTGACATGATGTGTTGCTGCACTTAGCCGATTCATTTCCAAGTCTGTCGAGCGTACCTTGTCGTTCTTCAAAAATTTGAAGAAGGCAAGACCTATGAAATGGACACTGGAAGCAGATGTAGCATTGCAAGATCTGAAGGCCTACTTGTCTTCTATGCCCACCTTGGTTGCACCCAAACCGCAAGAGCCGTTACTACTTTATCTTGCAGCGACTAAGCAGGTGGTCAGTGCAGCATTGGTGGCACAGCGGGAAGTGGAGGAAATAGCAACCTCAGCAAATGTCCCGCCAAGAGCAGAAAGAGAGAATAGCCCGGCAAGGTAAGATGTGAATCGGGGAAAAGAGAAGAACCGCAGCAAAGACAACCCCAAGGACGCATCAAGGAAGAAAGTGGTGCAGCGCCCAGTATACTTCATCAGCTCCCTATTGCAGGGGGCTAGATCCAGGTGTTTTGGCATGCAAAAATTGATTTTTGGCCTCGTCATGACCTCAAGGAAACTGCACCACTACTTCCAAGCCCATGAGATCATAGTTGTTAGACGCTTTCTGTTGCAAAGGATACATCGGAACCCAGAGGCTACTGGCAGGATAGTGGAATGGGCAGTAGAGTTATCTAGATTTGGCCTGAAGTTTGAAAGCACGTCAACAATTCAGAGCAGGGCATTGGCAGAGTTTACTACAGAATGGACGCCAACCCCTGATGAGGAAGTGCTGAAACAGTTATTCCCGGCAAGGAATCATCCCAATAATGGATCATGTATTTCGATGGTGCCTTCTCCCTCCAAGGTGTAGCGGCTGGCGTGCTTCTCGTTGCTCCCACTGGGGAGCACATGAAGTACGTCATCCAGATGCAATTTCCCCGGGGGGAGGCGACCAACAATACAATAGGGTATGAAGGGCTCCTTGCCGAGCTCAGGATTACCACAGAATTGGAAATTAAGAAGCTAATCATTCGAGGAGATTCACAGCTTGTGGTGAGACAAGTCAACAAGGATTACCAAAGTCCATTGATGGAGGCATACGTTGAGGAAGTGAGACGATTGGAGGAGCGCTTTGATGGATTGCCAACAGAGCACGTGCCCCGTGTGGAAAACAACATTGCTGATCATCTGCCAAAGTGCGTTGCGCAGAAGCTACCTATGGAACCAGGAACTTTTGTTCTCCCTCTTACTCAGCCTCCATATCGCTAACAACAATCGTCAGAAAGAGGAGGAAATTGGACTCCGATAAGCCTCTCCCAGTAGAACCCCCCGGGGTTCCTAGCAGGGACCCTGCCAGAAACAACTCCCCTTTGATTGTCGGGTTGCACCCTCCTGCCGGGCCACTGGTCCCCGCGGACGAGGGATGCGCCCCCACGAGTGAGGAGGTGCCGCCATTCCTCGTTGTCGAGCCTCAGGATCCAACTTGGGCAAGGCGCATAGTCCATTTCCTCCAAATTGGAGAACTTCTCGAAGAGCAAGAAGAAGCAAAAAGAGTAGACCGGAGGGCCAGTATGTATCACTTTGTCGATCACACTCTGTGTCGGCATTTTGGGAACGGGGGTCCACAGACTTGCCTGCCTGTGGCCTGCGGTGTGGCTCAAGTAGTGGCCCAGTACGGCCCATCTACATCGACCCAAGCTCAAGACCCTCGCGAGGGGCCAAGCCTCGCGGGGTGGAAGATGCAAGGCTTCCTCAGGGGCGGCCTCACCAGGCATGCTCGCGAGGAGGCGGAGAGATCAAGGCAGGAGTACCTTGCGAGGTGCCCGTGATGCAAGCCATGACGATCGAGACTGGGCGGGCGCTAGGCGGGCGCCAGCCTGTGCAATATCCTCTTTTCCTCTTTGGTGCAAAGGGGGAAAGCGCAGGCACGGAGTACAAAGGCATCAAGCAAAGGTTACCATATCGGTGCAACAAGACCAAGACCAGCAGAGCGGCAGGACGGAGGTCACGGTGGAGCCCAAGACAGCGTCATCGCCATTGCCTTTGGCAGTCGAAGACTAACTTTAGTCAGGATAGCTTGTACTAGTTGTTCCCCTTCAAAATGGCCGTTGTTGGCTCCCTTCCTGCTCAATATTTGAGAAGAGGACTAGAGCCCCTATATATAGAGCTAGCCACCACAGTAGGAGGGCATTTCATCTAGAGACAGAGAGGATCCATCCCAAGTAGAACACCGCACCAGCTCAAGAACACCCCTCGTGAGGCTGTTCTTCCTCTGTACTGTTCATCATCAGCCCTAGAGGCAATCCACCACACCACACACTAGAGTAGGGTATTACAACATAACGGTGGCCTGAACTAGTATAAACCTTGTGTCCCTCGTGTTGTTCATCGTGTAGCTTAGATTCACGATGAGGCGTTGGGATGTGGATCGATAGGAAGTAGATCTTCGCGTGCACTCCAGAGTTCGAACCTTACGGGTTTTGCCGGAACCCGATATCCGACATTTGGCGCGCCAGGTAGGGGTGCGCCAAAATCCTGTTTCCGCCGACCTGCGATCCACTGCTTCATCACATCCATGTCCGGCGACCCGACAGCCAACGCCGACCGCTGGGCGGCATGGCCTTCCCACGCCGCGCCGCCTGCCCAAGGTGACCTCAACCCAGCGCCTCAGGCAGCCCGCGCTCCGCAGAATGCTGCAGGGCACGGGCAACGCGGTCAAACGCAACCTGCCCTCACCCCACGGCAGGTGCGATCAGCAGCAAGGGCCTCAAACCACGCCATGGCCACAACACTGCACACCCGACGGGAGAAGGCGAACATGAAGGCCGCGCTCACGGTGGCTCGAGAACTTCTACGGTGCGGGCTGCAAGAAAGCGGCCATGACATACTGCTGGAGCGCGTCGCTGAGCTCCTGGATGCGGCTGCTTCGGGGGCGCCTCGTTCTTCATCCAGCTTCCACCCCAGGCCCCGGGTGGATCACACGGTGGGCCCATCCACGCCCGTGCGCCCTTAGGCGTACCCCAAGGCTTCATCAACACCATGTCGGCCATCAGCGCCGGGCGTCAAGCTGTACCAGCACCACCCCTGGTGAGCGAGGGCATGCGCATTGCTGACTACGGCCCGGGCGGGCCGCCGCCCTATCACCCCCAAGATGGTGCTTCGAGCCAAGCTGCGTGGAGCGTGGGGCACTACGGCGAAGTCTTCGGGGCGGTGACCTCGGAGGCTTACGTGCCCCACATGGTGGATCGGGAATATGCACTGGAAGAAAACCACGGCTTGTTCCTTGGGCCAGGCTGGTAGGAAGAGACGCCAGAAGGCGAGCCCTTTATGGAGCCTCAAGGCAGCCTCGCCAACCGTGCCGGCGGCAGCAGCTATCGGGTACCGCTAATTCCTCAGGAGCAAGCTTATGCTAACCATGGGTAGCAGGAAGTCCAAGTCATTGCAGCGGAAGGCTGCCCCAGTTCGGCAGCCTCCCTTCCGCCATGAGGAGTGCACTGGGGGCTGCAGGAGAGGGGCCGGGAGCCGGGCCCCTCCCCGCGATGCGTGGAGCAATGTGTTTCCAGGAGGTAGGCCCTCGCTGGGGAGGTGCCGCAAGGCCTGCCCCCGGCAGAGGACCCGTGGTCGTCGGGGGAACCACTGGCATCCCCTTTACCCCATTTGCATCGTCCTTGGTTTCCGGTCACCTTCAATGGCGGTCGAGGGTGGCGCAAGGCGGGGCCCTCATCTGGCGATATGAAGAAAGGCCGGTACCTACAAAGAAGGCCCAGTGCCTGTGAAGCTCGCCGCCCGTGACACTCTCACGTAATAATGAGTTGGGGCTGTACACGCCCCGGAGTCTCCGGAGAGCCGCCCTTGGGCCTCTAGGGCTCCCTCCCCACACCCAGTGGCAGCACTTAGCTCCGCGCTGGTGAGAAGACGTCGAATACTAGACTAGGTGCCGGACGCGGCCTTTTGCTTTTCGCCTCCTTTTATGTGGTCGAACCTTCTCGCTTCGTATTTAAGTTGAAGTTGAATTTGTGTTTGCGTATGCGGGGAGGGGTGTCTGGTCTTATTCGCGTGATTTCTCGTGTTCTGGTTTCTGCCCAAGTTGGAGTTCGCACTAGCTGCTTCCCCCTCACGAGCCCCTCACGGGCGGGGCTGGGCTCAGTACACGTGCGCATGCCATCCCGCGGCCGGCACTCGCTCTCGCAAGGCTCTCGCCACATGGGCAGCAGGTGCCCCCAGAGGGCCCCCTAAGAGTTACAAGCCTCACGAGCCTACCCAAGGCTTGTCCGGGCTAAAGGTAAATCACAGCAATTAACCCATCACGGGGCCCGTAACACCATATGGGCGCTTTTTCGGCGTCGTTCTTAACAACGTATGGACAACAATCCTTTTTACATGAGGGGCTCCCCTCCCAAAATGCTCTTACAACCCTCAGGGCCATGCCCGAGCTTTCTCTGCGCAGGATACACAGCAGGGGGACGCAAGATCAATCAGACATGTCGCTCACCACATCTTCTTGATCATCTCCGGAGGCATCGCTGCCACCACCATCGCTGTCACTGGCTTCACCATCGCCGTCGTTGGCGGCGTCTTCGCCGTCGTTCACCACGTCACCTTCATCCGCAGCAACTACCACCCCGTCATCATCAGAGGTGAAGGCCCGGATAAGTGCATCCACATTGTCCTCCACCCACCGCGCCAGGTCGCCTCGAATGGCCACGGGCACTGGAGCAATGACACCGTCGAAGTCAAAATGAGGATCCCTATCCTGAAGGTGGCCGAAGACACGGGAGAATGCACGCGCAGCAGGCCACGGTCCCTCTCCTCGACAAGCTGGCGAGGCCTCTCAGAGCGATTCTCCAGATGCGTCACCACGTCAGTGAAGAACTGGAGATTGCCGGCATAGTTGGTCACATGAGGTTGCAAAGCAGTCGCGTCACAGATGTTGCCTGGGGTCGTGTTGGCCCTGTCCCTGAGCGTTTGGAGCATGGGGCCGTGCATGTGCTCCAGCGTCTGCCGCTGGTGAATCTCGTCTTCGTTCTACCGTGCAGTGGCCTCGGCGTCATCGACCCTCCGTTGGAGAAGAAGCAGCTCAAGAGGAGGCCAACTCGGCATGCGCCTTGGCTAGGGCAGCTGTGGTGGCCTCTGCACGCCGCAACGCTTTAGTCAGCTTGCTCCTGAGAGCGGCAGTCCTCCCCGCAGCCTCGGCTTCGATCTCGCCATACTCGCACACAAGGCCCGGACGAACGTTCGCCACGCGGCGGTCGATCTCTTCTTGGATTCGGCCCTCCCGCACGCCAACGTCATCCTCCGCCTGGGTAACCTGGAGCTTGATAACCAACAAGTGTAGGGGATTGCAACAACTTTTGAGGGTAAAGTATTCAACCCAAATTTATTGATTCGACACAAGGGGAGCCAAAGAATATTCTTGAGTATTAGCAGTTGAGTCGTCAATTAAACCACACCTGGATAACTTAGTATCTGCAGCAAAGTATTTAGTAGCAAAAGTGGTATGATAATAATAGTAACGGTAGCAAAAGTAAAGATAAATGTTTTTGGGTTTTTGTAGTAGTTGTAACAGTAGCAACGGAAAAGTAAATAAGCGAAGAACAATATATGAAAAGCTCGTAGGCAATGGATCAATGATGGATAATTATGCCGGATGCGATTCCTCATGCAATAGTTATAACATAGGGTGATATAGAACTAGCTCCAGTTCATCAATGTAATGTAGGCATGTATTCTGTAAATAGGCACATATGGAAAAGAACTTGCATGACATCTTTTGTCATACCCTCCCGTTGCAGCGGGGTCCTTACGGAAACTAAGGGATATTAAGGCCTCCTTTTAATAGAGAACCGGAACAAAGCATTAGCACATAGTGAATACATGAACTCCTCAAACTACGGTCATCACCGAGAAGTATCCCGATTATTGTCACTTTCCGGTTGTCGGATCATAACACATAATAGATGACTATAGACTTGCAAGATAGGATCAAGAACACACATATATTCATGAAAACATAATAGGTTCAGATCTAAAATCATGGCACTCGGGCCCTAGTGACAAGCATTAAGCATAGCAAAGTCATAGCAACGTCAATCTCAGAACATAGTGGATAATAGGGATCAAACCCCAACAAAACTAACTTGATTACATGGTAAATCTCATCCAACCCATCACCGTCCAGCAAGCCTACGATGGAATTACTCACGCACGGCGGTGAGCATCATGAAATTGGTGATGGAGGATGGTTGATGATGACGACAGTGACGAATCCCCCTCTCCGGAGCCTCGAACAGACTTTAGATCAGCCCTTCGGAGAGAGATTAGGGCTTGGCGGCGGCTCCATGTCGTAAAACACGACAAAACTTTCTCTCTTATTTTTTCTCCCCGAACGTGAATATATGGAGTTGGAGTTGACGTCGGTGGAGGTCCAGGGGGACCACAAGATAGGAGGTCGCGCCCTAGGGGGGGCGCCCCCTGTCTCGTGGACAGGCTGTGGGCCCCCTGGCATTAATTCTTTTGCCAAAAATTCTTATTAATTCCAAAAAGTGCCTCCGTGGATTTCCAGGACATTCCGAGAACTTTTCTTTTCTACACATAAAACAACATCATGGTAGTTCTGCTGAAAATAGCGTCAGTCCGGGTAAGTTTCATTCAAATCATGCAAGTTAGAGTCCAAAACAAGGGCAAAAGTGTTTGGAAAAGTAGATACGTTGGAGACGTATCAAATCTCCCAAGCTTAAACCTTTGCTTGTCCTTAAGCAATTCAGTTGATAAACTGAAAGTGATAAAGAAAAACTTTTACAAACTCTGTTTGCTCTTGTTGTTGTAACATGAAAAGCCAGCATTCAAGTTCAGCAAATATTATGAACTAACCATACTCACAATAACACATAGGTCTCACAATTACTCATATCAATAGCATAATCAGCTAGCGAGCCATAATAATAAAACTCGGATGACAACACTTTCTCAAAATAATCATAACATGATATAACAAAATAATATCTCGCTAGCCCTTTCTGAGACCGCAAAACATAAATGCAGAGCACCTTTAAAGATCAAGGACTAACTAAAGATTGTAATCATGGTAAAAGAGATCCAATCAAGTCATACCCAATATAAACCAATAATAATGAATGCAAATGACAGTGTGCTCTCCAGCGGGTGCTTTTAATAAGAAGGGTGATGACTCAACATAAAAGTAAATAGATAGGCCCTTCACAGAGGGAAGCAGGGATTTGTAGAGGTGCCAGAGCTTGATTTTAAAATAGAGATTGAATAACATTTTGAGCGGCATACTTTTGCTGTCAACACAACAACTATGAGATGGCTGTATCTTTCATACTACATGCATTATAGGCAGTTCCCAAACAGAATGGTAAAGGTTTATACTCCCCCAACCACCAACAAGCTTCAATCCATGGCTTGCTCGAAACAACGAGTGCCTCCAACTAACAACAACCCTGGGTGAGTTTTGTTTAATTAATTTGATTTGCTTTGATCTTTTTGGATCATGGGACTGGGCATCCCGGTTACCGGCCCTTTCTCGTGAATGAGGAGTGGAGTCCACTCCTCTTGAGAATAACCCACCTAGCATGGAAGATAGAGGCAGCCCTAGTAGTAACATGAGCTGCTCGAGCATACAAAACAGAATTTCATTTGAAGGTTTGGAGTTTGGCACATACAAATTTACTTGGAACGACAGGTGAATACTGTATATAGGAAGGTATAGTGGACTCATATGGAGCAACTTTGGGGTTTAAGGAGTTTGGATGCACAAGCAGTATTCCCGCTTAGTACAGGTGAAGGCTAGCAAAAGACCAGGAAGCGACCAACTGAGAGAGCGACAACAGTCGTAAACATGCATTAAAATTAATTCGCACCGAGTACAAGCATGAGTAGGATATAGTCCACCATGAACATAAATATCGTGGAGGCTATGTTGATTTGATTCAACTACATGCGTGAACATGTGCCAAGTCGAGTCAGTCAATTCATTCAAAGGAGGATACCATCCCATCATATTACATCATAATCATTCTAATAGCATGTTGGCACGCAAGGTAAACCATTATAACTCATAGCTAATCAAGCATGGCACAAGCGACTATAATCTCTAAATGTCATTGCAAATATGTTTACTTCATAATAGCTGACTCAGGAACGATGAACGCATCATATTTACAAAAACAAGAGAGGTCAAGTTCATTCCAGCTTTTCTCATCCCAATAAGTCCATCATATATCGTCATTATTGCCTTTCACCTGCACGACCGAACGATGTGTATAATAATAAGAGTGCACGTGCATTGGACTAAGCTGGAATCTACAAGCATTCAACTCAAGAGAGAAGACAGGTAATATGGGCTCTAAGTTAAATAAACAATCATGCATATAGGAGCCACTAAACATTTTCAATATAGTGTTCTCGACCCCCAAAAGAAAGAAAAGAAAATAAAAATATTTACACGGGAAAGCTCCCAACAAGTAAGAAGAAGAACTAGAAATATTTTTGGGTTTTCATTTTAATTTCTACTACAAGCATGGAATTTAAACTAACTAATTTTTTTGGTTTTTCCTCAAGGTTTGTCAAATACACAAGAAGAAAACTAGAAAAAGAAATTTAAACTAGCATGGATAATACAATGAAAGAGTATGAGCACCGATGACTAGTGTGTGAACATGAATGTAAAGTCGGTGAGGAATACGTACTCCCCCAAGCTTAGGCTTTTGGCCTAAGTTGGTCTAATACCAATGACCGCCTCGCTGATATCCATAAGAGAAACTGGGGTCGTACTGAGATGCAGAGGCGACCGCCTCCTGAGCAGCAACGTGTTGGGAGCTGCCTGCATTCCCCTCTCATATTCAGTTGCTTCCTCCCTAGTGACAACATATCTTCCTTTTGCCTGATAATCAAAAAGGTAGGGGGCAGGAAGAGTAACAGGCATGACATTGCGCCTGTCATAGATTAGTCGATAATGGAGGAATTGTTCATTCCTCTCAAGAAAATGATGATCAAACATAGCTTCTTTATCCAAATAAACAGGAGGTACAATCATATCCCCCTCTCGTGGAGCTATATTAAGAAAATTAGCCACACGAGTTGCATAAATTCCTCCAAAGAAATCACCCCTTCTACTATTATTCTGCAACCTACGTGCAACTATTGCCCCCAAGTTATAACCTTTATAACCTGACACAGCACTCTTGAGGACACAAAGATCAGGGACAGACATGTGACATGCTTCGTCCTTACCGTTAATGGATCTACCAATGAAAAGAGCAAAATAATATATAGCAGGAAAATGAATGCTCGCTATGGTAGCTTGTGTTATGTCCCTAGATTCCCCCATAGTAATAATAGCAGGAAAATCTCTAAATTCAGATATGCGAGGATCATTAATATTACCCCACTGCGGGAATTTGCAAGTAGTTGTGAAATCCTCTAAATCCATGGTATAAGATGTATCATAAATATCAAACATGACACTAGGAGAATTACGCGCAGAGATATATTCAAACCTACTCACAAAGGAATCAGTAAATTGATAATATTGAGGACACTTATCTTGTAAGAAGTCCTCCAGCTCGGCATTACGCACATACGCGTCAAATTCCTCCTTGAAGCCTGCTTTGACCATAAAATCATCGGATGGCCACTCACAAGCCCGTACATTTGCGTCCCTCGGCAATTTAACATCTTGCTACGTATAGCAATCCTTGGCTCTTTCTTTGCCCAGGAACCACCTTGGTGCATTCTTCTAAGCAAATTTTTTTCTGAAAATTTCTGAAATTTTAGTAACTTCAAAATAAAAGTGAATAAAACTAAACAAGATTGATAGCAACTACTCCTACAAGTGCCTAGAACCTATATCATGCTTTAGAATTGCTTGGGACCTCAAAAATTTAACATGCAAGCTCAAGAACATGGTCACCTATGCAGCAAAAATTTGTAATGAATAAAGCACTAGAACAAAAACTAATAGGACCAATGGAGGAGTCACATACCAAGCAACAATCTCCCAAAGCAGTTTTGTGAATGGAGCTTTGAGCTAAGAGATCGAAAATCACAGCAAAACAAGCTAGAACTCGTGCTTGAGCTAGATGGGGATTTTTTTGGGTAGAAGATGAAGTGTGTGGGTGCTGGCATAAGTGGAGGGGAGCTACCAAGGGCCCATGAGACAGGGGGCGCGCCCTATAGGGGGGGCGTCCTCCTCTCTCGTGGCTTGGTGCTTGCCCCTCCTGCAGTAATTTCAGTGCCTAAAATCCTCAAATATTCCGGAAAAAATCATACTAAATTTGCAGGGCATTTGGAGCACTTTTATTTTCGGACTATTTTTTTAATGCATGGATAATTCAGAAAATAGCCAGATAATACTATTTTTGCTTTATTTAATCTAAATAACAAAAAGTAAAAGGAGGGTACAGAAGGTTGTGCCTTCTAGTTTCATCCATCTTGTGATCATCAAAATGAATCCACTAACAAGGTTGATCAAGTCTTGTTAACAAACTCATTCCGAATAACACGGAACCGGAGAAATTTTGAATAACACTAAATTACCTCTACGGGGATATGAAAATCCCCAACAGTAAGAATATCATGCTTTTTCTTGACAGTAGGGAGAGGAAATTCAAAACCTCCAAAAATGATAGCTGGAACTTTTTCAATAGAATTGATGCTATGAACTTGAGATTGTTTCCTCGGAAAGTGTATCGTATGCTCATTACCATTAACATGAAAAGTGACATTGCCTTTGTTGCAATCAATAACAGCCCCTGTAGTATTAAGAAAAGGTCTACCAAGGATAATAGACATACTATCATCCTCGGGAATATCCAGAATAACAAAGTCCGTTAAGATAGTGACTTCTGCAACCACAACAGGCACATCCTCACAAATACTGAAAGGTACTGCAGTTGATTTATCAGCCATTTGCAAAGATATTTCAGTAGGTGTCAACTTATTCAATTCAAGTCTACGATATAAAGAGAGAGGCATAATAGTAACACCGGCTCCAAGATCACATAAAGCAGTTCTAACATAATTTCTTTTAATAGAGCATGGCATAGTTGGAACACCCGGATCTCCAAGTTTCTTCGGTATTCCACCCTTAAAAGTGTAATTAGCAAGCATGGTGGAAATTTCAGCTTTCGGTATCTTTTTTTTGTAATGATATCCTTCATATACTTAGCATAAGGATTTACTTTGAGCATATCAGTTAAGCGCATACGTAAGAAAATAGGTCTAATCATTTCAGCAAAGCGCTCAAAATCCTCATCATCCTTTGACTTGGATGGTTTAGGAGGAAAGGGCATGGGTTTCTGAACCCAAGGTTCTCTTTCTTTACCGTGCTTCCTAGCAACAAAATCTCTCTTATCATAACGTTGATTCTTTGATTGTGGGTTATCAAGATCAACAGCAGGTTCAATCTCTACATCATTGTTTTTGCTAGGTTGAGCATCAACATGAACATTATCATTAACATTATCACTAGGTTCATGTTCATCACCTGATTGTGTTTCAGCATCAGAAATAGAAATATCATTGGGATTCTCAGGTGTGTATACAGTAGGTTCACTAGAAGCATGCAAAGTCCTACCATTTTTCTTTTTCTTCTTTTTAGAAGAACTAGGTGCCTCTAAATTATTTCTCTGAGAATCTTGCTCGATTCTCTTAGGGTGGCCTTCAGGATATAAAGGTTCCTGAGTCATTCTACCAGTTCTAGTAGCCACTCTAACAGCAAAGTCATTTTTATTATTTAATTCATCAAGCAAATCATTTTGATCTTTGAGTACTTGCTCATCTTGGGTAGCAACCATAGAAGCATATTTGCTAACGTGGTGAAGTTCATCTTTAACTCTGGCCAGATTATCGCCTACGCGTCCTATCTCGAAAGCATTATTCTTTAACTCTCTACCAACATAAGCATTAAAACTTTCTTGTCTAGCCATAAAGTCATCAAATTCATCTAAGCATGGGATATGAAATTTAGTAGAGGGTATTTCAACTTTATCATATCTATAGAGAGAATTTACCTTTACTACCTGTGTCGGGTTATCAAGACAATGTGGTTCTTCAGGCGGTATATTCAGACCATGTATTTCTTCAATAGGTGGTAAATTGTTAACATCTTCAGCTTTAATACCTTTTTCTTTCATTGATATCTTTGCCTCTTGCATATCTTCAGGACTGAGAAATAAAACACCTCTCTTCTTTGGAGTGGGTTTAAGAATAGGCTTAGGAGTTGGCTCAAGTGGTTCAGGAATTGCCTCAGGAATTGGCTCAGGAAGAGTCCAATTATTTTCATTAGTCAACACATTATTCAACAATATTTCAGCTTCATTGACTGTTCTTTCCCTGAAAACACAACCAGCACAACTATCCAAGTAGTCCTTGGAAGCATCGGTTAGTCCATTATAAAAGATATCAAGTATTTCATTTTTCTTAAGAGGATGATCAGGAAAAGCATTAAGTAACCAGAGAAGCCTCCCCCGAGCTTGTGGGAGACTCTCTTCTTTGATTTGCACAAAATTATATATTTCCCGCAAGGCAGCTTGTTTCTTATGAGCAGGGAAATATTTAGCTGAGAAGTAATAAATCATATCCTGGGGACTACGCACATAACCAGGAGCAAGAGAATTATACCAAGTCCTAGCATCACCCTTTAATGAGAACGGAAATATCTTAAGGATATATAAATAGCGAGACTTCTCATCATTAGTAAACAGGGTGGCTATATCATTCAACTTGGTAAGATGTGCCACAACAGTTTCAGATTCAAGGCCATAAAAAGGATCAGATTCAACTAAAGTAATAATATTAGGATCAACAGAGAATTCATAATCCTTATCAGTAACACAGATAGGTGAAGTAGCAAAAGCAGGATCGGGTTTCATTCTAGCATTAAGAGACTGTTGCCTCCATTTAGCTAATAATTTCTTAAGATCATTGCTATCATTGCAAGCAAGAATTTCCCTAGCAGCTTCTTCATTCATAACATAACCCTTAGGAACAACAGGTAATACATAATCATTGGGGGAACCTTCATCATCACTATCATCAATAATAGGTTCTTTAATATTTTCATTCCCCCTAACTCTAGCAAGTTGTTCATCAAGAAATTCACCTAATGGCAAAGTAGTATCACGCACAGAAGTAGCTTCATCATGCATAGCAGAAGTGGCATCATCAATAACATGCGACACATCAGAAATCATAGCAGTAGTAGGTTTAGGTGTCGCAAGCCTACTAATAATGGAAGGAGAATCTAGTGCAGAGCTAGATGGCAGTTCCTTACCTCCCCTCGTAGTTGAGGGCAAAAATCTTGGTTTTAGCGTCTTTCAAGTTCTTCATAGTAATCAACAGATATAAATCCCAAGTGACTCAGAGAATAGATCTGTGCTCCCCGGCAACGGCGCCAGAAATTAGTCTTGATAACCCACAAGTGTAGGGGATCGCAACAGCTTTCGAGGGTAAATTATTCAACCCAAATTTATTGATTCGACACAAGGGGAGCCAAAGAATATTCTTGAGTATTAGCAGTTGAGATGTCAATTCAACCACACCTGGATTACTTAGTATCTGCAGCAAAGTATTTAGTAGCAAAAGTGGTATGATATTAATAGTAACGGTAGAAAAAGTAATGATAAATGTTTTGGGGTTTTTGTAGTAGTTGTAACAGTAGCAACGGAAAAGTAAATAAGGGAAGAACAATATATGAAAAGCTCGTAGGCAATGGATCAATGATGGATAATTATGCCGGATGCGATTCCTCATGCAATAGTTATAACATAGGGTGATATTGAACTAGCTCCAGTTCATCAATGTAATTTAGGCATGTATTCCGCAAATAGTCATACGTGCTTATGGAAAAGAACTTGCATGACATCTTTTGTCCTACCCTCCCGTTGCAGCGGGGTCCTTGCGGAAACTAAGGGATATTAAGGCCTCCTTTTAATAGAGAACCGGAATAAAGCATTAGCAGATAATGAATACATGAACTCCTCAAACTACGGTCATCACCGAGAAGTATCCCGATTATTGTCACTTCGGGGTTGTCGGATCATAACACATAATAGATGACTATAGACTTGCAAGATAGGATCAAGAACACACATATATTCATGAAAACATAATAGGTTCAGATCTAAAATCATGGCACTCGGGCCCTAGTGACAAGCATTAAGCATAGCAAAGTCATAGCAACATCAATCTCAGAACATAGTGGATACTAGGGATCAAACCCCAACAAAACTAACTTGATTACATGGTAAATCTCATCCAACCCATCACCGTCCAGCAAGCCTACGATGGAATTACTCACGCACGGCGGTGAGCATCATGAAATTGGTGATGGAGGATGGTTGATGATGACGACGGCGATGAATCCCCCTCTCCGCAGCCCCAAACGGACTTCAGATCAGCCCTGCCCAGAGAGATTAGGGCTTGGCGGCGGCTCCGTGTCGTAAAACGCGATGAAACTTTCTCTCTGATTTTTTTCTCCCCGAACGTGAATATATGGAGTTGGAGTTGACGTCGGTGGAGGTCCAGGGGGCCCACGAGATAGGAGGCCGCGCCCTGCGGGGGGACGCCCCCTGTCTCGTGGACAGGCTGTGGGCCCCCTGGCATTAATTCTTTCACCAAAAATTCTTATTAATTCCAAAAAGTGCCTCCATGGATTTCTAGGACATTCCGAGAACTTTTCTTTTCTACACGTAAAACAACATCATGGTAGTTCTGCTGAAAACAGCGTCAGTCCGGGTTAGTTTCATTCAAATCATGCAAGTTAGAGTCCAAAACAAGGGCAAAATTGTTTGGAAAAGTAGATACATTGGAGACGTATCAGCGCTCCCTCATCTCCAACCGCTTAAGATCGAGGTTGCGCTCGGCAGCCTCCAGCGTCAGTGCTTCCTCGCGCTTCCGGAGCTCCTCCTCTTCGAAAGGCATCGCCTTCAGCAACGCAAGGGCAGCTTGGCGCAGCTCCACTTGCTGCTCTAGGGAAGTGCTCCAGGCTTGGAGCTCCCACGCGTGCTTCTCCGCGATCTCGCAACATCGGTCTGCCTCCTGAGCCTCCTCAATGGCTTGGGAGCAGGCCTTTCACGAGGCCACAAGGGATGCTTCGGCCTTTGCATTGTCAAGATCATGCTGATGACGCGCAAGGCTGACTGCCACCTTCAACTTGCGCCGCTCCTCAACCAGCCGCAGGCCTTCGGATTCGAGGCACGCGTCCACATCCGCGAGCTCTCCACCGAGCTGGCCCATCACGTTCGTCGCCTTCCGGAGAAACCCTTGGCGGATGGCGCTGCGCTCCCGCGCATGCTTGAGCACGTCGTCGATATCTTCCTCCACCGTTGGCGTTGGCGGAGGGCCCTGAAGTGGTTCTCCCCTCTTGACAGGGGGCTGGGGGCTGGTGCCCCCACAATCGCCGGACGGGCCCCGCAAGGGACCCAGGCAGGCACAGATCCATCCCCAGAAGAAGAGCCGAAGATCGACTTCAACCATTCGCTGCTCACAATTAAAGAAGGGGCCTGGGGCAAGCTGATCACGTCCCGGGCGAGGTTACGAAGGAAAGGCGGCAAGGACACCTCAAGGCACACCACTGGTCGGCCCACCTCTCCAGCCGAACTCGCGTCAGGGGCAGCGCGCAGGCTCGGGACGCTCAAGGTCAGCGATAGAGATGAAGCCTGAGGAGGTGGCTTCTTAGCTGGCTCCATGGGCTCGGCTGGAGGGATCCTGAAGGGCCACAGTCAGCAAAGGGAACAGCGAATGAGGAATTACAAGAAGAAGGGACTTACTCATCCATGGCGAAGTACTTCCTGTGCTTCAACTGGCGGAAGGGGCGATCACTACCACTCGAAGCCTCCTTCCTCTTAAGGAGGGCGTCGAAGTCTATGTGGAACCGACCCGAGCCCTCGACGTGAGGGCCAGTGCAAGGCGCAGACGAAGAAGCTCCAAGGCTACCTGCCTTAGGGGCGCCAGGCTGGAAGGAGTGATCACGTGCCACCTCTTGGCGGCCTGCCGAGGCCTCGGGATTTTCGTCCTGGGGAGCTGCAGGTTGCGTCCCCTCACCAACGACCGCCTTAGGATGAGCTTCCCAAGCTCCCGAGGATGACGCCTCGGGAGCCCCGCGCGACATCGGCACCTCAACACCAGATCCCCCAGCCTCCAGTGATGCTTGCCTCCTTGCACCACCTCCTGAGGCAAGATCGGTGTGGGCGACATAGAGAGGAGCCACGGCGACGGGATTTTCACGGGGCCCCACGAGGTCGACCGGGCGCAACCCCCATTCATCAAAACGGGCATCTGCCTCGCGAACTCGGCCCTACTCGAGCAAAGATACAAGAGGCCGCCCCCATGCCGGATGTTGCCCGGAGAAGGGCCGCCAATCAAGACCTCCAACACCTTCTTCAGCGTTTTAGGCGCAAGATCCTCCTCCTGATGCCTCATGCGGTCCTGATACCCAGTCAGGGTCCACATCGGTCGGGAGTGGCGCTAGAGGAGCGATGCAACACTGGAGGAACTCCTTCACCACCTGGGGCGCCGTCACACTAAGCGCCCTCAACCTCTCGATTCGGTGCCAGACAAAGGTGATCTGGGGGCTCACGAGCTTCTCGTGGCCCCAGCCTAGATTGGGGATATCAGGCGATGTTGGATGCGCGAGCAGGGGGCTGGGCACCCAGACATCCACGTACAGCCACCGCGTCCGGAACCCGCTCATGGGAGTTTGGAGGCCAAAATCAATCACCGAGGCGGCCGTCTCCGGCCCGACCTGGAAGCTCACGCACCCCGAGCACTACAGTGGGTTGGTGAGGCGCAAGGAGAAGAATTGGCGCAAGAGAGCAATGGAAGGGGCAGTGCCCACCATTGCTTCGCAGACGAAGGCGAAGACAACAAGAAGAGTAATGGATTGAGGATCAAGGTGCATCATATGGATCTGGTAATGGGAAAGCACCGCATTGAAGAAAGTAGAGAAAGGGGGAACCAGGCCAGCCCACAGAACATCGGCGAAGAATCGAACCTCCGTTACGATCCTATCAAAGGAGGCATGGGAAGCAGGCCAAGACGCCGTCCTTCCACACTCATTAAAGCTGGAGGCGAGGGTGGAGTGGACCTTGTCCAAGGCTTCCGGGTTGAGTATCAGTGACCGGCCAACGGCGGGCGCGATTGTCGGAGGTGAGATGGCCGAGGGCGCGGGCTTCTTCCCTTTCTCCCTTTTTGTTGGCGTCATGGAAAAGGAAGGGGGCAGAGCTCGAGTCAGATTGGAGGTGGAAACATAGGTTCAAGGAAGGAAGGGGAACAAGAAGCTCGCGGGCAGCAAGGAGGGAATAACTGTGTAAAGTTCTGTGGCCGCCTAGCCAGGCGGGTATTGGGGGAGCGTGGGGAAGCGGAGACGCCCATGTCCAATCAACCGCCACGCGGCGACCAAGGCCGCAGGCTGTTGGGGCCCGTGGTGCTGCTCACTTGCCCTTTGGCTTCGCTGCTAGGTCAAGTCCGAGCGCGCCTTGTGCCCGGGGGCTACTGTCGGTGTTCTGGGAACAGGGGTCCCCAGACTTGCCTGCCTGCGGCCTGCGGTGTGGCTCAAGTAGTGGACCAGTATGGCCCGTCTACATCGACCCAAGCTCAAGACCCTCGCAAGGGGCCAAGCCTCGCGGGGTGGACGACGCAAGGCTTCCTCAGGGGCGGCCTCACCAGGTAGGCTCACGAGGAGGCGGAGAGATCAAGGCAGGAGTACCTCGCGAGGTGCCCATGACGCAAGCCATGACGATCGAGACCAGGTGGGCGCCAGGCGGGCGCCAGCCTATGCAGTGTCCTCGTTTCCTCTTTGGTACAAAGGGGGCAAGCGCAGGCGCGGAGTACCGAGGCATCAAGCAAAGGTTACCATATCGGTGCAACGAGACCAAGACCAGCAGAGCGGCAGGACGGAGGTCACGGTGGAGCCCAAGATGGCGTCATCGCCAGTGCCTTTTGCAGTCGAAGACCAACTTTAGTCAGGATAGCTTGTACTAGCTGTTCCCCTTCAAAATGGCCATTGTTGGCTCCCTTCCCGCTCAATATTTGGGAAGAGGACCAGGGCCCCTATATATAGAGCTAGCCACCACAGTAGGAGGGCATCTCATCTAGAGACAGAGAGGATCCATCCTAAGTAGAACACGGCACCAGCTCAAGAACACCCCTCGCGAGGCTGTTCTTCCTCTGTACTGTTCATCATCATCCCAGAGGCAATCCACCACACCACACACTGGAGTAGGGAATTACACCACAACGGTGGCCCGAACTAGTATAAACCTTGTGTCCCTCGTGTTGTTCATCGTGTAGCTTAGATTCACGGCGAGGCGTTGGGATGTGGATCGGTAGGAAGTAGATCTTCCCGCGCACCATAGAGTTCGAACCTCAAGGGTTTTGCCGGAACCCGATATCCGACACTCTATACAGAAGAAGGCCCAACAGTGTGACATTAAGTGCATTTGCCAGGAAGAAGGAAAGGAACTATTGGCAGAAATACACAAAGGCATGTGCGGCTCCCACATTGGATCAATGGCTTTAGTTGCGAAAGCATTCCGACAAGGATTCTATTGGCCCACAACCCTCCAAGATGCGGTTGAGCTAGTCACCAAGTGTGAAGCCTGCCAATTCCATTCCAAGAATATCCATCTGCCTGCCCAAGCACTTTATACAATCCCTTTGTCATGGCCGTTTTTGGTCTGGGGGCTCGATATCCTCAGCCCTTTCCCCCGAGCTGACGGGCGCTTTGAATTCTTGTTCGTTGCAATCGAGAAGTTTACAAAGTGGCTGAAAGTAGCTTTCTTGAGAAAGGTGACTGGTTAGTCAGCTATCAAGTTCTTGAAAGATTTGGTGTGCCGCTTTGGGGTCCCTGCCCGGATCATCACTGACAGCAACACCCAATTCACGAGCCGCGCCTTCATGCAATATGTTCATGCACTCGGAAGCAAGATCTCATTTCCTCTGTTGCCCACCCTAGAAGCAATGGACAAGCTGAGAGGGCAAACACTGAGTTGCTGCGGGGCCTCAAGACAAGAACATTTGATAAGGTGCTGAAGTGCGGAAGGCGGTGGATCGATGAGCTGTCGGTGGTTCTTTGGTCCCTTAGAACGACACCAAATCGAGCTACCGAGTAGACTACCTTCTCCCTAGTCTATGGGGCAGAAGCAGTTATCCCCATGGAACTCATTTACGGGTGACCTTGAGTACTTGACTATGATGAAGTAGCACAGGAACAGCACCGGCGTGACGATGCTGTGCTTCTCGAGGAGAACCGTCTCCGGGATGCTACGCGTGCTGCACACTACCAGCAAGGCATGCGTTGCTATCACAGCGTTCATGCCCGGTGTTTTGAGGAAGGTGACCTTGTCGTTAGGCGCGTTCAATCCACCAATGGTACAAACAAGTTGTCGTGAAGTGGGATGGCCCTTACCGGGTAGTACGAGTCACCAGACCTAGCGCAGTTCCTCTGGAGACCGGAGATGGCATTCAATTGCAAAACTCATGGAATATTGAGCATCTCCACAAGTTCTACCCATAAGGCACGGCTGTTGAGCCCTGCCCTGCAGCCACCCTTTTGTACATGCCTTGCCTTAGTTGCATGTAACCCCTTGTACAAAGCCAGGTGCAGACCCTGAGCAACAGAGAAATAAATGAAGCGCTGGGGGACCCGACAAGTTGCATGCATGTATAAGCTTATGATGAGCATCGCATGTTCATTAGATAAGATCGCATTTGGTATCATTTTCATCTGCATAAACTACAGGCTCCTACCGTGGACTGGTCCCCAAGAGGAGATGAGCAGACAAGCCAGCACTGCGATATCTGGCAAGCCAAAGAAATAAGTTCTTCCTCTTATGCATACGAGTTCTATAAGTGAAAACATGTGCACATGAAAACCCTGCTACCCTTTAAAGCTTAGGTTCTCCCACCCTTTGACTCGAACGCGGCTTCGGTTTGGGTGGTCATAGTGGCCTTTGATGGATAAGGCCAGGCAAGGGGCTGGTCCCTCTTTAGAGATTGTGCCCGGTAGGCCTACTCCCCGGTAACAAAACAGAGGGTACCAACAGGATAGCCTGCCAGCGGAACTTGTTTATTTAAAAGTATAGAGGCATCCCACCTCTGCATGGATATACACATGCACGAGTCCCCGGCAAGGCTCACCTTTTTCATTAATATGTTGATCAAATGTCAGGACCCCGATTCTATGCCGCACCGATCTAGCATGTAACACCTCATATCACTTTGCGGCCTCACGCACGGTATTCCCATGGGTGTCGCCTCACCAGGCCCGGGACCGTTTGCACCTTTTGGCACATGTATATGATAGTGTTGCTAGAATCCATATGACAAAGAACCCGGACTGACATGGCTAGTCGTGAACCCAAAGTGGCGATAACTTACAGGGATAGGCATACATGACCCAGCAACGAACGTGTCAATCAATAGCCAATGAACCCAAGTCGTAGCAAGCTACAAGGACTTAAAGGAACACCACATGACATTTCCCCGAAGGGATAGACACAGGAACGAACAAGGACACATGCCGGCCAGCCTAAGTGTTCTGGAGCAGTAGCAAGCTACAATGGCTCAGTGGAAGCACTACGAGACATTTCCCGGTAATAGAGGCTACCAAGGATAAACAACTAGGTAGTCAGATTCCACACATAGCAAGCATCTCAATCATACACACAATATGCTCAATATGTGCAAATACAACATGGCATCACAACAAAACTCTACAACTCAAGTAATTTATTTAAAAGGCTCCAGAGAGCCATACATATAATTCATATGGATAGGGGTCACACGACCCGGCATTCAAGTCATACAAGCATACAAGCCACAAGCGGAAGCAACATGTCTGGGTACAGATATCTAGAAAGTAAAAAGGCTTGAGGAATCCTATATATCCTACAAGGGTCCTCCATGTGCTCAGGATCACCACATGGGCCTCAGGCTACTCATCGACGTCAAGGTCTACGTAAAACCCATCAGAAGGAGCGACACTCTCTTTTGCGATTGTAAATTAAGCACACATGAGTACAAAGGTACTCAGCAAGACTTATATCAGATCCTACATACATGCACAT
Organism: Triticum timopheevii; assembly: GCA_963921465.1. Lineage (NCBI taxonomy): Eukaryota > Viridiplantae > Streptophyta > Magnoliopsida > Poales > Poaceae > Triticum > Triticum timopheevii. The sequence continues at coordinate 257,002,991 of OY997268.1, forward strand.
TATCAATAAAGGGATAGTGGGGTTATTGCAGCAAGCCACCTTTGACTCTTGGCTAAACTATCTTACGAGACACCAACTTGTAATTGTTTTGTGTACTTGAGTCCACTACTCACCACAACAATACACTACCGAGGATCCACTCCTGTCATCCTACGAAAGGGCCATCCACGGCACTCACACTTGTCTTGAGGTTTTTAGTAGTTTCCATTTACTTGTCTATGAACTGTATTGGCAACCAAGTAGTCCTTTTCCGCGGACGCGACTATTCGAATAGATGATGTTAACCTTGCACGGGTGTACTTCTTCATACATGTTTCCACCACTTAGCGTCTGCACACGACATGTGCTCGGTAGACATCAAGCGAAAGCTGACGTGGGTGTAGACCACGACCTGACTAACCACACAAGTTCTAGTCCAGGTTTATCGCCTATTCAGGTTCCATCCGCATGGAGTCCGACCGAGGTTTCCACATACGGCCCCGAACGATGTGTATAGGGTTCTGAGACACCAAACGGGTGGCCGGCATACCCGACCACGTACCTACCGCATCATAGCCCACCCTGAGGGTCAGCGCTGCGCACAGCCTCCGGTATAGTACAAACACAAGAAACTACTTGCAACACCTGAAAAGAGGACAAGGGCAGCTAACAAGTCGAGAGGGGTCATATTTCAGGGCCCACTGCATGGTAGTAGCTGAATCTTAAATCACACATACAAATCTCAGTGCTTAGGGACGGTTCCAATGAAACAACCCACCATGTACTCCCAATGGCCTCTCATCGATACCTTTACCAAATCGTGTTCAACACATTACTCTAACTACCGACATGATCATTTCACTCTAGCCCATCACCCAGATGAACCAGACCTGACACGACTCTAAGCATAGCAGGCATAGCAAGGTAGGAAAAACAAACATGGCTCAATCAACTCCTACACATGCTAGTGGGTTTCATCTAGTTACTGTGGCAATGACAGGTCATGCAGAGGAAATGGGTTCAACTACCGTAGCACACAACAGTTTGAAACGCGGTTGTCTTAAATGTAGTAAAAGAGAGCAGAAGCGAGAATATGGGATTTTATCGATATGATCAAATGGGTGGTTTCTTGCCTAGCAGGTCGGTAGTCTGGTACTGTCCTTCGATCGGGTACTCACGGTAATCTTCCGGGACAGAACCTACCGCAGAGGGCACCGGTAACACAATCAATACACAACAATATGCAACAATATGATGCATGCATGTGACATGAAAATGAGTGTGTTGGGCTAATGCAACTATAATCAGATGGGTTTGAGATATTTTGAACCAAAGATTCAAACCCAAACTCATTTTGTGATCTTAAATAGTGCCTTATCATGTTTTGCACTAAACAGCAAGGTTAACTTGTTTAAACATGCATGAAACAAGTACATATGGATAGACTGGATTTTTTTGATCATTTTTCATATATAACACTTTGCATTTGGAGTTACAAATTAATTTCTATGAAATTTTGAAGTTAGCACTATTTTCTGGAATTCCCTGAATAAGAATAAATCCAGAAAATACTTTACTACGTCAGCATTGCATCAGCAATGCATCAACAAGTCAACAGGGCAGCCCAGGTCAAACCTGACCAGTTGGACCCACTGGTTAGTGTCACTGTCTGTTAACTAACTAATTAGGATTAGTTTAACTACTAACCTAGGTTTGACTAACGGGCAGGGCCCACATGTCAGTGACCCAGGGGGGGGGGGGGTCAAATCCCTAGTCAAACTGGGTTGACTCGCCGGCGTCCGCCAGCAATGTCCATACGTGGCGGAGAGTGCGGGTTTTGCACTCCGACGACCAAATGGACGGCGAAGGCCACCTACGAGCAGCTGGGAGCAAGCCGCGTCGAGGGGTGGTGGTGGTTGAGCTCAAGGTCGCTAGAAACGACGACGACGACGACGAGCTTTGCGGCTGCCGGAGTTCGGGCGAGGCCAAACTCGCCGCTGTGGTGGTTCCGGGGGCACGGGGCCAGCTCCTACAATTAGTGGACAGGGTGGCGTGGCCGTTGGGTGACCGGAGCTACGTCGGCGATGAGCTCAGGCGGCGGCGCATGCGGTGTTGCTCGTCGCGGTCGTTGCAGTGGACGGCAGCAAGAACGGAGAGGAGGGGGAGATGTGGGAGCTCATGGTGGTCACGGCAAGCTAGGTGGCGAGGTCGGGGACAAGCTGGAGCGAGCGTGACGGCGAAGGGGATCTCCGGCGACGGCGAGCTCAAACGAGGTCGTTGCGGTGGCTCCGTGGCAAACGAACACTAGGGGCTCGGTCTATTCGATGAAGCAGAGGGCGGCGGAGCTCCTGGACATGGCGAGGCGACGTGGAGATGACGGTGGCCGTGGCTACGACGGATGTGTGGCTGCGGCTGCATCGGCCATGGGTTGAGAGGGAGAGGGAGAGACGCTTGGGGCGAATGGAGGTGTCGAGGGGGTTGGGGCGACGACGTGGAGGTCATCCACGCGTCCAGCAGCTCGGCGACAAGCAGTTGATGCCATGGCGAGCTCGGGCGCGCCGGCGCTCACCTCCCTGCCTACCTGGCGGGAAGAAGTAGCTGGCTGGCATGGGCCAGCATAGTGCTGGGCCGCCAGGTGGGCCGGCTGGTGGGTTTGGCTAGGTGAGTTCCTTTTCCCTTTATTTCTGTTTTTCTTTTCTTTCTGTAAGTTTGTAGCTTTTCTAAAAATGCTTAGGCAGTTTCAAAAATCATGAAACTAATCATGGCTACTATTTAGAATATATCCAACAGTAAACATTTTAGTTTATGATTATTTGGACATTTAAAATATTTTATAGCATTTAAATGTCCAAATACAATTAACATATGATTTAATCCAGTGACCTTATGATGTCCTAGAAAAGTGTGCACCATTTTTGTGAGAGGTTCTAGACCAAGGCAAAGATGATGAACATTTTGTAAGGGCATTTCAGGTTCATTGAAAAAGATTTTAGTAAACCCTAGTTGGATTAAGAGGGTGTTGGGGGTTCTGTCATCCCCATTTCAAAGTTTCTGAGTAAAGTAAACATGATGCAGTCACTCTAATGCATGCACTGACTAGGGTTGTGAGAATCACCCCCACTCAGAAAAATCTCATCCCAAGATTTAGGATCCTTCAGGAAGAAAGTGGGGTACTCAAGTCGAAGATGATCCTCCCTTTCCCACGTGGCTTCTTTCTCGGAATGGTGTGACCATTGAACCTTGAGAAACTTGATGTTATGGCGTCGAGTGGTACGCTCGGCATGATCAATGATACGAACGGGATATTCTCGATATGTGAGATTATCTTGGAGATTAAGCGTTTCATGGTCCAGTCCACGGATAGTATCCGAGAAGGAACGCCTGAGTTGAGAAACGTGGAAGACATCATGGACTCTGGAGAGGAGCGGAGGTAGTTCCAGTTGGTAGGCCACTTCTCCTTGTTTAGCAAGAATGCGAAAAGGTCCAATCTAGCGAGGAGCCAATTTGCCCTTGATACCGAAGCGATGGGTTCCCTTAAGAGGAGTAACCCAAAGTTAAGCCTTCTCGTCAATTTCAAAAGTCATAGCCTTATGTTTACGATCATATTGGCTCTTTTGACGAGATTGGGCTGTTTTCAACTTTTCACGAACAATGCGAACTTGCTCTTCTACTTCCTGGATCATATCCAGGCCAAAGAATTGTCTTTCCCCGGTTTCTAACCAGTTAAGAGGCGTTTGACTCCTTCGTCCATAGAGAACTTCAAAAGGAGCTTTGCCCAAACTAGATTGATAACTGTTGTTATAAGCAAATTCGGCATATGGAAGGCATTTCTCCCAATACATTCCAAAAGAGATAACAGAAGCTCGGAGCATATCTCCCAGAATTTGATTGACGCTTTCTACTTGACCACTTGATTGAGGTTGGAAGGCGGTGCTAAAGGAGAGACGAGTTTCCATAGCATTTTGGAAACTTTCCCAAAATCAAGAGGTGAAGAGACTTCCACGATCCGAGTTAATTTCCACTGGAACACCATGGAGGGACACTATTCGGGAGATCTACAAATCTGCTAGCTGACTAGCGGTTATACTCTCTCGAACAGGCAGGAAATGGGCTACTTTGGAAAGACGATCGATAACGACGAAGATAGAGTTATTCCCTCTCTTGGTCCTGGGAAAACCGGTGATGAAATCCATACCAATTTTATCCCATTTCCATTCAGGAATAGCTAAAGGTTGAAGGGTTCCAGCAGGTTGTTGATGCTCTGCTTTAACACGATGATAGACGTCGCAATTAGCAATATAGTGAGCAATTTATCTCTACATCCTAGTCCACTAGAACCTCTGGCATAGGTCTTGATACATCTTGGTACTACCGGGGTGAATGGTGAGAGGAGATTCATGAGCCTCCTTAAGGATCAACTGCCATAGATGCTGGTTCTTGGGAACCACTAGGCGGTTCTCAAAGAAGACAACACCTCGGTCATCCATAGAGAAACATTTAGCAACTCCGCTAGCAATGTTCTCCTGGATGCGGGTTATACCTTTATCATGCTTCTGGGCAGCTATGATTTGATCCGTAAGAGTAGGTTTCACCACCAATGTAGAAAGGAATCCTTGAGGAACAATGTGAAGGTTAAGCTTCCTAAGTTCCTCATGGAGAAGTGGTTGACATTGTTGTAACATCAGTTTGTTACAATAAGATTTGCGACTTAGTGCATCAGCCATGACATTGGCTTTTCCTGGTGTGTAAGTTATTCCTAAGTCGTAATCTGTGATCAACTCGACCCAATGTCTTTGCATGAGATTCAAATCTGGTTGGGTGAATATGTATTTCAGACTCTGGTGATCGGTGAAGATTTTGCAACGACTACCGAGAAGGTAATGTCGCCAGGTTTTGAGTGCATGGACTACAGCTGCAAGCTCTAGATCATGTGTAGGATAATTTTCCTCATGTGGATGCAACTGTCATGAAGCATAGGCAATTACATGATGATCTTGCATGAGTATGCAACCTAGTCCTTGTCACGAGGCGTCACAATAGATAACAAAGTCCTTGGAGAAATCTGGTGGTACTAGTATGGGAGCAGATATCAGGCGTCTTTTTAGTTCCTAAAAACTGTGCTCGCACAGTGGGGTCCCTCAAACTTTTTATCTTTCTTGAGGAGTTCAGTTAGAGGTTTAGAAACCTTGGAGAAGGTCTCGACAAAGCGGCGGCAGTAGCTCTCTAAGCCAAGGAAACTTCGTACTTGCTTGACCAATTCAGGTGGAGTCCAATTAAGGATGCCTTGAACTCGCTCGGGATTGATAGAAATAGCCTTACCAGAGATTACATGGCCTAGATAGGTCACTTCTGGCAACCAGAATTCACATTTAGAGAATTTGGCATAAAGGCGATGCTCTCGAAGTTTCATCAATACTAGCCTTAGATGTTTGGCATGTTCTTCATCATTCTTGGAGTAGATGAGTATATCATCGAGGTATACCACGATGAATTTATCCAAATACTCAATGAAGATTGAGTTCATTAACGAGAGAAGGTGGCTAGGCCATTGGTTAACCCGAAGGACATGATAGTGTACTCGTATTGGCCATAACGAGTAACAAAGGCCGTTTTGGGAATGTCCCCATTCTTGATTTTGATTTGATGGTAGCTCAACCTCAGATCCATCTTAGAAAAGACTGAGGATCCAACGAGCTGATCGTACAGGTCGTTGATCATGGGGAGTGGATATTTGTTCTTTATTGTGACCAAGTTGACGGGTCAATAATCTACAATCATCTGATTTGTACCATCCTTCTTCTTGATGAAGAGGACGGGGCAAGCCCATGGAGAAGAACTAGGACGGATGAAACCCTCTTTCAAGGACTCATCGAGTTGTTTCTTGAGTTCATCAAGTTCTAGTGGTGCCATCTTATAGGGTCTCCTAGAGATTGGGACAGTTCCTGGAATAAGATCTATCACGAATTCGACATCCCTGTCAGGTGGAACACCTGGCAGTTCTTCTGGAAAGACATCCGGTAAGTCACCGACTACCGGAACGTCTTCGAGATCTGGCAAAGGACTAGCATTAAGGGAGTAGAGCGGATGCTTAGCTACTCTAGTTAAGACGTTGACTACCTTGCCCGATGGATGTGTAAGTTGAACAGTCCTAGAGTAACAATCAATCTTAGCATGATGGGCTGACATCCAGTCCATACCCAAGATGATATTAATGTCGGAGGATTTTAGAGCTATCAAATATGCAAGGAAAACAAGTCTATCGAAATGAATTTCATTCCCATGGCTTACTTTAGAAGTTTTCCATCTAGAACCGGGAGTAGAAATTTCCATGGTAGAGGGCATGTCACAAAATGTGGTGTTATGCAAACAAGCATAGCTCTTGGATATAAATGAATGAGATGCTCCAGTACCAAATAGAACAGATGTCGGATGGCAGTTAACAAGGAGCGTACCAAGAACGACGTTGGGATAATCCTGAGCCTCTTCAGCTGAGACACGGTTCACATGGCCACGTGCAGCACCGGCCGGCTTGGCATAGTACACCTTCCCTGTTGGCTTGCCACAGCCAACAGCCTTTCCGAAATGGTTGGGGTTGTTCTGGGGACACACTCGCATATAGTGACCCGATTCTCCACACTTGAAGCATGTCACAGTGTTGGTGCGTGGAGGAGCATTGGAGGCTGATCCGCCATAAGACTTGGGCGGTGCATACTTCTGAGTTGGACCAGGCGCCTGATAGGATGGCCTCAGAGTGAACCTGGGTGGCAGAGCTGTGTTAGGCACCCACACCCGACGCTTCTGAGAGCTAGAACCAGATGAGGAACCAGTGTCACAGGCGTGCTTGCGTGTAGCTTCGAAGTTAGTCTGCCCAGTCTCAGCACTGATAGCCTTGTTTAATAGCTTCTAGAAGGAAGTGCACTTGTGTAGTCGGAAATCACGGCGAAGCTCGGGGCTGAGTCCCTTGCAGAACCTCGCCTGCTTCTTGGCGCTGGTGGACACTTCTTCATGTGCGTAGCGTGCTAGATTTCCAAACTCTCTGATGTATGCATCCACAGTGAGCCTACCCTGGGTGAAGTTGCAGAACTCCTCCCACTTCCGATCCATAAGACCATCCGGGATGTGATGCTCACGGAAAGCCTCGCTGAGCTCTGCCCAAGTGGTAACCTGGCCAACTGGGCGCATGGCCTCATAGTTTTCCCACCAAAGACTGGCGGGGCCTTCAAGATGATAAGCAGCGTAAGTGGCCTTGTCAGCTTCGGCTACGTGTGTAGAACGTAGCTCGTGGGTGATGCTGCAGAGCCAATCATCCGCATCGAGCGGCTCGACTGAATGTTGGAAGTTAGGTGGGTACAGCTTGATGAAGTCATTGAGAGTCACGAAGTCGTTCCTCTGGTGATGTGCTGTGTTCTGCTCAATGCGTTCCAGCAAACGGTTGGTCTCACGTTTGTTCCTTTCGGCCTCCAGCATGACCTCAGCCAAGGAAGGAGGATGAGGCAGATTCACATTTCTAGAAGAAATTGGACAGCATAACGGCTATAAATGCTCAAAAAGGATTTTGAGAAATTTTGCAAAAGATTGCATAGACACTCAATAACATCATATCAAGGTTCTGGGTCCAACTAACAACATACTGAGGTAGTAGAACTGAACTGGGGCTTGTAACCAACAATCCTATAAGTTACTATGGATTAGTAACACATGAACCTGATAGAGAGAAGAGATCCTAGTCCTTAACCCCCGTGGAAAGAACGGACTGACTCAGATTAGAATGCCATGAGGTAAAGAAGTAAAAAGAGCCTTACGTTCCATCCCACAATCAATTCCCCTAAATATAACTAAAGCATTTCTAGACTCGAACTCGACCAGTTTGGCTTGAAGAACCTACATGCAGTCCGGCTCTGATGGCAACGCTGTCAGGACCCCGATTCTATGCCACACCGATCTAGCATGTAACACCTCATATCACTTTGCGGCCTCACACACAGTATTCCCATGGGTGTCGCCTTACCAGGCCCGAGACTGTTTGCGCCTTTTGGCACACGTATATGATAGTGTCGCTAGCATCCATGTGACATAGAACCCGGGCTGACATGGCTAGTCGTGAACACAAAGTGGCGCTAACTTACAGGGACAGACATACATGACCACGCAACGAACGTGTCGATCAACAGCGAATGAACCCAAGTCGTAGCAAGCTACAAGGACTTAATGGAACATGGCGTGACATTTCCCCGAAGGGACAGACACAGGAACAAAGAAGGACACATGCCGACCAGCCTAAGTGTTCTGGAGTAGTAGCAAGCTACCATGGCTCAGTGAAAGCACTAGGAGACATTTCCCGGTAAGAGAGGCTACCAAGGATAAACAACTAGGTAGTTGGATCCCACACATATCAAGCATTTCAATCATACACACAATATGCTCGATATGTGCAAATGCAACATGGCATCACAACAAAACTCTACAACTCAAGTACTTTATTTAAAAGGCTCCAGAGAGCCATACATATAAATCATACAGATAGGGGTCACACGACCCGGCATTCAAGTCATACAAGCATACAAGCCACAAGCGGAAGCAACATGTCTGGGTACAGACATCTAGAAAGTAAAAAAGGCTTGAGGAATCCTATCTATCCTACAAGGGTCCACCATGTGCTCAGGATCACCACCTGGGCCTCAGGCTACTCATCGATGTCAAGGTCTACGTAAAACCCATCAGAAGGAGTGGCACTCTCTTCTGCAATTGTAAATTAAGCAAACATGAGTACAAAGGTACTCTGCAAGACTTACATCAGATCCTACATACATGCACATTATCAATAAAGGGATAGTGGGGTTATTGCAGCAAGCTAGCTTTGACTCTTGGCTAAACAATCTTACGAGACACCAACTTGTAATTGTTTTGCGCACTCGAGTCCACTACTCACCACAACAATACAGTACCGAGGATCCACTCCCGTCATCCTATGGAAGGGCCATCCACGACACTCACACTTGTCTTGAGGCTTTTAGTAGTTTCCATTTACTCGTATATGAACTGTATAGGCAACCAAGTAGTCCTATATCACGGACGTGGCTATTCGAATAGATGATGTTAACCTTGCAGGGGTGTACTTGTTCATACATGTTTCCACCACTTAGCGTCTGCACACGATATGTGCTCGGCAGACATCAAGCGAAAGTCGGCATGGGTGTAGACCACGACCTGACTAACCACACAAGTTCTAGTCCAGGTTTATCGCCTATTCAGGTTCCATCCACAGGGAGTCCGACCGAGGTTTCCACATACGGCCCCGAACGATGTGTACAGGGTTCCGAGATACCAAACGGGTGGTCGGCATACCCGGCCAAGTACCAACCGCATCACAGCCCACCCTGAGGGTCAGCGCTGCGCACGGCCTCCAGTATACTACAAACACCAGAAACTACTTGCAACTCCTGGACAAAGGACAAGGGCAGCTAATAGGTCGACCGGGGATCATATTTCAGGGCCCAATTCATGGTAGTAGCTGATTCTTAAATCACACATACAGATCTCAGTGCTTAGGGATGGTTCCAATGAAACAACCCACCATGTACTCCTAATGGCCTCTCATCGATACCTTTACCAAATCATGTTCAACACATTACTCTAACTACCGACGTGATCATTTCACTCTAGCCCATCACCCAGATGAACCAGACCCGACACGACTCTAAGCCTAGCAAGCATAGCAAGGTAGGAAAAACAAACATGGCTCAATCAACTCCTACACATGCTAGTGGGTTTCATCTAGTTACTGTGGCAATGACAGGTCATGCAGAGGAAATGGGTTCAACTACCGTAGCACACAACAGTTTGAAACGCGGTTGTCTTAAATGTAGTAAAAGAGAGCAGGAGCAAGAATATGGGATTTTATCGATATGATCAAATGGGTGGTTGCTTGCCTGGCAGGTCGGTAGTCTAGTACTGTCCTTCGATCGGGTACTCATTGTAATCTTCTGGGACAGAACCTACCGCAGAGAGCACCGGTAACACAATCAATGCACAACAATATGCAGCAATATGATGCATGCATGTGACATGGAAAAATGAGTGTGTTGGGCTAATGTAACTATAATCAGATGGGTTTGAGCTATTTTGAACCAAAGATTCAAACCCAAACTCATTTTGTGATCTTAAATAGTGCCTTATCATGTTTTGCACTAAACAGCAAGGTTAACTTTTTCAAACAAGCCTGAAACCCGTACAGATGGATAGATTGGATTTTTTGATCATTTTTCATATATAACATTTTGCATTTGGAGTTACAGATTAATTTCTATGAATTTTTGAAGTTAGCACTATTTTCTGGAATTTCCTGAATAAGAATAAATCCAGAAAATGCTTTACTGCATCAGCATTGCGTCAGCAAGTTAACATGGTGGTCCAGGTCAAAACTGACTAGTGGGACCCACTGGTCAGTGTCACTGTTAGTTAACTAACTAATTAGGATTAGTTTAACTACTAACCTAGGTTTGACTAACGGGGAGGGCCCACATGTTAGTGGTCCAGCGGGGTCAAATCCCTGGTCAAACTGGGTTGACTTGCCGGTGTTTTGCCGCCGGCAACGTCCAGACGCGGCGGAGGGTGCGGGTTCTACACTCCGGCGACCAAATGGACGGTGGAGGCCACCTACGAGAAGTTGGGAGAAAGCCGCGTCGAGGGGTGGTGGTGGTTGAGCTCAAGGTCACCGGAAACAACGCTGGCGACGAGCTTTGTGGCTAACGGAGTTCGGGCGAGGCCGAACTCGTCGTTGCGGTGGTTCTAGAGGCACGAGGCCAGCTCCTACGAGGTGCATTGAGGTTAGTGATAGGGTGGCGTGGCCGTTGGGTGGCGGGAGCTATATCGGGGACGAGCTCAGGCGGCGGCGCATTCGGTGGTGCTCGTTGCGGTCGTTGCAATGGACGGCAGCAAGAACGGGGAGGAGGGGGAGATGCAGGAGCTCACGGTGGTCACGACAAGCTAGGAGGCGAGGTCGGGGACAAGCTGGAGCGAGCGTGACGGCAAAGGGGATCTCCGGCGGCGGCATGGTCGAACGAGGTCGTTGCGGTGGCTCCGGGGAAAACGAGCGCTCGGGGCTCCGTCTACTCGATGAAGTGGCGGGCGGCGGAGCTCCTGGACACGGCGAGGCGACGTGGAAACAACCGTGGCCACGGCTATGACGGTGGTGCGGCTGCGGCTGCGTCGGCCATGGGTGGATAGGGCGAGGGAGAGGCGCTGGGGGCGAATGGAGGTGTCGAGGGGGTCGGGGAGACGACGTGGAGGTCATCCACGCGTCCAGCAGCTCGGCGGCAAGCAGCTGGCGCGGTGGAGAGCTCGGGCGCGCCGGCACTCACCTCCCTGCCTACCTGGCAAGAGGAAGCAGCTGGCTGGCGCGGGCCAGCACAGTGCTGGGCCGCCAGGTAGGCCGGCTGGTGGGTTTGGTCAGGTGAGTTCCTTTTCCCTTTATTTCTATTTTTCTTTTCTTCCTGTAAGTTTGTGGCTTTTCTAAAAATGCTTAAGCACTTTCAAAAATCATGAAACTAATCATGGATACTGTTTAGAATATATCCAACAGTAAACATTTTAGTTTATGATTATTTGGACATTTAAAATATTGTATAGCATTTAAATGTCCAAATACAATTAACATATTATTTAATCTAGTGACCTGATGATGTCCTAGAAAAGTGTGCACCATTTTTGTTAGAGGTTCTAGACCAAGGCAAAGATGATGAACATTTTGGAAGGGTATTTCAGGTTCATTGAAAAAGATTTTAGTAAACCCTAGTTGGTTTAAGAGGGTGCTGGGGGTTCTTCATCCCCATTTCATAGTTTTTGAGTAAAGTAAACATGATGTAGTCACTCTAATGCATGCACTGACTAGGGTTGTGACACCAAACAAGTGCAGACCTTACAGGCACAAACATGGATTCAAGAGGCTACATTATTAGAACTAAAATTTGGCAAGTGCCTACAGATTTAGGATTGAAAAAAGATAAGTGCCCCGTGATGCCCTTTCTTGTCCCTCTCCTCCTAGGTACTGCGGCAGGAAGTGAAGAGGGCAAAAGGAGCGCCTGGGCAGAAGCCTAGCCTTACCCTGTCGGGCTCCAGAAAAGGTAGCCTGTCGGTGGCAGGAGGGTGCAGACGGAGACGATGGTGAAGAGGTCCGCGGAGAGGACCTGCCGACCTCCACCACCAAGGCCAGCAGGACGCGGCAGGGCGAACGGAGCTGCAGCCGGCGAGGAAGCCTGTCGGGGTCTAGCTGGAAGGCTGCCAGAGGAAATGGAAGCACCACCTCCACCTCTGCTCTCTACTCCCCATCACATCACCTTGCCGGAGAGGACGTGCAGATGCAGGTGATGGTGCTGTCGCCTGATGGTGATGGCACGGCTGGTGTTCAGCCAGAGTTGGAGTCGTCGCCCTCCCTATCGACGCTGTCATCATCGCCGTCACTGTCCTCCAAGTCGCCATCGCTCGAGGAGGAGCTTTCATCATCGGGCGATCTCCCCGCGCAGCACCCTAAACGAGCACCCGAGCTCCCAAAAACCTTGACGAAAAGGAAACCATCCTCCATTTTCTTAAAATGGAGGACGTTCCCTTCTGACAACCTATTGGCACGAGCAAAAGTCTTCCAGCCTCGGCAGAAGTACATGATGTGAGGGGCGGGGAAGTCTACATCCACACGAATGCTGCCATTCCCGTAGCCCCTCATGTGCAGCCTCAATGCGCACGGCTGATCAAGCTCCATCACCCTTGCAAATGGGGTAGGAAGATGGAGGCGACCGTGTGGAGGCTTGTACAGCCTGATGACAAACTCCAGGGGCTGATCTCCGATGTGGCCTTCCATTGGAGGAGGAGTCCCCAGTGGGGTGCGGCTAGAGCGCTTCCCCATCTTCCCTCTCCCCGGCCGCCAAGACGACCGCGGCCTTGTCCTCTCCCTCCCCCTCTTGCAGCACGTTCCACCTCCGCACTCTCGGGAGGGAGAGGGAGACACTGTCGAGAAGAAGCTCTCATCACCACCAGTGAAGCACCGCTACGTCCTCGCCCTCTCGTCAAGAGGGGCGGAGAAAGTTGGGGAAAACGGAGAAGGAAGGTGTGTGAACAAACACACCACTCTTACATCCCTTTTTATAGGAGAACGAGGCGGGGGGGGGGGGGGGGCTGGCATTTCATTCGGGAAACGACCGCCCTCCTCCTCCAATGGGGCTTCCTTGCGCCTTAACGACTCAAGAAATCAAGGCCGCCCCTCTGTACCAATTAGCGACGACTAGCTTTCTGTCATGGTGCCCATCTCCGCGCCCTCCGCATCCACTGCTACGTCTTGAGCTTGAGTTGGTTTTCCTTGAAGAGGAAAGGCTCCTCAAAAGTCCCACGCACCTACACAAACAAACAAGAACTCGCAACCAACGCAATAAAGGGGTTGTCAATCCCTTCACGGCCACTTGAAAAGTGAGATCTGATAGAGATAATATGATAAGATAATTATATTTTTGGTATTTTATAATATAGATTGGAAAAGTAAAGATGCAAATAAAAGTAGATTGAAAACTTATATGATAAAAGATAGACCCGGGGGCCATAGGTTTCACTAGTGGCTTCTCTCAAGATAGCATAATTATTACGGCGGGGTGAACAAATTACTGTCGAGCAATTGATAGAAAAGTGAATAAATATGAGATTATCTAGGCATGATCATGTATATAGGCATCACGTCCGTGACAAGTTGACCGACTCCTACCTGCATCTACTACAATTACTCCACACATCAACCGCTATCCAGCATGCATCTAGAGTATTAAGTTCATAAAGAACAGAGTAACGCATTAAGAAAGATGACATGATGTAGAGGGATAAACTCATGCAATATGATATAAACCCCATCTTTTTATCCTCGATGGCAACAATACAATACGTGCCCTGCTGCCCCTGCTGTCACTGGGAAAGGACACCACAAGATTGAACCCAAAGCTAAGCACTTCTCCCATTGCAAGAAAGATCAATCTAGTAGGCCAAACCAAACTGATAATTCAAAGAGACTTGCAAAGATAACTTAATCACACATAAAAGAATTCAGAGGAGATTCAAATATTTCTCATAGATAAACTTGATCATAAACCCACAATTCATCGGATCTCGACAAACACACCGCAAAAAGAGTTACATCGAATAGATCTCCAAGAAGATCGAGGAGAACATGGTATTGAGATACAAAGAGAGAGAAGAGGCCATCTAGCTAATAACTATGGACCCGAAGGTCTGTGGTAAACTACTCAACACTCATCGGAGAGGCTATGGTGTTGATGTAGAAGCCCTCCGTGGTCGATTCCCCCTCCGGTGGAGCGCCGACAAAGGCTCCAAGATGGGATCTCGCCGATACAGAAGGTTACGGCGGTGGAAATAGTTTTCGTGGTCGCTTCTAATGTTTTCCGGGTACATGGGTATATATAGGAGGGAGAAGTGGGTCGGTGGACTCCCGAGGGGCCCACGAGACAGGGGGGCGCGCCCTCCACCCTCGTGGCCGCCTCGGTTGTTTCTTGACTTCCACTCCAAGTCCTCTGGATCACGTTCGTTCCAAAAATCACGCTCCCGAAGGTTTCATTCCGTTTGGACTCCATTTGATATTTCTTTTCTTCGAAACACTGAAATAGGCAAAAAAACAGCAATACAGGCTGGGCCTCCGGTTTGTTGGTTAGTCCCAAAAATGATATAAAAGTGTAAAGTAAGGCCCATAAACATTCAAAACGGGTAATATAATAGCATGGAACAATCAAAAATTATAGATACGTTGGAGACCTATCAAGCATCCCCAAGCTTAATTCCTGCTCGTCCTCGAGTAGGTAAATGATAAAAACAGAATTTTTGATGTGGAATGCTACCTAGCATAATTCTCAATGTAATTTTCTTTATTGTGGCATGAATGTTCAGATCCAAATGATTCAAATTAAAAGTTCATGTTGACATAAGAAATAGTAATACTTCAAGCATACTAATCAAAGCAATCATGTCTTCTCAAAATAACATGGCTAAAGAAAGTTCATCCCTACAAAATCATATAGTTAGGTCATGCTTCATTTTCGTCATACAAAAATGCTCCCATATTGTACACCCCCGATGACAAGCCAAGCAATTGTTTCGTACTGAAATAATCTCAACTTTTTCAACTTTCACGCAATACATGAGCGTGAGCCATGGATATAGCACTATGGGTGGAATAGAATATGATGATGGGGATTGTGTGGAGAAGACAAAAAAGGAGAAAGTCTCACATTAACGAGGATAATCAACGGGCTATGGAGATTCCCATCAATAGATGTCAACATGAGGAGTTGGGATTGCCATGCAACGGATGCACTAGAGCTATACATTTATGAAAGCTCAACAAAAGAAACTAGTGGGTGTGCATCCAACTTGCTTTCTCACGAAGACCTAGGGCATTTTGAGGAAGCCCATCGTACGAATATACAAGCCAAGTTCTATAATGAAAAATTCCCACTAGTATATGAAAGTGACAACATATGATACTCGCTATATGAAGAACATGGTGCTACTTTGAAGCACAGGTGTGGAATAAGAGATAGTAATGTTGCCCCCTTTTTTATTATCTTTTTTTTGGGCCTTTCTTTTTTTGTCCTTTCTTTTTATTTTATTTATTTGGCCTTTTTTTTATTTGGCCTTTCCCTTTTTTTTATTTTGGGACAATGCTCTAATAATGATGATCATCACACTTCTATTTATTTACAACTCATGAATTACAACCCAAAACTAGAACAAGATATGACTCTATATGAATGCCTCCGGCGGTGTACCGGGATGGGCAATGAATCAAGAGTGACATGTATGAAAAATTATGCATGGTGGCTTTGCCACAAATACGATGTCAACTACATGATCATGCAAGGCAATATGACAATGATGATGCGTCTCATGATGATGAACGGAACGGTGGACGCGCCCTATAGGGGGGGGGGGGTGCCCTCCTATCTCGTGGGAGCCTCGGCTGCTTGTTGACTTGCACTCCAAGTCCTCTGGATCATGTTCGTTCCAAAAATCACGCTCCCGAAGGTTTCATTCCGTTTGGACTCCAATTGATATTCCTTTTCTTTGAAACACTGAAATAGGCAAAAAAAACAGCAATACCGGTTGGGCCTCCGGTTAGTAGGTTAGTCCCAAAAATGATATAAAAGTGCAAAGTAAAGCCCATAAACATCCAAAACGGGTAATATAATAGCATGGAACAATCAAAAATTATAGATACGTTGGAGATGTATCATCCACCACCTACACTACACAATGCATGCAGGACATGTGGCGGATGTGCTAAGGACGGGAGGTAAATGGGGTGGCAGTTTATGCCCCATGATCGTGGGATGTGGGCAAGCCGTGGATCGTGTTTCGGTTTCTTCCGTAACATTTCACACAACATGCGGGAAAACCGGAAACTGACCCGAATTCAAGTTAAGGAAGAAGCAAAGAAACCTCAAAAGAAAGAGCCGCTCTTGCACTCCTGCCTATGCGCTGGTTAGGGCCTGCACCAACGACACCCGATGACGCGTTCGTCCGAGGCCCGGGGGCTCTTGTCGGTGCAACAAACCCTGGGTCCATTGCTCAGACCATGCACAGGCCCAAGGACAAAGATTGCAACACCCAGACCAGACCAAGCAAGAAGGACCAATTCATCAAAGGGTCCAAGTGCAGATAAAGAAGACCAAGATGAGCCAGAGAAGCAAGATACCGCAAGGGAAAGAACCTCCCTTGCCGGGCAGGCGAGCTTGGTGAGGTTGGGTTTGCCCCGGAAGCATAGTTCCAGATTGTCCCAGCAGGCCCTGCCGGGGCTTGCGAAGGCAAGCCACCCCACCGCTCCACCTCACGAGTGACGCAAGTCATAGATCAATGCGGTTTCAAGTCCCAAGGTGACTAAGTTGCCGCTTTTTGCCACATGACAGCCACATCCTACAGCAAACACCTCTGTATGACACTCATCCTGAGATGTGTCAAGCAAGCAGGCGTGAAGCTAGCAAAACAGCCCAGCAAGGGCTGCGGGGCACACTGTGATGTGACACTCGATGGTGCATTTAATGCGCTCTGTCAGCCTGCATACCCATTCGCGCGTAGCCACTTCCGCTATGAGGCAACCCTGTCGGGCAAGTGTGATGCGCCCACCATCACCTTTTCCACCATCAATCCACCAAAGTAGGAGTAGGGTTTTACGCCTCACGGCGGCCCGAACCTGGGTAAAAACCGCCTGTGTAATCTTTGTCACGCTGCGCTACGCTTCTCTGCTCTTTGTGCAACGTGTCCATCCCCCCACCGAACTAGAAGGGGCTCATAGCCCCATAGGTGGCCGTGGTTCCCCACGACACCAACTCAACTGTCCCACGTCTAGCCTAAAAGATAATAATACCCCAAATTAACTCATCAAATTAAAATATTATTTTATTTCGTAAATGATAAGTTCTTACAAAATAATAACAATAATTGTTTAACAATAAGCTTGCAAGTTAATTCCTCGTCAACATAAGCTTGCTAATATTTTACTGACCAATGCAGTAATAGACGTGCAACCATGTGTTTATGTTTTGATAACATTTCTCCGTCCAGTCCAATATGATATCCCGCCCAGCAAATCAGTGTATTTCACACAAAAAATGTAAATGGGTTGTAAATTCTAAGTTAACAAACAAATGGGCTGCATAGACGCTACATGATTGTTTCACCCAGCCCACCAAATGGACTCGCTGACATGTGGGCCAATAGGTCGAAGCCTATGCTTCTCCGACATTCTTCTTCAATCTCTCGTCTTGTTCCTCCAGCGCTAATGTGACCACATGCTCCAGCCTCCGTTGTCCAGCGATGCTGCTTCACGCGCCTTGGAGTGAAACACTACCGCATAGACAGCCATGCCATCCCTTCACTCCTCTGCACCTCGTGTTATTCTATGCCGAGTGTAGCCCCAGCTCGCACCTGAACCAGTCAAGTCTCGCACTCCTGTCCGTCTATGGCTCCACTGCCGGGTCTTCCCCATCTCCGAGTCGTTCCCATCTGGGGCCTTGCTGTCATCCATCGCCTTAGTGTGCTCGGTGCGGCGTGTTCAACGTGGTCAACAAGCGGGTGTCACCGGAAGACTACTCTACCTGGAGAGGCTGGCAGTGGGAAGCACCACGTCCATGAATGCATGCATGCAATCTCCTCCTTTTTGCATGGAAAAATAATGTTTGCTCCCCTGATAACTGGGACCCACCTGCTACATCTTTGCACGCAAGGAAGTGTGTCCTTATGAGGCGCAAAAATGATTCCACCCACTCATAGGTGGGACCCACCAGCTACATCTCTGCACACAAGCAAGTGCCTCCTTATTATGCGGAAAAAAGTTTGCTCCCCCTGACAGCTGAGACCCACCAGCTACATCTTCGCACGCAAGAAAGTGCCTTCTAATTATGCGCAAGAAAAATGATTCTTCCTCCTTCTAGCTGGGACCCACCCGATTTGGAGGCTGACTTGTCGGCCTACTAAGTTGATGCATACGCATCGCTTTGTCAACTTAGTCAACAAATGATTCTATCTGTAGTGACCGTTGAATCTTAATCCAACCGCCATGCTGCTTCTTCAACCTCTGATCTGCTTGCTCCAGCCACCCAAACCAACTCCGACCATAGCGCGTGCTCCCGCCTCCCGTGGCCGGCTGTGCTGTGATGACACGTGTATAGGGGATCTATCCTAGTCCTTTTGATAAGTAAGAGTGTCAAACCCAACGAGGAGCAGAAGGAAATGACAAGCAGTTTTCAGCAAGGTATTCTCTGCAATAACTGAAATTATCGATAACAGATAGTTTTGTGATAAGATAATTCGTAACGTGTAACAAGTAACAAGAGATACTAAGGTGCAGAAAGGTGTCCCAATACCTTTTGTAGCAAAGGACAAGCCTAGACGAACTCCTATATAATGCAAAGCTCTCCCGAGGATACATGGGAATTACTATCAAGCTAGTTTTCATCATGCTCATATGGTTCGCGTCCGTTACATTGATAATTTGATATGTGAGTGGACCGGTGCTTGGGGTGTTGTCCTTACTTGGACAAGCCTCCCACTTATGATTAACCCCTCTGGCAAGCATCCGCGACTATGATATAAGAAATAAGATAAATCTAACCATAGCATGAAACATATGGATCCAAATCAGCCCCTTACGAAGCAACACATAAACTAGGGTTTAAGCTTCTGTCACTCTAGCAACCCATCATATACATATTACTTCCCAATGCCTTCCCCTAGGCCCAAATCATGGTGAAGTGTCATGTAGTACACGTTCACATAAAACCAGTAGAGGAAAGACAACATACATCTCATCAAAATATCGAACCAATACCAAATTCACATGATTACTTATAACAAGACTTCTCCCATGTCCTTAGGAACAAATGTAACTACTCACAAAGCATATTCATGTTCAAAATTATAGGAGTATTAATTATCATTAAGGATCTGAATATATGATCTTCCACCGAATAAACCAACTAGCATCAACTACAAGAACTAATCAACACTACAAGCAACCCACAGGTACCAATCTGAGGTTTTGAGACAAAGATCGGGTACAAGAGGTGAACTAGGGTTTGAGAGGAGATGGTGATATGAACATGTTGATGGAGATTGACCCCCTCTCGATGAGAGGATCATTGGTGACGATAATGGCTTCGATTTCCCCCTCCAGGATGGAAGTTTCCCTGGCAAAACAGCTCCACCGGAGCCCTAGATTGGTCCTGCCCAGGTTCCGCCTCAAGATGGCGGTGCTTCGTCCTGAAAGCTTCCGCTTCATTTTTTCCAGGTCAAAACACACCATATAGGAGAATATGGGCACCGGAGGCCTGCCAGGGGGGCACAAGGCAGGGGCGTGCCCAGGGGGTAGGGTGTGCCCCCCACCCTTGTGGCTTCCTGGTGGAGCCCTTCTGGTACTTTCTTCCCCCAATATTTTTTATTAATTCCAAAATGAATCTCCGTATATTCTTAGGACTTCTGGAGTTGTGCAGAATAGGTCTCTAATATTTGCTCCTTTTCCAGCCAAGAATTCCACCTGTTGGCATTCTCTCTCTTCATGTAAACCTTGTAAAATAAGAGAGAAAAGGAATAAGTGTTGTTCTATATTATGTAATAACAGCCCATAATTCAATAAATATCAATATAAAAGCATGATGCAAAATGGACGTATCACCTCGCCCAAGCTTAGACCTTGCTTGTCCTCAAGTGAAAGCCAATATCAAAAAATATGTCCACATGTGTTAGAGATAGAGGTGTCCATAAAATAAAATACAGACATGAGGGCATCATTATCATCTTTTAGAACCACAACATATATTTTCATATAGTTTCTTGTGCTAAAGTAACAATTCGTTCACAAGGTAAAGTATGAATCAAAAAATTCATTGAAAACTAACAAACTATGATCTCAGTCATTGAAGCAATTGCAATTTATCATAACATCGGAAAGGGTCAATTTAAGAGCTTTTCAACAAGTACACATACTCAACTATCATTTAGTCTTTCACAATTGCAATCACTCACGCGATACTTACGGGTTCAAAGCCTCAGTCGGACACAAATAAAGATAGGGGCTTATAGTTTCGCCTCCCAACCTTTTACCTCAAGGGTAATGTCAACAATAATACTTTATGATAACTTACATCCGAGTGGATATATATATATCTGGATCTTTCTCCAACACATACCACTTGCCAAAAGGAAAAAAGTGTAAAAAGGAAGGGTGAAGATCACCATGAATCTTGTATAAGGGTAGAAGAGAAAAGTAAAAGATAGGCCCTTCGCAAAGGGAAGCAGAGGTTGTCATGCGCTTTTATGGTTGGATGCACAAAATCTTAGTGCAAAAGAACGTCGCTCTATATTGCCGCCTGTGATAAAGAACTTTATTATGGGTCCATCGCTTTTATTTCTTCCATGTCAAAAGTTCGTATAAATCTTATTTTCTTCACACTAATAGATCATACATATTTACATAGCATGTTTTATTGCTTGCACCGACGACAACTTACTTGAAGGATTTTACTGAATCCATAGGTAGGTATGGTGGACTCTCATGGCAAGACTGGGTTTAAGGGATATGTGGATGCGCAAGTAGTATCTCCACTCGGTGTGAAAGATTTGGCTAGCATAAGAGGGAAAATCAAGCTCAACACGTTGGAGGATCCATGAAAATATATTCTATTCGGAAATAAGAAAACATAACCCATTATGTTGTCTTCCTTGTCCAACATCAACTTTTTGGCATGTCATATTTAATGAGTGCCCACAACTACAAAAGATGTCCAAGATAGTATATTTATATGTGAAACCTCTCTTTCTTTATTACTTCCTATTAATTACAACAATGACCAAAACTATGTTTGTCAACTCTCAACAAATTTTATTCATCATACTCTTTATATGTGAAGTCATCACTCTCCATAAGATCATTATATGATCTTTTTATTTCTTTTTATTCTTTCTCTTATTTTATTCCCTCAAGGTCATAGCAACAAACAAAGTCCTCAACTCAAAACTACTCTTTATTATATATAACTCATGGACGCGATTACATAGATATATCTCAAAACAAAACTCAAAGCTAGATCATACTAAAATTTTATTCTACTAGATCAAGATATAGCAAAAAGGATCGAACTAATAAAAATGATAAAAGTAAAGGTGTGATGGTGATACAATACCAGGGCACCTCCCCCAATCTTGGCAATTTCCCAGGGGAGTGCACATACCCATGTATTTAGATCTCTTTCTTCGGAGGTAGTGATGAGATTTTTTTGGCGATGATGCCCCTTAGGATGCGATTCTCCTCCTCGAGCTAATTATTTTGCTGCTTAAGATCCATTATTTCCTTCTGAATTTTACCCGTGATGGCCAGAGCTCCAATCACCCATGGATGTTTCATAGCTATGGGGGAAAAGCAACACTCTATTTTATATTTTCATAAGAGAGATATCTAGCATTTGGAGGGATGACCGGATTTGTATTGCTGAGCTCTGAAGTTCCTGCAGCATGGCTCCAGGTTGAAGACGAGAGGTAGCTTCTTGATCATCCTCCATGGCATCCACTCTTTTCAAGTCAGCCTCCATCTCTTCCTCCGTTGATTGCCCAAAGTGGTTAGCTTCATTGTTTGCTCTTGGGACCGGTGTCGGATGAGAGAAACGACTCTCCCAGACCGACTCTTGCAAAGACATCTTGCTCTAAATCTGCTGCAGAAACAACTCTAAACAATAACAGGGGATATTGCGATGGTACGATGGTCGAAACCTTCGGGAGATTATATAATGATTTTTACTGACTAAAAGAAGTATTGTGCAAGAAGACAGAGTCCGGAGGGCACACGAGGTGGCGGCAAGGTACAGGGGTGCGCCCCGGGGGGTAGGGCACGCCCCTGCCTTTCCACTTCCTCGTGCACTCTACAAATTGCTTTTAGTTTTCCTAATTTTTTAGATATTCCAAAACGGAGGAAAATTGCCATTGGAAACGTTTTGGAGTCGAGTTACTTACCATACCACATACATATTCCTTTTCGGAGTCTAAAACGTTCTGGAAAGTATCCCTTATGTACTCCTCCGGTGTTATGGTATTAATTATATTGGTCTCAATATTTATGGGAGTACCTGAGATATAATGTTTGATTCTTTGACCGTTTCCCAACTTTGGATTTGTGCCTTCGGTATTGTTGATCTTGATGGCACCGGAACAATAGACCTCCTCGCTAATGTAAGGACCTTCGCATTTAGAGAGAAGCTTTCCTGCAAAAAATCTTAAATGAGAGTTTTATAGCAAAACATGATCACCTACATTAAACTCACGCTTTTGTATGCTTTTCTCATGCCATCTTTTAACGTTTTTTTAAACAACTTGGCATTCTCATAGGCTTGGGTTCTCAATTCATCAAGTGAACTTATGTCAAATAACCTCTTCTCACCGACAAGTTTGAAATCATAGTTGAGCTCTTTGGTTGCCCAATAAGCTTTATGTTCTAGTTCAAGAGGTAGGTGACATACTTTTCCATAAACCATTTTATATGGAGACATGCCCATAGGGTTTTTATAAGCAGTTCTATAAGACCATAATGCATCATCAAGTTTCTTAGACCAATTCTTTCTAGATCTATTAACAGTCTTTTGCAAAATCAACTTAATCTCTCTATTGCTCAATTCTACTTGACCACTAGACTGAGGATGATATGGAGATGCAATTCTATTGTTGACATCATATTTAGCAAGCATTTTACGGAAAGCACCATGAATAAAATGTGAACCACCATCACTCATTAAATATCCAGGGATTCCAAACCTCGTAAAAATAACTTCTTTAAGCATCTTAATAGAAGGGTTATGATCAACACTACTAGTTGGAATAGCTTCTACCCACTTAGTAACGTAATCAACAACAACCAAAATATGTGTATACCCATTAGAGGAAGGAAAAGTTCCCATATAATCAAAGCCCCTAACATCAAATGGTTCAATAACAAGTGAATAATTCATAGGCATTTCCTAATGTCTACTAATATTAATAATTCTTTGACATTCTTCACAAGACAAGACAAACTTACAAGCATCCTTGAAGAGATTAGGCCAATAAAAACCATATTGTAATACCTTGTGTGCAGTTCTATCTCCAGCAGGGTGTCCTCCGTAAGCGTCAGAGTGACACGTGCGTAGGATCTATTCCTGTTCATGCTCAGGTACACAACGTCTAATAACACAATCTACTCCTTTATAAAGGTGTGGGTCGTCCCAAAAGTAATGTCTTAAGTCATAGAAAAAAATTATTTTGCTGGTATGTGAAACTAGGTGGTATAAATTTAGCAACAATGGTAATTAGCATAATCAGCATACTATGGAATATTACGAGAAGCATTTTTGACAGCTAATTTCTCAACAGGAAAGCTATCATCAATAGGTAGTGGGCCATCAAGAACATTTTCTAACCTAGACAAGTTGTCTGCAACGGGGTTCTCAGCTCCCTTTCTATCAATAATATGCAAATCAAATTCTTGCAGCAAGAGAACCCATCTAATAAGTCTAGGTTTAGCATCTTTCTTCTCCATGAGATATTCAATAGCAGCATGATTAGTGTGAACAGTTGCTTTGGAATCATTCACTACTAGAAAAAGGCCTACTAATGGCGCACCGGTTTTGCCTACTAATGGCGCACCACCGGTGCGCCATTAGTACCACGCCATTAGTATTTATTACTAATGGCGCACCTAAGGTGCGCCATTAGTATCTGGTATACTAATGGCGCACCAGGCAGTGCGCCATTAGTATAGGCCACGGTGCGCCATTAGTATAGGCCACCGGTGCGCCATTAGTATAGGACACCGGTGCGCCATTAGTATTTTTGAATTTTTTTTGTTTTTTGAATCTGGATCTGGATCTGGATCTGGATCGTGATTTTTTGCCCATTTTTTGCTCGTTTTTTTTGCTCGTTTTTTGGCACGACATTATTTCAAATTTTGTTCCTGTTTTTGGATCATGTACGTTCTTTTGCCGTGTTCTTTTGCCGGAGAGGAGTTCGCCGGAGAGGAGTTCGCCGGAGAGGAGTTCGCTGGAGAGGAGTTCGCCGGAGAGGAGGAGGAGGAGGTCACCGGAGAGGTGCTCGCCTACATCGCCGGAGAGGAGGAGGAGGAGGTCGCTGGAGAGGAGTTCACCGGAGAGGAGGGAGGAGGAGCTCACCGGAGAGAAGGGAGGAGGAGCTCACCGGAGAGGAGGGAGGAGGAGCTCACCGGAGAGGAGGGAGAAGAAACTGTTAGGGGATGGGAGGGGAGGAGAGGAGAGGAGGGAGGAGGAGGTCGCCGGAGAGGAGGAGGAGGTCACCGGAGAGGAGGAGGGTAGTATGGTGGAGGAGAGAAGGGAAGATGGAGTGGAGGAGAGGAGGAGATGGAGTGTAGGAGAGGTGGAATGAAGAGATAAGGAGGAGAGGACCGCCAGCCATATATACGGCATACTAATGGCGCACCGCGGGCAGGTGCGCCATTAGTAACTTTTTTTTATTTTTTTTGATTTATTTTGAATTTTGAAGGCGGGAAGATAATAATGGCGCACCATGGTCAGGTGCGCCATTAGTATTTTTTTATATTTTTTTGACTTATTTTGAATTTTGAAGGAGGGAAGATACTAATGGCGCACCATGGGCAGGTGCGCCATTAGTAACTTTTTTTTTTTATTTTTTTTGACTTATTTTGAATTTCGAAGGCGGGAAGATACTAATGGCGCACCATTGGTAGGTGCGCCATTAGTAAGTTTGAATTTTTTTTGAATTTTTTTGCCTCTCCAGATCTTAAAAGCCCCGTATCTTTTTTCTGTTAGGTTTTTGAGGATTTTGAAAATGTTTAACGGGGTTCGCCCCTTTAAATTTGGATGTAACTTTTCGAGTAGATGATTTTTCATATAAAAAACTTTTTCATCCGAGTTAGTATGCAAAAGTTATGCCCATTTTTACAAATTCTCGCGAGATTTTGCAAATGAAGTTGAAATTCATATTTGCAAATTTTCCCAACAACTAGACCACATATCACATGGGAAACTTATTTTCTTTTATTTTTTTGACATTTTCATCATTTTCTTTTATTTTTTTTAAAACTGAAAAGGCGATCCACGGGGGGGGGGGGGGGGGTGTGCATTCGGTGGAAGTGGTGGCCGAGTTACTAATGGCGCACCGTGCCACGGTGCGCCATTACTAGTTGAACTAGTAATGGCGCACCATGCCACGGTGCGCCATTAGTAGTTTTGAAAAAAAATTAAAAAAAATATTTTTACTAATGGCGCACCGTGGATGTGGTGCGCCATTAGTATTTGGACACTAATGGTGTACCACCACATGGTGCGCCATTAGTATATAGTAATGGCGCACCACATGTCTGGTGCGCCATTAGTGTCAATTCCATCTATAGCTCTTTTCCTAGTAGTGAATAATATAAGATCTGAACTTGTCACAAGCAAAAAACAACTGCCAAAAATTCTTCAGTAGTAGCATAATTTCGCTGGGCACTCTCTAGAGTTTTACTAGCATAATGAATAACATTCAACTTCTTATCAACTCTTTTTCCTAAAACAGCACCAACAGCACACTACTAGAGAAAAGCTTAACAGTAGCGCTAGTTTTTTTGCTACCAGTAGCGCGGGAACCAGCACTACTGCTACGGCGCTGCAGCTATTTTGTAGCAGTAGCGCGTTTCTAGACTAGCGCTACTGGTAAGTTCAAGTACTAGTAGCGCATTTTCAGGCCAGCGCTACTGCTAACATTTATGTCTTTTTTAATATTTTGGCGCTGTACATGTTTAAACAGATATATCTTTTATACAATAACAACTCATCGTGAACTAGTCTGTTTAAATAGCATATTCATTACCACTAGTCATCACCACCAAACAATGTTCGTCAATGAGACATCATATATTTAAAAAGTTGGTCACTAGTCATAATCACAACTCCTCATCCTCCTCATCAACTCTAACACATTGTAGCACATAATAACACATTCTACCTAGGACCTACTCCTCTCATAGGACCTACTCTACCATCTCTTAGGTAAAATATCATAAAACAAGATAGGCATTGACTCTTCATTAAGGAAACTGGACTCTCCATAATGAAGAACGGAGATCATCCCGTCTCCAAGTCTTGTCCTACGCACAATGTTGCTTCCAAGTAGCTCTCTACGATGGTTGAAACATTTTTTCCAATCATTTATTATCATGGCTTCCTCGCTTTTAGAAATCCGGTATGGACAAGAGTGATATGGATACTGCGGCTGACCTGGCTGTGGTGGCCGTAAGCTCATAACATTAACGCAACCTCTTGGCAACATCAGATGAGGCACACAATCCATCGGGATTTTCTGTTCAAAAACATAGTAATAACTTTGTAGTTAGCAATGTAGTTTAGTTTAAAAAAAATTTATGCAAAAGATGCACGGATG
Organism: Triticum timopheevii; assembly: GCA_963921465.1. Taxonomy (NCBI): domain Eukaryota; kingdom Viridiplantae; phylum Streptophyta; class Magnoliopsida; order Poales; family Poaceae; genus Triticum; species Triticum timopheevii. The sequence continues at coordinate 257,029,940 of OY997268.1, forward strand.
TCGTAATAGTAGAAAATCTTACCATGCTATCTCCATTGATGTTACCGTAGCACACCGCGTGCACTAGTGGCACATATTGACCATAATTTTGAGGAATTCGATAATAGCTATTGTAATTCTCAAGATCAGTAAAAAATGCGATAAGACCATCTTTCTCCTTATAAGTTAATTGTGCTTCATCATTGTAGTAGTAGGTTCTGTCTACCATCTTCCGTACATTTTTTGAAGAATGAAAATAAGTTGTCAATGGAAATAAGCTGTCAAATATTTTGAAATAAACAATATAAATTACTTTGTGAATATGTTTAAGAAACTCATACAACGGTAGAACTGGAAGCGTGTCAACAAGGACCCAAATGGTCATATCATTTTCGTCGATGTCAGGATCACCAAGATCGAAGGTGAGAAGCATACCCTCATGAAAATCATATGCCTTGGAAAGGGCTTCCCAATTCGGGCAACCAAAATTGGAAGAGTTCACAGAATTGTATAGTTTTACAGCAAAATCATAACCATGATGGGTCCTTAGTTGAATTATCTTTGCCTCCATGCTTTCATGATCTTCAAAACCCATCTTCTCCAAGACATAGCGTCTTGCATGGCATGGGATAAGCTAGTCGAATTGTAAAAGACGGAAATTACACGTTGAAGAAGAAGAGAAGTCATGCAAAAATAACAAAAAACACTTGTCATCGTTGCGTACCGTATCAACATCGAAGGTCTCTTGGAGCTTGATGCTGAAGCGCCGACCTTCTACCAGGTGAGGCCTGTCGCACAGACCGCGCTCATCTTCGCAGTAATCGCACATAGAGAATTCCCTTTTGTCTTCAGACATTTCCTAATAGGTAATTAATAATCCATCATCGAATACATATATAGTAGTTTGTACCAAAGATCATCATATAACAACTAAAACACCTAAAATTTTTAGTTTGTAGTAGTTTGTAGCAAAGGTCATCATATAATCCATCATGAATACATATATAGTAGTTTGTAGCACAAATCGCGCTCATCTTTTGCATTCAATAAGCAAATAACTAATAGGTAATTAATAAGCCATCATCGAATACATATATAGTAGTTTGTAGCAAAGATCATCATATAATATCACTAATACATCTCAAATAATAGCTCCTCTAGGTTCAGTGTGCCGCGGTGGACACCCAAAGAGAAGTAACCATCACCGGATCATAGCTCCAGTGAGATCCCCAAAGAAACTGCCAGGTATTGGAGAACCGTCCGTTCGCCAATGCAACCAAGTAGTGTTGGATGTGCGCATTCTCCTCCGTGACACGGTGTTGTACCACCTGCACTGGGGACTCAAGGCTCTCCACCGATGCAGGCCCATGTGACCGCCACAAAAGAAGCTCCGGGTCGACGACGGGCTGGCTCCTCACTAAGCTGCGCTCACCAGAAGGTAGCACAATCCAGTACCAGCCCAGTGGAGCCTAGTCCCGGACATGGCCTCTCGGCTCAACCAGGAGTCCTCCGCCGAGTCGACGACGAGGATGCGGGATAGGCATCGTCGACGTCGAGAACAAAATGCTTAATTATGAAAACAAAACTAATAAACACTTAGCAAAATTTGGCAGGACCTTTGCTAAAAAAAGGACCAATCGAGCGGCTGAAATTTGCGAGAACATAAACGAATCGACATTTCTGGCAAAACATAGGCCACTCAGAAAAATATGACATGTTCAAAATATGACATGTCCACTACAAATTTGCATATAACAGGAAAAATTGATTGAACTAAAAAAATAACAAAAATTGCTTTAACTAAAAAAATACCTAGAATTCTGTTAATTACACCTAAAACAACTAAAACACCTAAAATTCTGTTAACCACACCTAAAACAACTAAACCACCCAAAATTCTGTTAACTACACCTAAAACAACTAAAACACCTAAAACTCTTTTAAATACACTTAAAACAAATTCAACATTATTCTAAGAACACCTACATTATTCTAAGAACCTACATTTTTAAATAAACACCTACAAATTTAACTAAAACACCTAAAAATTCAACTAAAACACCTACATTATTCTAGGAACCTACATTTTTAACTAAAACACCTACAAATTTAACTAAAACACCTACATTATTCTAAGAACCTACATTTTTTCAACTAGGATTCAAAATGATTAGGGAGGGAGGGAGGAGGAGGAAGGAGGGAGGAGTACCTCTCTCGGTGGAGGAGGGCCGGCGCGGGGGTGGGGGGGACCGGCGGGGGAGGATGGCCGGTGTGGGGGGCGGCCTACAGGGGAGGAGGGCCGATGCGGGGGGCGGCCGGCAGGGGAGGAGGGCCGGTGCGGGGGGACGGCCGGCAGGGGAGGAGGGCCGACGCAGGGGAAGGCGGCCGGAGTAGGACGCGGGGGCGGCGGCCGGATCGAGGGACGAGATTCGATCTAGTGGTGTGAGCGTATGAGTGTGAGTGAGGGAAGAGGGGTGGTGCACGGGCCTGCGCGGGAGGAAGAGGTGGGCTTAGCGGTAGCGCGGGGGAGGGGGCCCAGCGCTATAGCTAAAGCTGCAACGGGGGGCGAGAGCGTGGCCCATTAGCAGTAGCGCGGGCCGTGAAATCAAGCACTACTGCTAATGTGTGCTTGTAGTGCTGGTGCTGGCCGGCGCTACTACTAAATAGTAGTAGCGTGGGGTATCTAACCAACGCTACTGCTAAATGTCTACCTATAAGCATTTTCCTAGTAGTGGCATAATCACTAGCACCACACATAATTTCAAAGGGTAAATTCCAATCAGGTGGTTGAACAATAGGTGTAGAAATCAAGGCTTTCTTAAGTATTTCAAATGCTTCTACACAATCATCATCAAAAACAAAAGGAACATCTTTTGGCAAGAGATTAGTGAGAGTCCTAGAAATTTTAGAGAAGTCTTAAATAAATCTCCTATAGAAACCAGCATGACCAAGGAAACTTCTTGTACCTTTGATATCTTTTGGACACGGCATCTTTTTAATAGCATCTACTTTAGCTTTATCCACTTCAATACCTCATTCAGAAATTTTATGCCCCAAGACAATACCTTCATTAACCATAAAGTGGCACTTGTCCCAGTTCAAAACAAGATTAGTTTCTTCACTTCTCTGCAAAACTCGATCAAGGTTGCTTAAGCAATCATCAAAAGAAGTTCCATAAACGGAGAAATCATCCATGAAAACCTCCAATCTCTTCACAAAAGTCAGAGAATATAGCAGTCATACATCTTTGAAAGGTAGCAGGTGCATTACATAAACCAAAAGGCATACGTCTATAAGCAAAAGTACCGAAAGGCAAGTAAAAGTGGGTTTTTTATCCTCTTTTGACACAGGTATTTGAGAAAACCCATAATAACCATCTAGAAAGCACAAATGTGTATGTTTGGACAATCTTTCTAGCATTTGATCAATAAAAGGTAGAGGGTAATGATCTTTCCTAATAGCTTTGTTTAATTTATGAAAATCAATTACCATTCTATAACCTATAGCAATTCTTTGAGGGGTCAATTCGTTCTTATCATTAGGAACAACAGTAATATCTCCCTTCTTAGGGACACAATGAATGGGACTCACCCATCTGCTATTAGCAATAGGATAAATTATACCTGCCTCCATAAGCTTTATTATTTAAATTCTTACCACTTCTTTCATCTTAGGATTTAACCGTCGTTGATGATCAACAACTGATTTAGCGTCAGGCTCCATATTAATTTTGTGCTGACATAGAGTGGGACTAATGCCCTTAAGATCATCAAGAGTATATCCAATAGCGGCACGGTGCTTTTTCAGAATTTTCAATAATCTATTTTCTTCATGCTCTGAAAGGTTAGCACTAATAATAACAGGATATATCTTCCTTTCATCATGATAAGCATATTTCAAAGTAAAAGCTAATTGTTTAAGCTCAAACACGGGATCACCCTCGGGTGGAGGAGGATCCCCAAGGATTTCAATAGGCAAATTGTGTTTCAAAATAGGCATTTGGTTAAAGAATATTTCATCTAATTCCTTTCTTTCATTCATAAACATGTCATTTTATTATTCAAAAGGATCAGTAGGAGGCACAACAACAGAAGCAAGACCAATAATTTCATCTTTACTAGGAAATTCTTTTTCATGGGGTTGTCTACGAAATTTAGAGAAATTAAAATCATGAGACACATCCCCAAAACTTACAGTAACAATTTCTTTCTCACAATATATCTTAGCATTAACAATGTTTAAGAAAGGTCTACCAAATAATCTACTATTTTAATAGAAACAACAGGTGAGGGAGTCCTGGACTAGGGGGTGTCCGGATAGCCGGACTATCATCGTCAGCCGGACTCCAAGACTATGAAGATACAAGATTGAAGACTTCGTCCCGTGTTCGGATGGGACTTTCCTTGGCGTGGAAGGCAAGCTTGGCGATACGGATATGTAGATCTCCTACCATTGTAACCGACTCTGTGTAACCCTAGCCCTCTCCGGTGTCTATATAAACCGGAGGGTTTTAGTCCGTAGGACACACAACCATTACAACAATCATACCATAGGCTAGCTTCTAGGGTTTAGCCTCCTTGATCTCGTGGTAGATCCACTCTTGTACTACCCATATCATCAATATCAATCAAGAAGGAGTAGGGTTTTACCTCCATCAAGAGGGCCCGAACCTGGGTAAAAACATCGTGTCCCTTGTCTTCTGTTACCATCCGCCTAGACGCACAGTTCGGGACCCCCTACCTGAGATCCGCTGGTTTTGACACCGACATTGGTGCTTTCATTGAGAGTTCCTCTGTGTCGTCACCGATAGGCTTGATGGCTTCTTCAATAAACAACAACGCCGTCCAGGGTGAGACTTTTCTCCCTGGACAGATCTTCGTATTCGGCGGCTTTGCACTGCGGGCCAATTCGCTTGGCCATCTGGAGCAGATCGAAAGCTACGCCCCTGGCCATTAGGTCAGGTTTGGAAGCCTAAACTTCACGGCCGACATCCGCGGAGACTTGATCTTCAACGGATTCGAGCCACAGCCGAGCGTGCCGCGCTGTCACGATGGGCATGATTTAGCTCTGCCATCGGACAGTGTCCTGGAGGCCGCACACGAGTCCGCTCTGACCCATAGTTCGGAGCAGACCTCGCAGATCGAGGACAGGTGGCTGCACACCGCCTCGGGAGCTGCAACTTATACGGCGATGAAGCCGAATACTGATCTTGTCCCTTATAAAGCTCGTGACTCCGAGACGCCGGACTCCTTGCCGGACTCCGAACCTCCTGCGCCCCTGCCAATCGAATCCGATTGGGCGCCGATCATGGAGTTCACCGCCGCGGACATCTTTCAGCACTCACCCTTTGGCGACATCCTAAATTCGCTAAAGCATCTCTTGTTATCAGGAGAACCCTGGCCGGACTGCGGTCAGGATGGTTGGGATGCAGACGACGAAGAAATTCAAAGCCCACCCACCACCCACTTTGTAGCCACTGTCGACGATCTAACCGACATGCTAGACTACGACTCCGAAGACATCGACGGTATGGACGACGATGCCGGAGACGATCAAGAACCAGCGCCTACAGGGCATTGGAAGACCACCTCGTCATACGACATATACATGGTGGACACCCCAAAGGATGGGGACAACGAAGAAGCAGCGGAGGCAGATTCTTCTAAGAAATAGCCCAAGCGCCGACGTCAGCGGCGCCGCTCTAAATCCCGCCACAGTAAGAATGGGGATTCCGGCACCAGAGATAATAACACCCCAGAGAGTGCCGAAGAAAACCCCCTCCAGCAAGATTCAGCATAGGAGGACGGGGAAGCCAGCCCTCAAGAGAGAGCGGCAGACGAGGAGGACGAAAACTACATGCCTCCCTCCGGAGACGAGGCAAGCCTCAATGACGACGAATTCGTCGTACCAGAGGATCCCGTCGAACAAGAGCATTTTAAACGCAGGCTTATCGCCATGGCAAATAGCCTAAAGAAAAAGCAGCAACAGCTTCAAGCTGATCAAGACCTGTTGGCCGACAGATGGACCGAGGTCCTCGCGGCCGAAGAGTATGAACTCGAACGCCCCTCCAAAAGTTACCCAAAACGCAAGTTGCTCCCCCGACTAGAGGAGGAAGCTTACAAACCTTCATCACCAGTGCACAATACGGCAGATCGACCACCCCGTGGCCGCGACAGAGAGGCATCTAGGCCCTCCATCAGGACCGTACCCCGGCATTGCTTGAAAAGTACGAGGCCACGAGGGAATACGCCGGACTTGCGAGACATATTGGAGGACAAGGCAAGACAATCCAGATCTATCTACGGATCACGTGGGCGCCCCACGACCCACGACGAGTACCGTCGCACCGGATACAGCAACTCCGGCCGGGCCGAACACAGCAGGCAACGCTCTCTTGAGCTACGTCGTGATATTGCTCAATATAGAGGCGCCGCACACCCACTATGCTTCACAGACGAAGTAATGGATCATCAAATCCCTGAAGGGTTTAAACCCATGAACATTGAATCCTACGATGGCACAACAGACCCCGCGGTTTGGATCGAATATTATCTCCTTCATATCCATATGGCCCGCGGCGACGATCTCCACGCCATCAAGTATCTCCCACTCAAGCTTAAAGGACCAGCTCGGCATTGGCTTAACAGCTTGCCCACAGAGTCAATTGGGTGTTGGGAGGACCTGGAAGCCGCATTCCTCGACAACTTCCAGGGCACATATGTGCGACCACCAGACACCGATGACCTAAGCCACATAATTCAGCAGCCAAACGAATCTGCTAGACAGTTCTGGACACGGTTCTTAACAAAGAAAAATCAAATCGTCGACTGTCCGGATGCAGAGGCCCTCATAGCCTTCAAACATAACATCCGCGACGAGTGGCTGGCCCGGCACCTAGGACAGGAAAAGCCGAAATCCATGGCAGCCCTCACATCACTCATGACCCGCTTCTATGCGGGAGAGGACAGCTGGCTAGCTCGCAGCAACAACCTCAGCAAAAATGCTGGCAGTCCGGATACTAAGGACCACAATGGCAGGTCGCGTCGAAACAAAAACAAACACCGCGTTAACGGCGATAACAATGAGGATACGGCAGTCAACGCCGGATTCAGAGGCTCTAAACCCAGTCAGCGGAAGAAGCCAAAAGAACTACTATGGGTCCATCCAATTTGGACCGAATACTCGACCGCTCTTGCCAGATACATGGCACCCCCGAAAAGCCAGCTAATCACACCAACAGAGATTGTTGGGTATTCAAGGAGGCAGGCAAATTAATTGCCGAAAACAATGACAAGGGGCTACACAGTGATGACGAGGAAGAGACCCGGCAGCCGAACAGTAGAGGACAGAAGGGTTTCCCCCCACAAGTGCAGACGGTAAACATGATATACGCAACCCATATACCCAAGAGGGAGCGGAAGCGTGCACTTAGGGACGTATACACGATGGAGCCAGTCGCCCCGAAGTTCAATCCATGGTCCTCTTGCCCGATCACTTTCGATTGAAGACCACCCTACCAGTATCCGTCATGGTGGGTTCGCCGCATTGGTCTTAGACCCAGTTGTCGATGGATTTCACCTCACTAGAGTCCTGATGGACGGCGGCAGTAGCCTAAACCTGCTTTATCAGGATACAGTGCGCAAGATGGGCATAGACCCCTCAAGGATTAAACCTACAAAGACGACCTTTAAAGGCGTCATACCAGGTGTTGAGGCCAATTGTGCAGGCTCAGTCACACTGGAAGTGGTCTTCGGATCCCCGGATAATTTCCGAAGCGAGGAGTTAATCTTCGACATAGTCCCGTTCCGCAGTGGCTATCATGCCCTGCTCGGACGAACCACGTTTGCAAAGTTCAACGCGGTGCCGCATTATGCATACCTCAAGCTCAAGATGCTAGGTCCTCGTGGAGTCATCACGGTCAACGGAAATACTGAACGCTCCCTCCGAACAGAGGAACACACAGCGGCTCTCGCGGCAGAAGTACAGAGCAGCCTTCTAAGGCAATTTTCGAGTCCGGCCGTTAAACGACCGGAGATGGCCAAACGCGCCCGGAGTAACATCAATCAAGACCACCTGGCATGTCCCGAGCACGCGTAGCAATGCGGCCCCAACCCCAGCCCTTGCATGATTGCAAGACCATCTCTTCGCGGACATCATTACGCTCTAGAGATACCATGGGCATAGGGGGAGGGGCACGACCACGACAGGCCCAGAGTGCGGCTTAACCGCACCAGGGGCTCCCAAGTGTGTCGCTCTTTTTGTTTTTTTTCTTTATCCACAGGACTCCGTTCACTAGAGAACCTGTCCGGCAGTAGATCCGCCGAACTCACGATGCAACAGCCAGGGAGGGACAAAGGCTACGACGAACACTCAGGTGGTCTCCATTATGAGCATTAAATTTGTTAAATACACCAGTTCGCAGCCTACCCCTGGAGGGGGATATGTTTAATTAGTCCAAACCCTTGCTCACCGCACTATTTGTATCGTTCTGCACTCATAGCAGAATTCCTTGAATAAACAATGCAGCACTTTTTGCCTATAATTGCATTACCTTTTTTTACATATATGTTCATTGATGACATCTTGCACCCGTACATTTTGGTACGGCCGAATACACCAGGGGCTTATGTTCCCCGCATTATGGTGTGATAAGTCCGAACACTTTCACAAGTGCGGCACCCCGAACTTATAGCACTATATGCATCGGCTCCGAATCATGTCTTGGGTCAATAGTTGGGTTTGCCCGGCTCCCATGTTTTGGTACCTTACGTTCCGTTCTGTCGGCTAAGGTAGCACTGGGAGAACCACTGCGATTGCGCCCCGGTTGAGTTGGGCGAGCGCCTCAGTGGAGAAAGCTAAAACTGACTGTCATGATAAGGCGACAGACCGGTCGCTGTTCGAGAGGTCTTTTCGAGTCCCTAAAGACTTATGCCGCTTCGAGCGAGGAACCGGCTGTGTCCGGCCCAGGCGTGGATAGCGCCCCGAACTCGGTCTTCCGAATACTAGGGGCTTCACCGAAATTTAAAATTATAGAATTCTATGGCTAAGTGAGAGTGTTCAAGCATTATAAGTCCGCTTGCCTTGTTCGTTGTCTTGAGCGCCTCCCTAGATGGACCCAAAAATGGGAACAAGAGTGCTCAAGTTTATCCCGAACACCCCAGCACTCGTGGCATGGGGGCTGAAGCTGACGACTTGCCATCTCTCAGATTTTACAAACGGCCGCACAGAAGGTAATATTTTAAATCAATAAGCGTTGCTTAGCGCACATGAACAAAGTTTTCAGCGCACAGGATAACACATTGCGAGTTTACTCAATAATTACATCTTTGGAGCACTCATCCGCAATCTTGTGGGCACCCTTCAGGACACTCTTATAGTACATTTCGGGCGTACAATACTCCTTGCCCGCCGGCGGCGCGTCCATGATAAGCCTCTCAGCATCCAGCCTGCCCCAGTGCACCTTTGCGCGGGCAAGGGCCCGACGGGCACCTTCAATACAGGCGGAGCGCTTGATGACTTCCACCCAGGGGCACGCATCCACCAGCTACTGCACGAGGCCGAAGTAGCTCCCAGGCATGGCCTCTCCAGGCCACAGCCGGACTATGAGGCCCTTCATGGCCTGCTCGGCTACCTTGTGGAGCTCGACCAGCTGCTTCAGCTGGTCGCTAGGGGGCACCGGGTGTCCGGCCTTAGCGTACTGAGACCAGAAGACCTTCTCTGTTGAGCTCCCCTCCTCGGCCCGGTAGAATGCGGCGGCATCGGACACGCTGCAAGGCAGATCTACAAACGCCCCTGGAGAGCTCCGAATTCGGGTAAGTAACAGGTAATTTACATTCACATGCTTGCTTTGCATGAAAAATGCCTTACCCGCCGCTATTTTCTTCACCTCCTCAATCTCCTGGAGGGCCTTATGGGCCTCGGCCTTAGCGGCTTTGGCACTTTCAAGAGCCGAGGCAAGCTCGGACTCTCGAGTCTTCGAGTCGCGCTCCAAACTCTCATGCTTTTCCATGAGAGCCTGGAGCTCTTGCCGCACCTCCGCCACCCGCGCCTCCTGCTTCTCTCGCTCCGCTCGTTCCGCGGCCGCATTGCGTTCGGCCGCAGACACGGCCTCCTTCAGGGTTGCCACCTTGTTCGTGGCCCCTGCAGTACCCACGTTATCCTTGTTATTTCTATTGCAACCAAAATCCTTTTCTGTAAGGTACAAATTTAAAAGAGGTGTTACTCACCTTCTTTGTCCTCGAGCTGCTTCTTGGCAAGGCCGAGCTCTTGCTCGGACCGCTCGAGGTCCTGCTTCAAAGCACCGATCTCTGCAGTCAGTGCGGCAGAGGTCAGCAGCGCAGCCTGCAAACCCATATTGACATAATTTTTAGCACTCCTGTGTATATCTTTTTTAGATCCTCAATCCGGTTTTTCTTTCCGAACACCGAACCGAGCATCAGGGGCTACTGTCTATGCGGTATTACATTACATATTTTAAACTTCTTACCTCAAAGCCTGTTAGAAGGCTACTGCAGGCTTCGGTCAGCCCGCTCTTCGTGAGCTGAACCTTCTGAATCACCGCACTCATGATAGTGCGGTGTTCTTCCTCGATGGAAGCGCCGTTAAGCGCCTCCAACAAGTTGTCCGGCGCCTCCGGTTGGACGGAGGCTGCCGGCGTCACGGTCTTGCCCTTCTTACTAAGGGGCCGCCTGCCGGACTCCGGAACCACTGCGGGTTCCGGCATGGAGTCCGGCGCAATGTCCGGGAGGCTGCCTTGCGGCACCTCCGGAGCCTCCTCCTGATGGGTCCCCTCCTGGGATCCCACCTCGGTGTCCTCAGCGTCGCGAGGGGTGGAGGTGGTTGGAATGGAATCCACGTCCGACGGAGCCAAGGACCCGCTCGATGAAGCGGGAAGATCATCATCGGCCGGACTACAGGCAGTGTGCGGCATTAGAAGGACACTATGTGACATAAAAGAGAAATTATAAATCATTCAGGAATCCGGATACTTACGATCTTGCCGGAGGCCTGGCCCTTGAGGGCCACTCTTCGTCGCCAACGTTGGCGTTGGTGGAGCTGTCCGGAGGAAGGGTCCTTCCCCTCTTGGACCCTTCGGCCTCCCCCGTTGGGGAAGCCTTCCTTTTCCTCTCTCCCCCCTCCGGGAGAGAGTCCTCTTTCTCCTCCTCGTCTTCAGGGGAGGAGTCCGCCTCGGAGCCATCGGACGATTAGTCCGATATCACCTGGCGCCGGGAACTTCTTCGAGTTCCCGTGGCGTTCTTCTTGGCCTTCTTCTCCGGCACCACATAAAGTGCCGGGACCAGCAGCCCCGTTAAACGGGCGTCCGCTGGGTCTTCGGGAAGGGGAGCCGGACAGTCTACCTATCCGGACATCCTCTGCCAGTCCTGTCAAAGGCATTGGGAGTTTTAGATCCCACATAGAGTTAAAACTATGAAAGAAAATAAGTGTCCCCTAGAGGATAACAAAGCTTACCTGGCCGGTCGGGCGCTTGGTGCTGAATCCGCGGTCCTCCGTCGCGGATGCGGGGGCTTCTCCGCCCTTGAACAACACCCTCTAGGCAGCTTCGTACATCGTGTCAAAGAGCCTGCTCAGGGTCCGGTGCTGTGCCAGATCGAACTCCCACAAATTGAAGGCCCGCTGTTGGCAGGGGAGAATCCGGCGGACGAGCATGACCTGGATCACATTGACAAGCCTAAGGTTCTTGTTCACCAAGGTCTGGAGACAGGACTAGAGTCCTGTCAGCTCCTCCGAACTACCCCATAGCAAGCCCTTCTCTTTCCAGGAGGTGAGCTGCATAGGGATACCAGATCTGAACTCGGGGCCGCTGCCCATTTAGGGTCACGCGGCTCGGTGATGTAGAAATACCCCGATTGCCATCCCTTGATGGACTCCACAAAGGCCCCTTCGAGCCAGGTGACGTTGGGCATTTTGCCCACCATGGCGCCTCCGCACTCCGCTTGAGCGCCCTTCACAACCTTCGGCTTGACATTGAAGGTCTTGAGCCACAAGCCGAAGTGAGGCCGGATGCAGAGGAAGGCCTCGCACACGACGATAAACGCCGAGATGTTGAGAATGAAGTTCGGTGCTAGATCATGGAAATCCAGGCCATAGTAGTACATGAGCCCCCGGACGAAGGGATGAAGTGGGAAGGCCAGTCCGCGGAGGAAGTGGGGAAGGAATACGACCCTCTCATGGGGCCTGGGGGTGGGGATGAGCTGCCCCTCGTCGGGCAGCCGGTGCGCGATGTTGCTGGAAAGGTATCCGACGCCGCGCAGCTTTTCGATGTGCTCCTCCATAACGGAGGAGGCCAACCACTTGCCTCCCGCTCCAGACATGGCTGGAGAAGGTCAAGACGAGATGTGCAGACTTGGGCGCTGGAGCTCGAGTGCGCGGATATGGATAAGCAAAGGAGGAAGAAGGCGTAGGTAAAAAGGTGGATCCTTATCCCCTTATATATAGGCGGACGAAGACTATGCGTCCCCACCGGTCTGGTAAAACTCGCTTATCTCCCAAGCGCCACCATCAATGGCGCGGTTGGGTTACCCACGTCCGTATTGATGGGAATCCTAGAATAAGGGGAACACGATCTCTGCTTCGACAAGACGTGCCAAGGAAACCGCTTCGCTAAACGCGCTGAGGTGGTATAATAAAGGCTTGGTGGTGGTATGACGTCATGCCACAAAATACGTCAGCAGATTGAACTTGTGTGCATATTATTCTCTCTACGGTGGAATGTGGAATTTATTTTGCAGAGCCGGACACTATCCTGGTGTTCACAATCTTCTATGAACTATTCAGAGGAGGAACCCGCCTTGCAATGCCGAACAATATGCGCGCCGGACTCATCGTCATTGAAGCCTGGTTCAGGGGCTACTGAGGGAGTCCTGGACTAGGGGGTGTCTGGACAGCCGAACTATCATCGTCAGCCGGACTCCAAGACTATGAAGATACAAGATTGAAGACTTCGTCCTATGTCCGGATGGGACTTTCCTTGGCGTGGAAGGCAAGCCTGGCGATACGGATATGTAGATCTCCTACCATTGTAACCGACTCTGTGTAACCCTAGCCCTCTCCGGTGTCTATATAAACCGGAGGGTTTTAGTCCGTAGGACGCACAACCATTACAACAATCATACCATAGGCTAGCTTCTAGGGTTTAGCCTCCTTGATCTCGTGGTAGATCCACTCTTGTACTACCCATATCATCAATATCAATCAAGCAGGAGTAGGGTTTTACCTCCATCGAGAGGGCCCAAACCTGGGTAAAAACATCGTGTCCCTTGTCTCCTGTTACCATCGGCCTAGACGCACAGTTCGGGACCCCCTACCCGAGATCCGCCGGTTTTGACACCGACAACGGGCATGCCAACAACAGGTCTATGTTTATCTTTAATATTAGGTTTAGCAATTCTAGCAGCTTCATTATAGAATTAAATAACATGCCCATCAACATTATTAACCAAGAGATCTTTAACCATAGCAATACTACATTCGACTTTAATTTGTTCAGGGGGTGTAGGTGTTCTAGCATAACTCTTACGAACCACAGTTGAAGCTTTAGCATGTTCCTTTATTCTAACAGGAAAAGGTAGTTTCTCAATTAAGCAGTAGGAATAATAGGATCAACATTATAAGTAATAGTTTCTTCTTTAACTTTAATAGGTTCTACTACTTCTACTTTAATGGGAGGATGATATTTAAACCACTTCTCTTTAGGGAGATCAACATGAGTAGCAAATGATTCACAGAAAGAAGCTATTATCTCAAAGTCAAGTCCATATGTAGTGCTAAATTCACGAAAAGCATCAGTACCATAAAAGATTTAACACAATCAAACTTAAGGTTTATACCTAACTCATTACCTTTGTCAAGTTCCCAATCTTCAGAGTTGTGTTTAATTCTTTCCAATAAATCCCATTTGAATTCAATAGTCTTCTTCATAAAAGAACCAGTACAAGAAATATCGACCATGGATTGATCATTACAAGAAAGCCGAGCATAAAATTCTGAATAATAATTTATATTGAGAGCTCATGATTGGGGCATGAATATAACATTCGCTTAAGCCTCCCCCAAGCTTGAGCGATACTTTTTCCTTCACAAGGCCCAAAGTTATATATATAATTCTGATCACAATGAACCAGATGCATAGGATAAAACTTTTGATAAAATTCCAATTTCAGTCGTGTCAGGAACCCGACTCAAAGCCATACCGATCTAGCATGTAACACCTCATATCACTTTGCGGCCTCACGCACGGTATTCCCATGGGTGTCGCCTTACCTGGCCCGAGAACGTTTGCGCCTTTTGGCACACGTATATGATAGTGTCGCTAGCATCCATGTGACAAGGAGCCCGGGCTGACATGGCTAGTCGTGAACCCAAAGTGGCACTAACTTACAGGGACAGGCATACATGACCCAGCAACGAATGTGTCGGTCATCAGCTAGTGAATCCGGGCTGTAGGAACTGGGGTAGCAGGACTCCGGTAAACCGGGCTGTAGCAGGCTAACAGGACTCTGGTAGACACCGCGTGACATTTCCCCGGAGGGACAAACACTGGAACGAAGGACACATGCCGGCCAGCCTAAGTGTTCCGGAGCAGTAGCAAGCTACCAAGGCTCAGTGGAAGCACTAGGAGACATTTCCCGGTAAGATAGGCTACCAAGGATAAACAACTAGATAGTCAGATCCCACACATACCAAGCATTTCAATAACATACACACAATAAGCTCGATATGTGCAAATACAACATGGCATCACAACATGACTCTACAACTCAAGTATTTTATTCAATAGGCTCCGACGAGCGAGATATTACAAACATGGGTCTCATGACCCAACACTCAGAGCATACAAGTCAAAGCACAAGCGGAAGCTCAACATGTCTGGGTACAGACAACTATAAATGAAAAAGGCTGGAAAGCCTGACTATCTACCAGATCCTGCCGAGGGCACAAGATCGTAGCTGAGGTAACAAGCTAAATGTCGAAGTCCACACGGTACTACTAGTGAGACTGAAGTCTCTCTGCAAAAACGTAAAATAGGAAAACGTGAGTACAAAGGTACCCAGCAAGACTTACATCAGAACTAACTACACATGCATCATTATAAACAAAGTGGATGGTGGGGTTTGACTGCAGCAAGCCAGCTTTGACTCGGTGGCTATCCTGAACTACGACTGCAAGTAACTCTTTTGAGGTGGCACACACGAGTCCAGATATTCACCATATCAATACACCACTATAAATCCCCTCCCGTCTCCCTACCAGAACGCCATCCATAGCACTCACGCTTATCTTGCGCATTTTAGAGTATCCACTTTCACTTGTCTATGAACTGTACAGGCAACCCAGAAGTCCTTTTCCGCGGACACGGCTATTCGAATAGATCATATTAATCCTGCAGGGGTGTACTTCTTCACACGCGCTCTCGCCACTTACCGCCATGTACACCTCGTGTATCTCGGCAACCTTGAAGCGGAAGCCTGGCGAGGGAGTCGGCCACGACCTGACTAACCACACAAGTCTCTCGTCCAGGTTTATCGCCTATTCGGGTTCCATCCGCAAGGAGATCCGGCCGGGGTGTCGCTCACGGCCCCAAACGATGTGTGCAGGGTTCCCAAGTCCACCATCCGGGTGCCACTTGGTACACCGGGTCACTGTGCCTAGTCTGTCCCAAGCCCACCTTTACCGGGTGCCACTTGGTAGACTACTAACACTACCTACAAACACCAGAAACTAGTTGCAACTCCTGGACAGAGATTAGGTTGATTAATAAGTCGAGAGGGGCACTTAAGCATTCCAATGCGAGGTAGTAGCTGTTCATGGATCACAAACACAGAACTCAGTTCCTAAGGACGGTTTCAATGAGACAACCCACCATGTACTCCTACATGGCCTCTCACCGCCACCTTTACCAAATCATGTTCACAAACTTGGCTCACACACAGTAGGACATGTTCACACACCTCTGATTCATCTCCGATGAATCAGACCTGACTCAACTCTAAGCAGTAGCAGGCATGACAAACAAGCATGAATGAGTAGGCACATCAGGGCTCAAACAACTCCTACTCATGCTAGTGGGTTTCATTTATTTACTGTGGCAATGACAGGTCATGCAGAGGAAAGGGGTTCAGCTATCGCAACATGTAACAGTTGAATCGTTGTTGTCGTAATGCAGTAAAAGAGAGAAGGAGCGAGAGAGTGGGATTGTATCGGAATGAACAAGGAGGTTTTGATTGCCTGGCACTTCTGAAGATAATATAGTTCTTCATTGGTGTCATTGATCACATTGTCGAAACGCGTCTATCGAGAGGGGGCAATTACCGGCAACTGAAAAAGAAACACAATCAATGCAATGCACAATATGATGCATGATCATGACATGGCAATATGCTGTGGTTTGAGCTAATGCAACTAGCAGCAAGTTAAATGAAGTTGGTTTGAATCCAGGATTCAAATTCAAACTCCACATGTAGTTATTTAAATGCCATTCATTTCATTTGTCCTAAACAGTAGCCATAAGTTGTTCTAACATGCATGAAACCAGAACAGATGGATAGGTTGGATTTTTCTGATCATTTTTCATATATAATTTATTTCATCCTGAGCTACCTTTGAATTTCTATGATTTTTAGAAGTTTAGGACATTTTCTGGATTTTCTGATTTATTTTAAATCCAGAAAATCATTTACTGTGTCAGCATTGCGTCATGCTGACCTCAGCAGGTCAACAGACCCGGTCCAGGTCAAACTTGACGCGTGGGTCCAGCATGTCAGTGAGTTAGGCTGGTTAGTCCCACAGACAGGTGGGTCCAGTCAACGATGACTAGGTCAAAGTCAATGCCGACACGTGGGCCACAGGGTTATCACTAATCTAAACAGAAAATTAATCTAACCTAAACATGCACTAGGACCCACATGGCAGTGGCCCTGGGGCTGTTTAGCGGGGTTATTAACGCTAATTAAACCGGCGCCACTTCAGCAGGTGACGCCGGCGATGACCGGAGCACGACGGCGCTTGCCGTCCGGCCAACTACGGCATCGGGAGGACGCGCGGCTGGTCTCGTTGGAACGGCCGCGACGCGGCGCGTCCAACGGTGGTTGCGGCTGCGGCTGGGGTGGCCGGAAACGTCGCCGGCGAGCTCGGCTGCGGCGGCCGGAGCTCGGGCGAGCTTGGGATCGGAGCTGCAGTGGGCGTGGCGATGCGGGCGTAGCACCTACGGCCTCTACACGGTGTGGTGAGCATGTGGGTGTGCTCGGTTGGGGGCTACGGTGACTGTGGCCACGGTGGCGAGGGGCTCAGGCGGCGGCGCGATTCTGTCGTCGGAGAAGCGGCGGCTATGGCGGGGAAAAGATCACGGGAGCAACAGGAGAGGAGGCAGGGGCTCAGGGCGAGTCGGTTGGAGAAGACGGCGAGCTCGGGGGAGGCCGAACGGCGACGTAGCGAAGCCGGCGATCTCGGGCGCTGGAGGTTGAATACGATGGCAATGGCGGCGTTGCAGGGGCTCCCCCGGTGCGTTGCTCAGCAAGGAGGGGAAGGTGGTTGAGGCAGAGCTCCTTGATGCGTTGGAGAGGCGTGGCAGTGGCCCTGGCCGCGACGAACGGCGTCGGTGTGTTCCGGCGATGCTATCAGGTGAGCTCGGGGGAGAGGCCTAGAGAGGGAGGGAGAGAGCGACGAGTGAGGGAGAGGAGAGAGGGGACTCGGGCGTCTCCAGGCGCAGGTCAGGACGAGGAAGGGCAAGCAGGAGGTGGCCGCGAGACGTGGCGGCGGTCGCTCGCGTGCGGG
This sequence comes from Triticum timopheevii, assembly GCA_963921465.1. NCBI lineage: Eukaryota > Viridiplantae > Streptophyta > Magnoliopsida > Poales > Poaceae > Triticum > Triticum timopheevii. The sequence continues at coordinate 257,047,709 of OY997268.1, forward strand.
CACGCAGCTGCTTCGGGGCGAGGGGAGGAAGAAGATTGGCAGCTGGGCTGCACAGAAGCGAGCCGCGCAGGTGGGCTGGTGTCTCTGGTGGGCCTCAAGGTAAGTCTAGGTAAGGTCTGGTCCTTCCCTTTTCTATTCTGTTTTTTTGTTTTTTATTTAAATCTTTGCCACTGTTTTCAAAAAGAACAAATCCAAACCAGTGAAAAATTCCTCTGAATATTTTTATGTTGCTTAATGGACCTTTCCAAAAGCACATAAAATGTTCCAGGGTATTTGGAAATATATTGTATACAACTTATGAATATAATTCCAAATGCATATAAAATAATGATTTAAATTCAGTGCGCAAAATATTCCTCAAAAATGCTCATTATTTTTGGTTTGGTGCAAAAACCTTTGCCAAATATGACCAACATTATTTAAGGCCATTTTGGAAACACCGAATGCAATTTCCAGGGTTCTTTGCCCTGCTTTTAATTAAAGTTTTGAGGCTTCAACAATCCTCAATTCAAGTTTCAGAAATGTAAATATGATGCCTGGATGAAAATGCAACTATTTACAAACAATATTCTAGGGCTATGACAACTCACCCTCACTAAACAAGAATCTCGTCCCGAGATTCAAGACGTGAGGTAAGAAGACAGAGGGGACACAAAGCTAACACGATCCAACTGTCCTTCTCAAAGATGTTGATTCATTGCTTCATATTGATCTTGACGTCTTTGCTTTAGAGATCTTCATCCAACTCGATTAAGTTAGAAGGAAACTCTATCGAAAAGGACCATTGAAACTCTCCATACCAGGCTAAGGCAATTCTCAAACGATCGTTTGGAGGGTTTTGGTAGAATGGCATACCCGGACTAGAATGGATGATGTGGATTACCTTATTGAAAACAAACACAAGGGATGATTTTAGTGACTAGGGAGAAGCTCAACAGTAGAGAGTGAGTCCACTGTTTGAAAGTTATAACATAACCGAGGAAATCTGGGGCAATCCCAGTTAGTGCCGGTGATAACACCTAGTGTTTGTGCGTGCTCTCAAGAACTTGAGCATTTCCATATTCATCAAGGTTTTACCAACATCCGTGTCAAGGATCCTGGCAACACAACTTACTACAATGATGAACTGCGATGAACGATGCAGATGCAAAGGAAGATAACGTTCTCGGATTTCCCCTTAGCGGGGCCAAGGGAACATAATCTGGATGATCGACCGAGAGACATTTAGCACTCCGCTTCTAATGTTCTCCTTGATGTGCTAGCGTAACCCATTCATAGATATGGTTTGATATCTAGAACATCAAGTAAAAGGTCGGACTTCGGGAGCACAAAAAGCCATAAGGAACAACTACTAGAATAAGTTCTACGAGATCCTTATGGGGAGGTGGCCAACTTCCTCAAACAAGATACTACAATAATAGGTCTTCCGGTTGGGTGTGTTGGCCACAACATCCATTTTACCGGGTTACAGAGAGACCAATATTATAGTTCTTGCGACACGTTCCAACCATCATATCTGCCTGAGATTTAGATCTGGTTGATGTTAGAATATTCCAGACTCATCAGGTCTAGAAAAAAACGAAAGTTTGCTACACAAATCGACAAGATGGCGTTGCGAAATTCTCGGGAATAAACTACGATAGCAAGCTCCAAAACATGAGCTGGTTCTGCTACATACATGTGAACACGCTGTCCCAGACAAGCATGACCACGTAGTAGTCTTATAATAAAACACTACCAAGTTCTGGTTGGGAACCATCAATGAGGATATCAAAGTTCTTTCAAAAGTCCGGATTAGCTCTTATGAAGGAATTCCTTTTCCTGGAACAAATCAGTTAGTGGCTTGGTGTGCTAGGGAATTCATATGGAATGAAGATGATCAGTCTAACAGACCATGAAATACTTCGCACGTGCATAACTGACTTGGGATGATTCCAGAGTAGGCAAAAATATGCTTTCTCGAAATCACGGCGGCAGCTTGCATCAGATGCACATGAATTAGAGGAAGTCACTTCTTTCATCCAAGCATATGCTTCATGAATGGGACATGAAGATAATGATTATAAAGTTTCCAATACTAGTTGGATGTTCAACACAAATCATGGAGAAGATAACGATGTTGCTGATGGGCTCAACAACAATTCATCCAGGTTTCCATGAAGATGGAATTCCAGAATTATGTGAACAAGTGATAGCATTGGTCAGACTCAAAAGATATAATGGTGTATGCTCGAGGGATCAACCACGAGTAAGACAACATTAAGAACGTCGATGGTTCTAATTTGATTTGACGATAGCCCATAATCAAATCAAGGATTGTATAAGACATTAGTGCTGATGATTGATCACAAGAACCAATCGATGAAGTTATCATCTTTCTTCAACACACATACAAGATATCCCTTAAAATGAACTAAGTTAGGCAAGCTTTTATCTTCCAACTCTCCAAGTTGTTGTTCAGCTTAACCAACTAGCTCAGGAGTATCCAACACAGATTCTTGGAGAAGGGGTGGTTTATAAGAAAACCAACTTGATCACGAGTTCAACATAACAGTCAGGGGACAACCGGGTGATACTTCCGGGAAGATAGTCGAAAAATCACGAACCACCGATATGTTACTAAGCTCGAGAACAATCTTGCTTTTCAGGGCAGGACGATATGATTAAACAAGAAAGGGATCGACATGATCCTAACTCATTGATCGAAGAGTGCACCAGAAATAAGGACTAGATAGCACGATCAACCTTAGGATGGTGATTCAATAACCAACACGCTAAGGATGAAATTATTGTCCATTAACTACCAAGCAACCGGGTTGCTAGCAGTATTGATTTCACACATCACAATTCACTTGTCGACATTCCGGTTACAATAACACGGGAACCGAGGAATTAACAATGATGGCAAGAAGTATTACTACGCCAAGAATTCATAAGAGGTGGTGCAATTCTAATGACACTCTTGATAAGAAGGAAGGTGACACCCCACGGTAGAACAGAGCAAAAGCTAGATTGGAATTTGATCTGCAGATTACAACTGCTTTGACCCAATCCTAGAAATGGATAAGGTACTAGAGTTTGTTTCTCCTAGTCATTGCGAATAGAATGGCTTGACGGACCACAGGAATAATAGGCATCGATGAATGAATGCACACATACTCTTGACTATCAATTGATAGACGAGGGTCAGAATACAACTAAAGAGGGACAAACCAAAAGAACATATGATTTTCTAAGTTGTGGATGCATGGACTAGCATGTCGAACGAGTTCAACATATTTCTTCCGGATAACCCATGCAGAAAGTTGAACTGGCAGAGTCACAATATAGAATGGAGAACCCGTCAAGAGCACTCTGGTGGTCATCCTTCGGTTCTAAGAACTTGTGCCATAAGCGGTTCATAGTGTTTGGAAGAAGGAAATACCACGAACCTCGAGGACTATTGCAAAGGTTACTAATGTCCTAAAGGAACTAGCAAACACTATCAACATGAGGTAAGTAGGGTGAATCTCGGGTTCAAAACCCAGGAGTAGAATACCTACTACTAAGTGGCATCACGGGATGCTTTCGAAAATAATGGCCAGAATCATCACACTGGGACACAAAACATGGCTAGATTACTAAATGATCCCCTAAGACACCTAGGGTCATAATAATAGATCCAACATATATGTCGAGGCAACAGAGTACCTCAATTCACTATTTAGTGTGGTTAACCTGGCCAGAAAGGTCATCGAAAACAGAGGGAAAGGATTTTGCAATTGCATCAGATTATTTAGAAACCTGGGATGACTCGGACAGCATAACGACTGTAAATGCTAGAAAAGGTTTGAGACATGCTACAAAAATGGTGGCATAACCACTCGATCATCATAATATCAAGGTTCTGAGATCAACTATGAACATACAGAAGATAGTAGGAGCTGAACTGAGGCTTAAATCCATCAATCCTATAAGTCTGCGGATTAGTAACACGTGATCCTGATAGATAGATGAGAAGCCTATTTCTTAATCCCCGTAGAAAAGAAGAGGTTGACTCAGATTAGAAGGGCATAAGGTAAAGGAGTAAAAGAGCCTTACGTTCCCATCCCACATTCAATTCCCCTACATATAACTAAAGCATTTCTAGACTCAACTTCGACCAGTTTGGCTTCGTAATCCTACAGGCAGTCAAGCTCTGATACCAAAGGTGTCAGGACCCCGACTCAAAGCCACACCGATCTAGCATGTAACACCTCATATCACATTGCAGCCTCACGCACGGTATTCCCACGGATGTCGCCTTACCTGGCCCGAGACCGTTTGCTCCTTTTGGCACACGTATATGATAGTGTCGCTAGCATCCATGTGACAAGGAGCTCGGGCTGACATGGCTAGTCGTGAACCCAAAGTGGCACTAACTTACAGGGACAGGCATACATGACCCAGCAACGAATGTGTCGGTCATCAGTGAGTGAATCTGGGCTCTAGCAACTAGGCTAGCAGGACTCCGGTAAGCCGGGCTGTAGTAGGCTAACAGGACTCTAGTAGACACCGCGTGACATTTCCCCGGAGGGACAGACACTGGAACGAAGAAGGACACATGCCGGCTAGCCTAAGTGTTCCGGAGCAGTAGCAAGCTACCAAGGCTCAGTGGGAGCACTAGGAGACATTTCCCGGTAAGAGAGGCTACCAAGGATAAACAACTAGATAGTCAGATCCCACACATACCAAGCATTTCAATAACATACACACACTATGCTCGATATGTGTAAATACAACATGGCATCACAACATGACTCTACAACTCAAGTATTTTATTCAATAGGGTCCGAGGAGCGAGATATTACAAACATGGGTCTCATGACCCAACACTCAGAGCATACAAGTCAAAGCACAAGCGGAAGCTCAACATGTCTGGGTACAGACAACTATAAATGAAAAAGAATGGAAAGCCTAACTATCTACCAGATCCTGCCGAGGGCACAAGATCGTAGCTGAGGTAACAAGCTAAACGTCAAAGTCCACACGGTACTACTAGTGAGACTGAAGTCTCTCTGCAAAAACGTAAAATAGGCAATCATGAGTACAAATGTACCCAGCAAGACTTACATCAGAACTAACGACACATGCATAATTATCAACAAAGGGGATGGTGGGGTTTGACTGCAGCAAGCCAGCTTTGACTCAGTGGCTGTCCTGAACTACGACTGCAAGTAACTCTTTTGAGGTGGCGCACACGAGTCCACATATTCACCATATCAATACACCACTATGGATTCGCTCCCGTCTCCCTACGAGAACGCCATCCATAGCACTCACGCTTATCTTGCGCATTTTAGAGTATCCACTTTCACTTGTCTATGAACTGTACAAGCAACCCAGAAGTCCTTTTCCGCGGACACGGCTATTTGAATAGATCATATTAACCCTGCAGGGGTGTACTTCTTCACACACGCTCTCGCCACTTACCGCCATGTACACCTCGTGTATCTTGGCAACCTTCAAGCGGAAGCCTGGCGAGGGAGTCGGCCACGACCTGACTAACCACACAAGTCTCTCGTCCAGGTTTATCGCCTATTCGGGTTCCATCTGCAAGGAGATCCGGCCGGGGTGTCGCTCACGGCCCCAAACGATGTGTGCAGGGTTCCCAAGTCCACCATCCGGGTGCCACTTGGTACACCGGGCCACTGTGCCTAGTCTGTCCCAAGCCCACGTGTACCGGGTGCCACTTGGTAGACTACTAACACTACCTACAAACACCAGAAACTAGTTGCAACTCCAGGACAGAGATCAGGTTGATTAATAAGTCGAGAGGGGCACTTAAGCATTCCAATCCGTGGTAGTAGCTGTTCATGGATCACAAACACAGAACTCAGTTCCTAAGGACGGTTTCAATGAGACAACCCACCATGTACTCCTACATGGTCTCTCACCGCTACCTTTACCAAATTGTGTTCACAAACTTGGCTCACACACAGTAGGACATGTTCACACACCTCTGATTCATCTCTGATGAATCAGACCTAACTCAACTCTAAGCAGTAGCAGGCATGACAAACAAGCATGAATGAGTAGGCACATCAGGGCTCAAACAACTCCTACTCATGCTAGTGGGTTTCATCTACTTACTGTGGCAATGACAGGTCATGCAGACGAAAGGGGTTCAGCTACCGCAACATGTAACAGTTGAATCGTTGTTTTCCTAATGCAGTAAAAGAGAGCAAGAGCAAGAGAGTGGGATTGTATCAGAATGAACAAGGAGGTTTTGCTTTCCTGGCACTTCTGAAGATAGTATAGTTCTTCATTGGTGTCATTGATCACATTGTCAAAACGCGTCTATTGAGAGGGGGCAATTACCGGCAACTGAGAAAGAAACACAATCAATGCAATGCACAATATGATGCATGATCATGACATGGCAATATGCTGTGGTTTGAGCTAATGCAACTAGCAGCAAGTTAAATGAAGTTGGTTAGAATCCAAGATTCAAATTAAAACTCCACATGTAGTTATTTAAATGCCATTCATTTTATTTGTCCTAAACAGTAGCCATAAGTTGTTCTAACATGCATGAAACCAGAACAAATGGATAGGTTGGATTTTTCTGATTATTTTTCATATATAATTTATTTCATTCTGAGCTACTGTTGAATTTCTATGATTTTTAGAAGTTTAGGACATTTTCTGGATTTTTTGATTTATTTTAAATCCAGAAAATCATTTACTGCGTCAGCATTGCGTCACGCTGACCTCAGCAGGTCAACAGACCCGGTCCAGGTCAAACCTGACGAGTGGGTCTAGCATGTCAGTGACTTAGGCTGGTTAGTCCCACAGACAGGTGGGTCTAGTCAACGCTGACTAGGTCAAAGTCAACGCCGACACGTGGGCCACAGGGTTATCACTAATCTAAACAGAAAATTAATCTAACCTAAACATGCACTAGGGCCCACATGGCAGTGGCCCTGGGGGTGTTTAGCGGGGTTAATAACGCTAATTAAACCGGCGCCACTTCAGCAGGTGACGCCGGTGATGACCGGAGCACGACGACGCTCGCCGTCCGGCCAACTCCGGCGTCGGGAGGACGCGCGGCTAGTCTCGTTGGAATGGCCGCGACGCGGCGTGTCCAACAGTGGTTGCGGCTGTGGCTGGGGTGGCTGGAAACGTCGCCGGTGAGCTCGGCTGCGGCGGCTGGAGCTCGGGCGAGCTTGGGATCGGAGCTGCATTGGGCGTGGTGATGCGGGCGTAGCACCTACAGCCTCTACGCGGTGCGGTGAGCACGTGGGTGTGCTCGGTTGGGGGCTACAGTGACTGTGGCCATGGCGGCGAGGGGCTCAGGCAGCAGCGCAATTCGGTCGCCAGCGAAGCGGCGGCTATGGCGGGGAAAGATCACAGGAGCAAGGGGAGAGGAGGCAGGGGCTCACGGCGAGTCGGTTGGAGAAGACGGCGAGCTCGGGGGAGGTCGGATGGCGATGTAGCGAAGCCGACGATCTCGGCCGCTGGAGGTTGAAGACGAAGGCGATGGCGGCGTTGCAGGGGCTCCCCCGATGCGTTGCTCGGCAAGGAGGGGAAGGTGGTTGAGGCAGAGCTCCTTGGTGCGTTGGAGAGGCGTGGCAGTGGCCCTGGCCGCGGCGAACGACGTCGGTGTGTTCCGGCGATGCTCTCGGGTGAGCTTGGGGGAGAGGGCTAGAGAGGGAGGGAGAGAGTGACGAGTGAGGGAGAGGAGAGAGGGGACTCGGGCGTCTCCAGGCGCAGTTCAGGACGAGGAAGGGCAAGCAGGAGGTGGCGGGGAAATGTGGCCGCGGTCGCTCGCGTGCGGGCACGCAGCTGCTTCGGGGCGAGGGGAGGAAGACGATTTGCAGCTGGGCTGCACTGAAGCGAGCCGTGCAGGTGGGCTGGTGTCTCTGGTGGGCCTCAAGGTAAGTCTAGGTAAGGTTTGTTCCTTCCCTTTTCTATTTCTGTTTTTTTTGTTTTTTTATTTAAATCTTTGCCACTGTTTTCAAAAAGAACAAATCCAAACCAGTGACAAAATTCCTCTAAATATTTTTATGTTGCTTAATGGACTTTTCCAAAAGCACATAAAATGTTCCAGGGTATTTGGAAATATATTCTATACAAGTTATGAATATAATTCCAAATGCAAATAAAATAATGATTTAAATTCAATGCCCAAAATATTCCTCAAAAATGCTCATTATTTTTGGTTTGGTGCAAAAACCTTTGGAAAATATAACCAACATTATTTAAGGCCATTTTGGGAACACTGAATGCAATTTCCAGGGTTCTTTGCCCTGCTTTTAATTAAAGTTTTGAGGCTTCAATAATCCTCAATTCAAGTTTCAGAAATTTAAATATGATGCGTGGATGAAAATGCAACTATTTACAAATAATATTCTAGGGCTATGACAAGTCGGTTGTAGTTCCATGATCCAATATCATCACATAGCCTATACCATGTCAATGTATTTCCCTTCAAATATAAAGGGAAGACCTTCTTCTTCACTTCATCCTCAGGCAAACCTGGAAGCTTAAATAATCCACAAACTTCATTTACATAGATTAGGTGCATATCAGGATGTACTGTTCCGTCTCGTGGATAAGGATTAGCTAGCAGTTTCTCTATCATACCCGAAGGAATTTCAGAATAAATATATTCGTAAGGTTGAGGAGCAATTATTTTCTCTAACGGTCGAGGTGAAGATACCCCGAACAAGCCCCTCAAAGGATTATTTTCCATAGTGACAACTGATAGTAAATTTCAGCACACTATATAAATGTTTCCTTACCAAATTCCACTTACCTAAGGCGCTTCGCTCCCCGGCAATGGCTCTAGAAAAGAGTCTTGATGACCCAAAAGTATAGGGGATCTATCTAGTCCTTTCGATAAGTAAGAGTGTTGAACCCAACAAGCAGCAGAAGGAAATGACAAGCGATTTTCAGCAAGGTATTCCCTGCAACAACTAAAATTATCGGTAACAGATAGTTTTGTGATAAGATAATTCGTAATGGGTAACAAGTAATGAGACTAAATAAGGTGCAGCAAGGTGGCCCAATCCTTTTTGTAGCAAAGGACAAGCCTGGATGAACTCTTATATAATGCAAAGCGCTCTCGAGGACACATGGAAATTATTGTCAAGCTAGTTTTTATCATGCTCATATAATTCGCGTTCATTACTTTGATAATTTGATATGTTGGTCGACCGGTGCTTAGGTGCTGTCCTTACTTGGAAAAGCCTCCCATTTATGATAACGCCTCTCACAACCATCTGCAACTACGAAAGAAGAATTAAGATAAATCTAACCATAGCATGAAACATATGGATCCAAATCAGCCCCTTACGAAGCAACACATAAACTAGGGTTTGAGCTTCTATCACTCTAGCAACCCATCATCTACTTAGTACTTCCCAATGCCTTCCCCTTGGCCAAATCATGGTGAAGTGTCATGTAGTCGACGTTCACATAACACCACTAGAGGAAAGACAACATACATCTCATCAAAATATTGAACGAATACAAAATTCACATGATTACTTATAACAAGACTTCTCCCATGTCCTTAGGAACAAACATAACTACTCACAAACAATATTCATGTTCAAAATTAGAGGAGTATTAATTATCATTAAGGATCTGAACATCTGATCTTCCATCGAATAAACCAACTAGCATCAACTACAAGAAGTGATCAACACTACTAGCAACCCACAGGTACCAATCTGAGGTTTTGAGACAAAGATTGGATACAAGAGATGAACTAGGGTTTGAGAGGAGATGGTGCTGGTGAAGATGTTGATGGAGATTGACCCCCTCCCGATGAGAGAGACGATGGTGATGATGTCCCCCTCCCGGAGGGAAGTTTCCCCGGCAGAAAAGCTCCGCCGGAGCCCTAGATTGGTTCTGCCCAGGTTCCGCCTCGAGATAGCAGCGCTTCATCCTGAAAGCTTCCTCTTCATTTTTCAGGTCAAAACACACCACATAGCAGAAGATGAGCACTGAAGTCCTGCTAGGGGGGCCCACAAGGCAGGGTGCGCGCCCAGGGTGGTAGGGCGCGCCCCCACCCTTGTGGCTTCTTGGTGGGTCCCCTCTAGTACGTTCTTAGCCAAATATGTTTTATGAATTCCAAAATGACTATCCTTAAATTTTCAGGACTTTTGGAGTTGTGCAGAACAGGTCTCTAATATTTGCTCATTTTCTAGCCAAGAATTCCATCTGCCGGCGTTCTCCCTCTTCATGTAAACCTTGAAAAATAAGAGAGAAAAGGCATACATATAGTGCTATAATGTGTAATAACAGCCCATAATGCAATAAATATCAATATAAAAGCATGATGTAAAATGGACATATCATGCTGCCGTGCAGGCATCACCACCCCACACTACTCCCACCACTAACTAGGCCTTCCCTTTACTCACCGACACCCCATGTTATTTTCCGGCGACGGCATCCTGACACCGCAGCCGAACTAGTCCACCCGCATACTCCCTTCCATGTGGGAAACCACTGCCTTCTTTTCCCTGGCTCTGGTTCGTTCCCTTCCTAGGCGTCGCTGTCGTACACTGCGTTAGTGCTCTCGGCGATGTGTCATCAACGTGGTCAATGAACGACAGCCATCGGAAGAGGACTATACATGGTGAGGCTGACACCTGGACCCACCAGCTACATATTTGCACGCAAGTAAGTGCCTTCTGATTACAGGGAAAAAATGTTTCCTCCCCCTGACATATGGGACCCACCAACTTTATCTTCGCACGCAAGGAAGTGTGTTCTTATCCTCCCTGATACCTGGGACCCACCAGGTTGAAGCGTACGCACCATTGTCTATGTGGTCGCAGACGTGTACGTACATACCAGTCAATCGGTTTGTCTGCCATGATGAACCGTGGCCAGGAAAGGAGCGGTAGCAGTTCAGGCAATCTTGTCTAAATCATGTACACATACAAGAGCCACGCTGCAAAAAATAGGCCACGTACGTACATACGGGCATGGTCTCGAACGCGTACAGTAACGGTGTCATGTCCATCAACAGCCAACCGCCCCGCTTGGAATGTATCTTGTTTAATGGGAGCCAACTGGCTTGGACGAAATAGCCGAAACGGGGTCTAGCGTACCGCAGTACAGAGGGAATAGCCTTCTGTTCAACCACCTACGGTCAAAATGGGATCTTGTTCATCGGGAAGGGTCTGGTGTATCACAAAACGGAGGAATTAGACTTCTATTCGAGCTCCTACGGTCAAAATGGGGTCCTATTGGTCGGAAGGGGTCTAGCGTACCGCAAAATGAAGGAAACGGACTTCCGTTCGAGTGCATACTGTCGAAACGGGGTCCTGTTCATCGGGAGGGGTGTGTGCAAAACGGGACTCCACGGGCTACTATTCATCCACCGTCGACTTCCTCCAGCCTCCACCTGCTACTGTTCATCCAGTGTCTCCAGCCTCCACCAGCCACTATTCATCCACGGGCTACTCTTTATCCAGCCTCCACCGGCTACTGTTCAACCAGTCTCCATGGGGTCCTGTTCATCCACCCCCAACCGGCCGGGGTGTGTGGTGGCCTCTTTGGGGTCCTGTTCATCCAGCGGCAACCGCTTATACACAGCCGGGATCTTGTTCATCCAACCCCCACCGGGAACTGTTCATCCACAACCAACCCAACCGGCTCGACTCACCACGTCTCGACTCGTTCTACGTACCGCGTGGGCGCGGCAGCAACAGGCACTGTTCATCCAGAGGCAACCCAATCGGCTAGCTACGTCTCGCACGGGGGTTTGATTGGCTTCAGTAAGCTGCAGGAGCGATCGATGGGGTTCAGTTAGCAGTGAAGGAGTCAGTCGGGTTCAATTAGCAGCGAAGGGATCTATCGACCGGCTTCAGTATGTAGTAGGCGATTGCTCAGGTTTAGTTAGTGAACGCCTCTTGCTCGGGTTCAGTTATAGTGACATGGCTCGCACCATGCACGCAGTATAAGAGAAACATGCAAACCACACTGCATCGCTTGGCCCTGACCACCCACCATAACCGGGAACTCCGCGAAAATTTCCTCGCCCTCACTTTGTCATGGACAGCCCAAAGAATGTCATGCAGGTGCGTCCCCGGCACAACCAGGATGAATAGCCCATTTTCTATCATGATTTTTTGTCATAGAAGTAGGAGCCCACCACATCTACGATGATACGGGTTTTTGTCAAAATTATCGTCATAGAAGTGTCATAACCATGATAGGAAAAAAATTCGTTCAGGCCATAATGTCGTGGATGTGCCTTCTTTTTGTAATGCAACAAGGCCAGCTCCTAGGACATCTACCGCCCTCGTGCGTCAGCCAGAATAGGGGCATCCCCGCCAACTATATTTGCATGTACTTTGGCTAGCTGAACGCCGGCACCACCTTCCGAAGGTTAGAGCATCTCGTGATTGCATCTCATGAGGCTTCGAATCCTCGTGAGCCCCAGGGCCTCAGGAGCCGACTAGCCTCTAAGAGGCAAACCTCCATGGTGCGCCTCGCCAACTACCCCGACGCTACCACAGTAACATGATTGCCAGGTGACTTTTTGGTTTGTTCAATTGAGGGCCCCCTTGGGCTGCATCATCCTCAAGCTGGTCAGTGTCCATCCCTGCAGCCGCCTCACCTTTTGGTTGTGTACTGAAACTAGTTGTGCTTTCGTGCATTTATCTTCCTTGCTTAACCCTGTGTTTGGTGTGTCGCCACCATTGAGATCGTCGGCCCTCCCCACCCTTCCCTTGACCGTTCCATGTCTAGCGGCTAGACACGACATCTGTGCTCGGGTCTGTCCCTGCAGTGCTAATAAACCCAAGCAACCAAGCTCTGACTCGCGGACCCCCTCACTTGACGTCACCTCGCAGAGGTCCTTGGTGTCTCGCCCTCCCATGGAGCCATCACGAGCGGGTGAGTAAGGGCGTGGCCAGGTTTGCATAACTGTGAGCTTGGTGTTTCGCCACCATGGGCATCGCGCGTCGCGCGGCTCTTCCCTTGGTCATCCATGAAGAAACTTGGCACGGCGTCTGTGCTCAGGTCCGTCCCTGCAGCATCGCTAAATCCAAACGACCGAGCTTTGTCTGGCGGGCCAGGCCCATGCACATCACCTTGTTTGGGTCCTTGGTGCCTGATCTTTTCATGCAATGGCCTCAGGACAGCCATTCGATGGGGTTCGCCCCCATGTCACGGGTTACACGAGCACGCAGCTACAATGAGAGCTAGGCGCAAACCGCCTGAGGATCGAGGAAGGAGCTCCTGATCCTTGCGCCTGGAGCATCTGACACCTCCACAAGTTCTATCATGTCTATCATGCTTATGAATGAAATGGGGCTATACACGCCCCAGAGACTCTGGAATAGAGATCCCGCCCACTCCCTAGTGGAAGCCCCATGCCCCGTGCCTGCAAAATGGTCGAACTAAGACCATGCCCACGCCCCAATGGAATCCCCATGCCCCGCGCTCGCGGAACGATCAATTTATGATCATGCCCACGCCCAAGTGGACGCCCCATGCTCTGCGCTTGTGGATAGTCAACTAAGAGTGCCCCGTGGGACACACCAACCTCAGGATAACCCGTGCCAGGCACGTCCAACGCTTACCTTTTTCCACAGCACGCGCTCTCAACTCTCTCCTATGCCTCACATGTGCGGGGGCTAGACATGGTGCATGTGCTTGGGTCAGTCCCAATAGCACTAGAAAACCCAAGGGACCAGGCTCTGGCTCGCGGGCCTGCTCCCGTGCACGTCATCCCACCAAGGTCCTTGTTGTTTGGTCACCTCGCGTAATGCCCACGCGCAAGCTTGCGAGCCCGCGTCACCCAAAAGAGACTTTTGTGCGCAGGTTCTCCCTCAGGAATGGATCACCGGGAAATTTTGCAATATGCACCCTGCAAGCAATGAACCGTCGGCACTGCAAAGATCTAAGTTTGGGCACCTCAGTGGGCAGCCTCATCGATGCTAACGTTTTCCCTCGCATAGCCCACTTGCATGTCAACGGGGGACTCGTGAGCGTCGCGCCTCAGGAGCCGTCACTAGCTCCCAGAGCCCCTCACCTCATGGCCGTGTCTAGGCATTGCAACCTGACATCCCAGCGACGGCTGAGGCCCGCATGGGGTTGGGCCCTACCAACATAGAGCACCAAGGCAGGCAAGTGCAAAAACAAGTATGGAAGGGGAACCCCGTAGGATCATAGGCATTCGTTACAAGCATTAAATGTTCAAACAAATAAAACCATGGTCTCATGCCTCCATGAGCCACCTTCAGTCTATTACAGGACAATTAAAAGAAACCTTAAGAAGAGGCATCACCGCCACCGTTGCAATCTTCCGCCATGGCCTCGTCGGGCTCCCCACCGCCACTTCAGTAGAACTTACCAAGTAGCGCATTGACATGGCTTTCCACAGCCTCTGCAAGGCCTTCACGAGACTCTTCGAGAACGGGGCCTATCACCTTGCTGAAGTCGAAGGTGGGGTCACGGTGAAGGAGGTGACTGAAGACGCGAGTCGCTGCCACGAAGAAGAGGTCGCCGCACTATTCCGCTAGGATATCGTCCACCTTCTGGGCCCCGTCCTCGAGCTGCTCCATAAGCTTGGTGGAGAGCTTGGCGTAGCCAGCATCGCAAGCTACAAGGGGGCCTCAGGCTTCTCCCCGGGAGATGGAACTTTGAGCCTTGTGGGCCCTGAGCTCAAGGGATTAGAGCGCGGCATAGTCCGTCGTCGCCCTCGCATCAGCATTCGCCTGGATCTTCTTCTCCTGGGCATCTGGCTGAGCATTAACCTCGGAGACATGCTTCGCATGAGATTCCTGGGCGTCAGCCACCTGGCACTTCAAGGCCTCCAAGCGCTCATGTTCCTTGGTCTGCTCGGTCGTCATTGTCGCCAGGTCCGATTCATGGGTCTTGAGACTCACCTCGCGAGCCTTGAGATCGTACTCCTGCAGCTGGAGCTATTTTGCATTCGTAGCCCACTTGTCCCGGATTGCCTTCAACCTGGCCTCCACCTCCGCACGGCGCTTGGTGGCTGCCTCGGCCTCAGCGAGTGCGGTCTCGCGAGCCACCTTCACCTCAGCGGCCTCCTGCTCACTCTGCGCAATGGCAACCTCGCTCTGGCTTTGGAGGAGGCGTCAAGTTGGTGCCATCTGGTCGCAAGCTTCAGGCGCTCCTTGGTGAGGCATGCTTCAGCGTCCTGAAGGTCCACCCTGAGCCGGTCAAGCGCAGCTTGAGAATCAGTTAGGCCCCATGCCAGAGCAAGGCGCCGCAGTTCACCAAGGCGCGGGTCTGGCCTAGGTTCGGCGTCACGATGCCCGCGGCCGTTATGGTCGACGGAGCCCCGACGGAGCTTGCCTGGAGCGCGGAGGGCTTCGGGCTCTCCCACTCTGTCCATCGCATCACGCCCAAGGGATTCGTCGTATCGGCTGCGGTGGCTTCTCGGGTGGCCGATGCCAGAGGATCCTACGTGACGCGCTCCGCGTCGCTCCTCGCGGCAGCGATGAACGCGGCCGACGGGGGCTTGGGTGCCGTGTCATCCCCCGTCACCACCCCCGTGCTCGCATTAGGCCCTATGAGGGACGCGTCCCCGCCCTATGTGAGCGGCGCCTGGGGCTGGTCAGCAACGAGCGGGATGGTCAGGCCCTCTCATGGCTCCTGAGGGATGTTGGGTCCCTCTGTTGCTCTTGAGCACCCCACAGCAGCGCTAGAGTGGCGTGAGGCCTTCCCGCACCGCCTAGGACTCAGGCCCAGCGCCGGCGCCACCTTCAGGTTAGCAGGCATCTTCTCCCTGGTCATCTTCATCTTCTTCACCTCCTGGCCGTCGCCCCGGCGCCTGCACCGACAAAAGGTCAGCTCGAGTTGCACAGGATTGCAGGCGCTAGGCGCAAAGGGGAACTTTAGAGCTTACTCATCATGCATGTTCCATTTCTACTTCTTCTTTGCGGTGAACGACTCGTTTCCGCCACCCTTGTGCGCTGCCCCAGTGCCATCCGTTGGGCGCTCGGCATGACCCCCGGTAAGCCCGGCCGCATTTTCGCCCCCCCTTGAGGGCTTGGGAAGGCCCTTGGAGGTGTCACAACCCTAGTCAGTGCATGCACCAGAGTGACTGCATCATGTTTACTTCTCTCAGAAACTTTCAAATGGGGATGACAGAAACCCCCAACACCACCTAATCCAACTAGGGTTTACTAAAATCATTTTCAATGAACCTGAAATGCCCTTCTAAAATGTCCATCATCTTTGCCTTGGTCTAGAACCTCTGACAAAAATGGTGCAAACTTTTCTAGGACATCATAAGGTCACTAGATTAAATCATACTCTATTTGCATTTCGGCATTTAAATGATATAAAATATTTTAAATGTCCAAATAATCATAAATTGAAATGTTTACCATTGGATATATTTCAAACAGTGGGCATGAGCAGTTTCATGATTTTTGAGAATGTCTAAGTATTTTTAGAAAAGCCACAAAGTTACAGAAGAAAAAGAAAAACAGAAAATAAAAAGGAGAAGCTCACCTGGCCGAACTTACCTGGCGGCCCAGCACTGTGATGGCCCGTGGCCAGTCAGCTGCTTCCTCTCGCCAGGCAGGCAGAGAGGAAAGCGTCGGTGTGCCCGAGCTCGCCATGGCGTCACCTGCTTGCCGCCGAGCTGCTGGACGCGTGGATGAACTCCACCTCATCGCCCCGACCTCCCCGACACCTCACTCCCCCCCTGTGTCTCTCTCTTTCTCTCTTCCCACCATGGCCGATGCAGCCGCAGCTGCACCGCCGTCGTAGCCACGGCATCCGTTGTCTTCATGTCGCCTCACTGTGTTGAGGAGCTCCGCCACCCTCCGCTTCATCGAGCAGACCGAGCCCAGAGCGTTCGTTCGCCCCGGAGCCACTACAACGAGCCCGCTCTGTCTCGACATCACCAGAGATCCACTCTGTCGTCCCGCTCGTTCCAGCTCATCCCCGACCTCACCGCCTAGCTTGCTGACACCGCTGTGAGCTCCTGCCCCTCCCCCTCCTCTCTGTTCTCGCTGCCGTCCACTGCAGCGACCGCATTGAGAACACCCGCACGCGCCGCCGCCTGAGCTCGCCGCCGACGTGGCTCCGACCACACAACGGCCTCACCATCGTGTCCACTGACTTCACCGCACCACGTAGGCCACATAGGAGCTAGCCCCGTGCCTCCAAGATCACTGCAACGATGAGTTCGACCTCGCCCGAACTCCGGCAGCAGCCAAGCTCGGCGGCGGCGTCATTTCCGGCGACCCCGAGCTCAACCACCACCACTCCTCAACGCACCTTGCTACCAGCGACCCGTAGATGGCCTCCGCCTTCCATTTGGTCGCCGGAGTGCGAAACCCGCACCCCTCCACCGCATCTGGTCGTCGCCGGTGGCTAAACGCTAGTGAGTTGACCCCGTTTGACCAGGGATTTGACCCCCTGGGTCACTGACATGTGAGCCCTGCCCTTTAGTCAAACCTAGATTATGAGTTAAACTAATCCTAATTAGTTAGTTAACTAACTGTGACACTGACCAGTGGGTCCCATTGGTCAGGTTTGACCTGGACTACCCAGTTGACTTGCTGACGCAATGCTAACATAGTAATGCTTTTCTGGATTTATTCTTATTAAGGAAATTCCAGAAAACAGTGCTTCCACTGAGCCATGGTAGCTTGCTACTGCTTCGGAACACTTAGGCTGGCTGGCATGTGTCCTTCTTCGTTCCTATGTCTGTCCCTTCAGGGAAATATCACGCGGTGTTCCTTTAAGTCCTTGTAGCTTGCTACGACTTGGGTTCATTCGCTTTTGATCGCCACACTCGTTACTAGGTCATGTACGCCTGTCCCTGTAAGTTAGCGCCACTTTGGGTTCATGACTAGTCATGTTAGCCTGGGTTCTCTGTCATATGGATGATAGTGACACTATCATATACGTGTGCCAAAAGGCGCAAACGGTCCCGGGCCAGGTAAGGTAGCACCCATGGGAGTACCGTGCATGAGGCCGTAAAGGGATATGATGTGTTGCATGCTAGATCGGTGTGACTTAGAATCGGGGTCCTGACAGCGTTGGCATCAGAGCCGGACTGCCTGTAGGTTCTTCAAGCCAAACTGGTCGATGTCGAGTCTAGAAATGCTTTAGTTATATGTAGGGGAATTGTTTGTGGGATGGAACATAAGGCTCTTTTTACTCCTTTACCTCATGGCATTCTGATCTAAGTCAGTCTATTGTTTCCACGGGGGTAAGGACTAGGATCTCTTCTCTCTATCAGGTTCACGTGTTACTAATCTGTAGTAACTTATTGGATTGTTGGTTACAAGCCCTGGTTCAGTTCTACTATTTCAGTATGTTGTTAGTTGGACCCAGAACCCATATATAATGTCGTTGAGTGTCAATGCAATCCTTTACAAAATGTCTCAAAATCCTTTTTGAGCATTTACAGCCGTTATGTTGTCCAATTTCTGCTAGAAATACTAATGCCTTTGCATAATTTCGTGTTTCAGATGTCTTCTCGCATTACACGCTATGTGGTACGTCTGACTCGGTGCATTGATGTGCCCGGGCACACAGCCATGCTAGTCCGTGTGATGACAGAGACAGGCTATCGATGGTATCCAGAGTATACCGTTGAAGAGCAGTATTAGGATTTTAATTAGAGTCAGTATATCTGCACAGTATGGATATTTCCTTCTTATCCTGGAGCTAGCGATCCCCTTCACTGGTCTTACGGGCTCAGAGTTACCATGGAAATGTCCGTCCAGGATGCTGCTTACTCCATGATCACTATCATTCGAGCCGGGCATGCATCAATTCAGAACACTAAGTTCTGCTATCTGCCAGCGGCACTCACTTGTCAGGAGGGTTATTACACTGGCTTTTATGCTGACACTACTCATGAGGAGCCGCACCTTCGCACCACCACGGAGATGTTGGAAGAAGGGACCGTGAGAACCGTGCCCTCCGCATGGAGCTGTACAACACTCGAGTAGACCACTGGGCCACCCTGACACGGCTCGCACCTGCCGTGCAGACTGGTTACCATGATATGCGGGATTTGTACCCCGTACGCACTCGTCTGCCAGCTCGCATGGACAATCATGATGTTGCAGGTATCACACCTCCACGTGGGCGTCGTCTGCCACCGTTCGTGGAACCAAGGCCTCATCCAAGTCCTTATGTTCCACAGGCCCGACATGACTGGCAATTTTCAGATCCGCATGTTCCGGTCCAAGGCTACGCGGGTAATCTCTATGAGGACTACTACGGAGAGGGAGACGACTGAGCTGGATCATGGCACTAGTAGTATTGTAGTAGTTATATCTCCACAGTCCTGCACGTCTTGTAGAATATGACTTAGTGTGTACTGAATTACGAAGGTGTAGAAAAATAATGTATAGAAGCTTGGAATGCCTTCGATGAGATGTAATCTCTCTTTCACCGTAGTTGTACTTCAGCTTGGGCTTGTACTAAACTATGTATGGTGTGTATGACCGATGGTATATATATGGCAGTTTCTGTATTACCATGTTGTACGAATGAACATCTCTGCATTCCGTGTCATCCATTACATTCTGCACTCCCATGTCAGAGTTTTGCTATCCTTGTCTAAACCGTTGTTTTGTTTCCCTAGGATGGTCAACACCCGAAGCACCCTTGCTGCCCAGGAGCAAGGTGAAGGCAGTGGGGCAAGAATGGGATTCTGCCTCATCCACCTTCCTTGGCTGAGGTCATGTTGGAGGCTGAAAGGAACAAACGTGAGACCAACCGTTTGTTGGAACGCATTGAGCAGAGCACGGCACACCACCAGAGGAACGACTTGGTGTCTCTCAATGACTTCATCAAGTTGTACCCACCTACCTTCCATCATTCTGTCGAGCCTCTTGATGCGGATGATTGGCTCCGCAACATCACCCACAAGCTACGTTCTGCACACGTAGCTGGAGCCGACAAAGTCACTTACGCCTCTTATCATCTTGAAGGCCCTGCCAGCCTTTGGTGGGAGAACTATGAGGCCATGCGCCCAGCTGGCCAGGACACCACTTGGGCAGATTTCAGCGAGGCTTTCCGTGAGCATCATATCCTGGAAGGTATTTTGGATCGTAAGAGGGAGGAGTTCTGCAACTTCATCCAGGGTAGGCTCACCATGGATGCTTATAGCAAAGAGTTTGGAAATCTAGCATGCTATGCACCTGAAGAAGTGTCCACTAACGCCAAGAAGTAGGCGAGGTTCCGCAAGGGACTCAGCCCCGAGCTTCGCCGTGATCTTCGTCTACACGAATGCACTTCCTTCCAGAAGCTAGTGAACAAGGCTATCAGTGCTGAGACAGGTCAGACTGACTTTGAAGCTACACGCAGTCATGCCTATGACACTAGTTCCTCATCTGGTTCTGTCTCTCAGAAAGCGCTTGGTGTGGGCGCCAAACGCAGCTCTGCCACCCAGGTTCACTCCGAGGCCATCCTATCAGGCGCCTCGTCCAACCAAGAAGTATGCACCACCCAAGCATTATGGTGGATCAGCCGCCAATGCTCCTCCATGCACCAACACTATGACATGCTTCAAGTGTGGAGAACTGGGTCACTACATGCGAGAGTGTCCCAGAACAACCCCAATCATTCTGGAAAGGCTGTTGGTTGTGGCAAGCCAACTGGGAAGGTGTACTATGCCAAGCCAGCCACCTCTACACATGGCCATGTAAACTGTGTCGCGGCTGAAGAGGCTCAAGATGATCCCAATGTCGTTCTTCGTACGCTCCTTGTTAACTGCCATTCGGCATCCGTTCTTTTCAATACTGGAGCATCTCATTCATTTATATCTGAGAACTATGCTTGTTTGCACAACACCGCATTTTGTGATATTCCCTCCACCATGGAAATTTCTACTCCTGGTTCTAGATGGCAAACTTCTAGAGTAAGCCATGGGAACAAAATTCATGTCGATAGACTTGTTTTCCTTGCATATTTGATAGCTCTCAAATCCTCGGACATAAATATCATATTGGGTATGGACTGGATGGCAGCCCATCATGCTAAGATTGATTGCTACTCTAGGACTGTTCAACTTACACATCCATCGGGCAAGGTAGTCAATGTCTTGACCCGAGTGTCTGAGCGTCAGCTCTACTCTCTTAATGCCGGTCCTCTGTCAGATCTCGAAGATGTTCCGGTAGTCCGTAACTTTCTGGATATCTTTCCAGAAGAACTACCAGGTCTTCCACCTGACAGGGATGTTGAGTTCATGATAGATCTTATCCCAGGAACCGTTCCAATCTCTAGGAGACCCTATAAGATGGCACCCCTAGAACTGGCTAAGCTTAAGAAACAACTCGATGAGTCCTTGAAAAAGGGTTTCATCCGTCCTAGTTCTTCTCCATGGGCTTGTCCCGTCCTCTTCCTCAAGAAGAAGGAAGGTACGGATCAGATGGTTGTAGATTATCGGCCCGTTAACTTGGTCACATAAAGAAAGAGTATCCGCTCCCCAGGATCAACGACCTGTATGATCAGCTCGCTGGATCCTCGGTCTTTTCTAAGATGTATTTGACGTTGGGCTACCATCAAATCAAAATCAGGAACGGGGACATTCCCAAGACGGCCTTTGTTCCCCGTTATGGCCAATATAAGCACACTGTCATGTCCTTCGGTTTAACCAATGCCCCATCCACCTTCTCTCAGTTAATGAACTCGATCTTCATGGCGTATTTAGATAAATTCATCGTGGTATACCTCGATGACATACTCATCTACTACAAGAATGAGGAAGAACATGTCGAGCATCGAAGGCTAGTATTGATGAAACTCCGAGAGCATCACCTATATGCCAAATTCTCTAAATGTGAATTCTGGTTGCCAGAAGTGACCTATCTAGGCCATGTAATCTCTAGTAAGGGTATTGTTGTCAATCCCAAGCGAGTTCAAGTCATTCTTAATTGGACTCCACCTGAATCGGTCTTGCAAGTTCGGGCAACTGCCGTCGCTTTGTCGAGAACTTCTCCAAGGTTGCTAAACCTCTAACTGAACTCCTCAAGAAAGATAAAAAGTTTGAGTGGCCCCCACAGTGCAAGCACAATTTTCAGGAACTGAAAAGACGCCTGACGTCTGCTCCCATATTGGTACCACCAGATTTCTCCTAGGACTTTGTTGACTACTATGACGCCTTGCGACAAGGACTAGGTTGCATGCTCATGCAAGATCTTCATGTAATTGCCTATGCTTCACGGCAGTTGCATCCACATGAGGAAAACTATCCTACTCATGATCTAGAGCTTGCAGCTGTAGTCCGTGCACTTAAAACCTGGCGACATTACCTTCTTGGTAATCGTTGCAAAATCTTCACCGATCACCAAAGTCTGAAATATATATTCACCCAACCGGATTTGAATCTCAGGCAAAGACGTTGGGTCGAGTTGATCACAGATTACGACTTAGGAATAACTTACACCCCGGGAAAAGCCAATGTCATGGTTGATGCACTAAGTCATAAATCTTATTGTAACAGTCTAATGCTACAACAAAGTCAACCACTTCTCCATGAGGAATTTTGGAAGCTTAACCTTCACATTGTTCCTCAAGGATTCCTTTCTACCTTGGTGGCGAAACCTACTCTTACGGATCAAATCGTAGCTGCCCAGAAGCGTGATAAAGGTATAACCCGCATCCAGGAGAACATTGCTAGTGGGGTTGCTAAATGTTTCTCTATGGATGACCAAGGTGTTGTATTCTTCGAGAACCGTCTAGTGGTTCGCTAGAACCAGCATCTACGGAAGTTGATCCTTAAGGAAGCTCATGAATCTCCTCTCACCATTCATCCCGGTAGTACTAAGATGTATCGGGACCTACGCCAGAGGTTCTGGTCGACTAGGATAAAGAGAGAAATTGCTCAGTATGTTTCCAATTGCGAAGTTTGTCGTCGTGTTAAAGCAGAGCATCAACAGCCTGCTCGCACCCTTCAACCTTTATCTATTCCTGAATGGAAATGGGATGAAATTGCTATGGATTTCATCACCGGTTTTCCCAGGACCAATAGAGGGAATAATGCTATCTTCGTCATCATCGATCGTCTTTCCAAAGTAGCCCATTTCTTGCCGGTTCGAGAGAGTAGAACCGCTAGTCAGCTAGCAGATTTGTATATCTCTCGAATAGTATCTCTTCATGGTGTTCCATTGGAGATTAACTCAGATTGTGGAAGTCTCTTCACCTCTCGATTTTTGGAAAGTTTCCAAAATGCCATGGGAACTCGTCTCTCCTTTAGCACCGCCTTCCACCCTCAATCAAGTGGTCAAGTAGAACGCGTCAATCAAATTCTGGAAGATATGCTCCGAGCTTCTATTATCTCATTCGGGATGGATTGGGAGAAATGCCTTCCATTTGCCGAATTTGCTTATAACAATAGCTATCAATCTAGCTTGGGCAAAGCTCCTTTTGAAGTTCTCTATGGACGAAGGTGTCGAATGCCTCTTAACTGGTCAGAAACTGGGGAAAGACAATTCTTTGGCCCGGATATGATCCAGGAAGCAAAAGAGCAAGTTCGCATTGTTCGTGAAAAGTTGAAAACAGCCCAATCTCGTCAAAAGAGCCAACATGATCGTAAACATAAGGCCATGACTTTTGAAGTTGACGAGAAGGCTTACCTTCGGGTTACTCCCCTGAAGGGAATCCATCGCTTCGGTATCAAAGGCAAATTGGCTCCTCGCTACATTGGACCCTTTCACATTCTTGCTAAACAAGGAGAAGTTGCCTACCAATTGGAACTACCTGCGCACCTCTCAGAGTTCATGATGTCTTCCATGTTTCTCAACTCAGGCGTTGCTTCTCGGATCCTACCCATGGAGTGGACCACGAAATGTTAGATCTCCAAGATAATCTCACATATCAGGAATATCCCGTTCATATCCTTGATCAAGCCGAGCATACCACTCGACGCCATAACATCAACGTTCTCAAGGTTCAATGGTCAAACCATTCCGAGAAAGAAGCCACTTGGGAAAGGGAGGATCGTCTTCGACTCGAGTACCCCACTTTCTTTCCGAAGGATCCTAAATCTCTAGACGAGATTTTTCTGAGTGGGGGTGAGTTGTCACAACCCTAGTCAATGCATGCACCAGAGTGACTGCATCATGTTTAATTCTGTCAGAAACTATGAAATGGGGATGACAGAAACCCCCTGCACCACCTAATCCAACTAGGGTTTACTAAAATCCTTTTCAATGAACATGAAATGCCCTTCTAAAATGTTCATCATCTTTGCCTTGGTCTAGAACCTCTGACAAAAATGGTGCACACTTTTCTAGGACATCATAAGGTCACTAGATTAAATTATACTCTATTTGCATTTCAGCATTTAAATGCTATAAAATATTCTAAATGTCCAAATAATCGTAAACTGAAATGTTTACTGTTGGATATATTTCAAACAGTGGGCATAAGCAGTTTCATGATTTTTGAGAATGTCTAAGCATTTTTAGAAAAGCCACAAAGTTACAAAAGAAAAAAAAACAGAATATAAAAAGGAGAAGCTCACCTGGCCAAACTTACCTGGCGGCCCAGCACTGTGCTGGCCCGTGGCCAGTCAGCTGCTTCCTCTTGCCAAGCAGGCAGAGAGGAGAGCGCCGGTGCACGCGAGCTCGCCACGGCATCACCTGCTTGCCGCCAAGCTGCTGGATGCGTGGATGAATTCCACCTCGTCGCCCTGACCTCCCCGACACCTCACTTTCCCCCCTGCGTCTCTCTCTCGCTCTCTCCCCATCATGGCAACGCAGCCGCAGCCGCACCGCCGTCGTAGCCGTGGCCACTAGCGTCTCCACGTCGCCATGCCATGTCCAGGAGCTCCACCGCCCTTCGCTTCGTTGCGCAGACCGAGCCCCGAGTACTTGTTCGCCCCAGAGCCACTACAACGACCCCGCTCCATCTTGTCGTCGCTGGAGATCCACTCCATCACCCCGCTCGCTCTAGCTCGTCCCCGACCTCACCACCTAGCTCGCTGACACCGCTGTGAGCTCCTGCCCCCCCTCCTCTCTATTCTCGTTGTCGTCCACTGCAGCGACCGCAACGAGCACACCCGCACACGCCGCCGCCTGAGCTCGCCGCCGACGTTGTTCCGGCCACCCAACGGCCTCACCACCGTGTCCACTGACTTCCCCGCACCGCGTAGGCACATAGGAGCTAGCCCCGTGCCTCCAAGATCACTGCAATGACGAGTTCGACCTCGCCCAACTCTGGCAGCCGCCAAGCTCGTCGCGGGCGTCATTTCCGGCGACCCCGAGCTCAACCACCACCAACCCTCAACGCCTCTTGCTCCCAGCTACCTGTAGATGGTCTCCGTCGTCCATTTGGTCGCCGGAGTGCGAAACCCGCACCCCTCCGCCGCATCTGGTCATCGCCGGCGGCTAAACACTGGCGAGTTGACCCCGTTTGCCCAAGGATTTGACCCTCTGGGTCACTGACATGTGGGCCCTGCCCTTTAATCAAACCTAGATTAGGAGTTAAACTAATCCTAATTAGTTAGTTAACTAACTGTGACACTGACCAATGGGTCCCACTGGTCAGGTTTGACCTGGACCACCCAGTTAACTTGCTGACGCAATGCTGATGCAGTAATGCATTTTCTGGATTTATTCTTATTCAGGAAATTCCAGAAAATAGTGCTTCCATTCAGAGATGGTAGCTTGCTACTGCTCCAAAACAGTTAGGCTGGTCGGCATGTGTCCTGCTTCGTTCCTGTGTCTGTCCCTTCGGGGAAATGTCATGCGTTGTTCCTTTAAGACCTTGTAGATTGCTACGACTAGGGTTCATTTGTTGTTGATCGACACGTTCGTCGCTGGGTCATGTATGACTGTCCCTGTAAGTTAGGGCCACTATGAGTTCACGACTAGTCATGTCAGCCCGGATTCTCTGTCATATGGATGCTAGCGACACTATCATATACGTGTGCCAAAAGGCGCAAACGGTCCTGGGCCAGGTCAGGTGGCACCCGTGGGAGTACCGTGCGTGAGGCCGCAAAGGGATATGATGTGTTACATGCTAGATCGGTATGACTTAGAATAGGGGTACTGACTGGAGGGGCTCGATTTCCGTCAGCACAACCGCCGCCTCGCCAGAGCTGGGCCCCACCACGGGGGGCTGGGCGGCCATGATGTTGAGCCCCACTCCTCCTGCCGCATCGGCAAGCCCGGGGGACGCTGCCTGGGGCTGCTCACCTATGTCGTCGTCGTTATCCACAAGGTCACGAAGGTGATGGCGCGGTGGCGCCCCACCGGCGTCGTATCCCTCCTCCGTCTCCTCTGAGTCCTCGCTGCTATCGTCTTCACTGGAGGACAGCACGACGGTGGAAGTGTTCCTATGAGGGCCGCCTCGGCCAGCCGACACGAGCCCTCATATGTCGAAAGCGGGCATCACCGCGGCCAGCTCTGCCTTCTCTGCATAGCTATACAGTCGGGATGATTCCTCAGGAGGGTCCTCGGGGGCATAGCCGAGTAGGGCCCTAGCGCCCTATTCAGCTCTTCAGCTGTTAGGTCAGCGACATGTAGCCTCATCGGGTCCTCCGCACCATCGAACTCCCACCCAGGCCGCGAGTGCACCTAGAGCAGCGTGATGCTTTGCCCCAAGAACTCCTTGACGATCATCGCCCATAATAATTTTGCGGCCCCATGCATGGCAATCCACTCTAGGACGCGCTCCGCCCGTGAGTCGGTAAGCCTCTCGTGGCCCCACGTGGGGTTCTGCTTAGGCTAGGCCGCCGTGATCATTAGGAGAGGGCTAACCCGGCATGCATCCATGAAGACCCAGTGCTCCTAGTATCCCTCCTTCTTCTTCCCGGCCTTCAGGCGGACGCCCCCACCCTTAACATCGACGAAGGAGACACACGCGGAGCACTGGTCCTGGGCGGTGAACCGCAAGCTGAAGAAGTGGCGTAAGAGCGTCACCGAGGGCCTCACACCCACGAAAACCTCAAAGTACAAGGTGAATATGGTCAGAAGGAGAATCGAGTTTGGGTGGAGCTGAAGAGCGTGGATCCGATAATGGGAGAGGGTAGCATAGAAAAAGTCGAAGAATGGCGGGACCAACCCAGGCGTAGACACAATGGAGGAAGAAAGGTTGTTCCGCGCTCGCGAGCCCGACTAGATCTTGGTCATCTACCCTTCGTTCTTCATGTAGGCTACCAACGGGAGCACCGAGCTCAGATCCCCCTCCTCGGAGATGGAGGAGGGCAATAGTATTGGTGCGCCCGCAGGCGAACTCGTGCTCAGGGTCATGGATTTCGCCTTCTTGCCGGCAGGCGCCATCTGAGTGTCGCGGGTGCAAGCAAGACAAAGAAGGAGGTGCGCTCGAGATTGGATCGCGAGGAGGCACGGATGGAAGGGGTGAATGAGAAGGCAAATGCAAGACAGAGGAAGAGCAATGGTGACCCCGCGCAGTGCCCGCCAGGCTTTATGTCAGCTCGGGCAGTTGCCGAGGCCTCGTGGAGGAACTAGGGGCGTCTCGCGCCCTGTCGTGTGCCACGCGTTCAGCCTGGCCCGCAGGCGAAAGGGGCCCGCACCTTTTGCCTCCTCCCTCCACAAGCGGAGTTGTGAATGCCGCGGGCTCGGGGGCTAATGTTGGGCCGGTTAGACTAGGGGTAACCAGGACCGTCTACTTGTGGCCCAGTGTTTGGTGCCACTATGTCGGTGTACAAAAGTAGGGGCTCTGATTTTGACCCCTTTACTTGTGCATGCGCAGTTAGAGCCACCCGCCACGGCCACGCATAACAGGGCAGGAAAGGGAAGCCAGAGAGAAGACGAAGGCACAAGACAAACAAAGCAACGACAAGGACAAAGGCCACAAAGATCGGATGGACGAAGCAGGTTTCCCCGGCAAGGACCCTTGCCGGGGCAGCCTCAGCGGCCTCGGCAAGACCCTTGCCGGGGCAGCTCGCCCACACCAGCTGAGCGAGCCACCTTTGAGCCCACCAACACTAAACAAACGCATTGGGATAGGGCTCGGGAGGCACCTCCGTGGTGGCATGCAGATCTTTGTGAAGACAAAGAATAGTCAAGATCAAATGAGGATAGGAAGGCAACGGTCCTCGGCAAGGGTTCTTACCGAGGAAGCCCATGAGACCCCCGGCAAGGTCCTTGCCGGGGATGACGGCGTGCCACAGCAAGACCCTTGCCGGGCCACCAGGCAAGGCCCTCACCAAGTGTGCGAGCAAGGCCACTGTCAGGCCCACGCCAGCAAAGTCTCCGCCGTTGTTCGCATGCAGCTGCCGAACCAACCAACTGGGCAGGCACCTGCGTGGAAACATGAGCCCTTTGTGGAGGCTCCACCACCACGCCACCTCAGCTGCCTGCCTGCCCACATGGCACTGCATGCATCGCTGGCCAGGGCACATGTCAAAGCAAGGAGGAGCGGCGATGGACGGGACGGGTGAGGGAGTCCTGGATTAGGGGGTATCCGGACAGCCGGACTGTGTACAATGTCTGGACTATTGAAGCGTGAAGATACAAGACTCAAGACTTTGGCCCATGTCCGGATGGGACTTTCCTTGGTGTGAAAGGCAAGCTTGGCGATCCGGATATTATATTTCCTTCCTTGTAACCGACTCCATGTAAACCCTAGCTGTCGTGGAATTAACACGTCAGATGTCCTTAGTGTCAGGACTTAGTCGCGAGGCCAACGCATCTATGTGGTAGCTTGAGAGGGGTTGAGCGGAATCGAGAGACGCAACACATAAGACGAGGATTTAGACAGTTTCGGGCCCCGGGAAACATCATCCGGTAAAAACCCTACATGCTGTTTGAGGCTAGGTCTCATTATAATCATGAGGGAGTCGCCGGTAAACCGGCTCTCCTCTAGTTGTGTCTAGCCCTAGAGATTATTGCTTCTTGCTTGTAGCTTGTCCCTCTTTGGGGAGCCCTGCCCCTCCTTATATATGCTGAAGGGGCGGTTTACATGACTAGTCCTAGTTGGATTAGGATTACTCTATTACAAGTGGAGTCCTAGTATTGCTTCCTTTGTAGGAGAATAATCCTTATGCTTTCCTCATAAACCGGCCCACCATTAAACGTGAACCGGCCTTCTGGGCCATGGGCCTCGTCATCCATCTGACCCGCCCGCCGGGTTACGAATGAACCGCCAAGACCGGGCGGGTATCCCGTGAACCGCCAAGCTCCAGGCGGGTTACCAGTGAGTCGTCCAGTCCGGCCGGGTTATACTTCCGGCCGGTTTACGCCACGGGGCATATCCCTGACATTAGCCCCCAAGTTTAGCTTGGATTTATCCATGGTAAACTTATGCTGCAAATAAACACCAGAACAAATTTGACAGGTTGTGCTCCGGGTTAAGAATTCTTGTAGACCGGCACCTAATCGTCCTTAAGTCCTTGTCATTTCCTCCTTCTAGAAAATCCGGGTCAATAACCAGCTTCATACTCAAATTGCTGATGTTGGCTTCTTATAGAAAAAATATTGTGAAGAATAATCCACTTGAAATACTCATCTGATATTCAACCGGTTTGAAGATGCAGAACTTGCCGGTTTTATCATTGCCAAAGACTGCCGGGTTATAAAAACTTGATAATTTCGAGTCATAATTGTTGCAGACACCAGTTCATGATTGTTGCCAACGCCGGTTCATGATTGTTAATGACGCCGAGTTGCAGCCACAGGGTCATAATGATTGGTGACGCCGGGTCAACCTAGTTTGCTCAATCAGAGAATTTGAAAATCTTTCTTCGATAATAATATAATACATGTAGCCCCCAAGTCTTTGAGCAGAACAAAGTGGTGGCTTAAGACTTTGCTTCAATATAAATATCACAATCTTGAAGAAATCCAAGTTGTTCATCTCAATCACTAGTCAGAATTGAGTATTCCCCATATGTAGCCCCCAAGTGCCGGGTTGTCATGCTTGCAGTAACCTGGGACTTGTAATTTCCTAATGCTCATAAAAACTGCAACCAGTGTAGCCCCCAAGGGCCGGGTCATTATGCAATAATGAGCAGGGACTTTGTAAATATAATCATGTAATCTTTGAACAACAACGGTGTAGCCCCCAAGGGCCGGCTTAGTAAGATAATATTGGGCTGGGACTTTGATATATACTTCAATGAAAATAATATCATATGATGTAACCCCCATCATGGGGCTTGAATTCACGTCCACAAGGTTAAGTGCCTTGTGCTTTACCAACTGAGCAGTGGACCCTTCAATATAATGAATAAAAAGCTTTGTACCTTGAATTGTTTAACAGGAGCAATTGGTAGCCCCCAAGGGCCCGCTCATTATAATGTGATGAGTCGGGTCTTCAATAAGATGAACAAAGAATGACTTTGCATTTTTGATGTAATCTCAACTTAAATAATGTAGCCCCCAAGTGCCGGGTTGTAAGCCTGCAGCAACTCGGGACTATTCCTTCAATTGTAGAATAAAAACCATATCCATTGATAATATGACAGCCATTGCACTAAAGCGACTTTGAAAATCTTAATCATAATACTGGTTATTGATAACCATAATAAAATCCAGCCATGTTGGCGATTTGAAGAATTTAATAATATAGTCCAATGATTTATGAGCGCATGATTCCAATGGCGCAATCCAAATATGTACTGGCGACATATAGTCCAAAGCCAGGCTGGGTTAACAAACACCGGATAATTTCTCATCATATACTGGCGACTTATCGTCTTAAAGCCAGGCCGATTTAATAAACACCGGATAATTTATCATCATGCTTTATTCAACCTGTTTCTGCATACAACAAGTTTATAACCAACATATAACCTGTTTAGTGCCAGACGGGTCATAATGCCCAACATATAACCCAGGTTTATAACCAAGGCTGCACTTAAGAATAATCAAATATGAAATATATCATACCTGTGACATTGAATAACATCATTGGTTTACCAACTTTTTGTAGTAAAGGTAATAACCCAAATTTTGAGTACTGATAACTCCTTCCTTATTTTTCCGGTTTATGATAAACCGTATCGGGTTGTGATAAACACCGGATTAACCATATATAATGCTGGCGACTTATAGGCGAAACCAGACCAGGTTAATAATCGCCGGATCATAATTAGTCATGTACTGACAACTTGTAATTGAAAGTCAAGCCGGGTTAATGAACACCGGTTTACTCCATAATAATATGGTAACATAAAATCAAACCGGATTAACAATGTCGGTTTAAAAATCACAACAAAAATAAGTTATGTAAAAATACTTGAAGCAAAAGGCAATGATAAAACCGTTTGCAAGAAAGATGCTTTACTGAGCTGATCAGATGGTGTTACCAATGATAGCCCCACGGTGGGCGCCAACTGTTGTGGAATTAACACGTCAGATGTCCTTAGTGTCAGGACTTAGTCGCGAGGCCAACTCATCTATGTGGTAGCTTGAGAGGGGTTGAGCGGAATCGAGAGACGCAACACACAAGACGAGGATTTAGACAGCTTTGGGCCCCGGGAAACATCATCCGATAAAAACCCTACATGCTGTTTGAGGCTAGGTCTCATTATCATCATGAGGGAGTCACCGGTAAACCGGGTCTCCTCTAGTTGTGTCCAGCCCTAGAGATTATTGCTTCTTGCTTGTAGCTTGTCCCTCTTTGGGGAGCCCTGCCCCTCCTTATATATGTTGAAGGGGCGGTTTACATGACTAGTCCTAGTTGGATTAGGATTACTCTATTACAAGTGGAGTCCTAGTCTTGCGTCCTTCGTAGGAGAATAATCCTTATGCTTTCCTCATAAACCGGCCCACCATTAAACGTGAACCGGCCTTCTCGGCCATGGGCCTCGTCATCCATCTGACCCGCCCGCCGGGTTACGAATGAACCGCCAAGACCGGGCGGGTATCCCGTGAACCGCCAAGCTCCTGGCGGGTTACCAGTGAGTCGTCCAGTCCGGCCGGGTTATACTTCCGGCCGGTTTACGCCACGGGGCATATCCCCGACACTAGACCTCTTTGGTGTATCTATAAACCGGAGAGGTTGGTCCTTAGAAGGCCGATCACAATTACATTCATACCATCATAGGCTAGCTCCTAGGGTTTAGCCTCTACGATCTCGTGGTAGATCTACTCTTGTACTACCCATATCATCAATATTAATCAAGCAGGAAGTAGGGTTTTACCTCCACCGAGAGGGCCCAAACTTGGGTAAACACCTGTGTCCCTTACTTCTTGTTACCATCAGCCTCGACGCACAGATCGGGACCCCCTACCCGAGATCCGCCGGTTTTGACACCGACATTGGTGCTTTCATTGAGAGTTCCTCTGTGACGTCGCCGTCAGGCTCGATGGCTCCTTCGATCGTCATTGAAGATGCTACCCAGGGTGAGACTTTCCTCCTCTGACAAATCTTCATGTTCGGCGGCTTCACGCTGCGGGCCAATTCGCTTGGCCACTTGGAGTGGATCGATAGCTATGCCCCTGGCCCTCAAATCGGGTTCGGAAACCCGAACCACATGGCGGATACACGAGGAGACTTGATCTTCGGTGGATTTGGGCTAGCGCCGAACAGTCACGATGAGCACGGCTTAGACCTGCTGTCAGACGTTTCTTGGGATATCATCCCGGCAGAAGCCCTGGACCTAAATCCGGGACAGGCTGCGTTGCCTAAAGACGGCGGGCTGGACCCCGCCCCACAGGCCATACCCTCATCGGCGATGGAGCCGAACACAGGCTTCACTTTCAAGGAAACCGGTGACCCCGGGCCCCTGGACTCGTGTCCGGTTGTAGGCTCTAGTCCATGCGTCCCCGGGCCCGCCGATCTCGGTTTGGCTCCGGTGATGGAGTTCACCGCGGCAGACACCTTTCAGTACTCGCCCTTCGGCGACATACTAAACTCATTCAAAACCCTCTCTTTGACAGAGAATCTCGGGCCGAATTATGTCCGGCTCGAGTGGGAAGCAGGCAACGAAGACAGCCGTTGCCCACCCACCACTAGGGCTGCAAGAAAAGCTCGAGGCTCGTAAGCCACTCGAGATCGACTCTTTTTTGGCTCGACTCGAGATCGACTCGTAAATAAATGAACCGAGTTTGAACCCTTTATGTAGCTCGATGGAGAAACGAGCCGATCTTGAGCCAATATTGGCTCGCTCGATTTTAGCTCGATAGCTCGACATAATACCATTATGTTCAATGATTATGCCATGTATTAAATGAAAATGACATAATTTGTTACAATATATGATGTCCATGATTTTATCCATTTTAATAACTAGCAAACATGGTAGCTTAATTAAGTGTAGAGAAGATTTAGGTCTAATTATGGTACGTGATCGGCTATGTGTTAAATATCCTATTGCTTTTGGCAAAATTTCCCAGCATATGCACCTTCTTTTTCTTGTTTTTCGTCCATGAAGACCACCATCTATTTCTAGTTCGCCCAAGAGACAAAGATGTTCTCGGAGCTCTCCCAAGCACGACGAGATTGACGTACAAACTTGTGTCATGTTGTGTCCTTATCTAGTCTGAATAATCATCTTAGATTTATAATTTTTACCATTTTATTTAGCTCGAAACTAGCTCGAGATCGACTCGAGATCGGTACAAGCTGAGCACGAGTCATGTTCTACAGCTCGATCTTGAGCTTCACTCAGATTGAGCTCGCTCGAATTTTAATATGAGTTGAGCTGAGCCAACTCCAACTCGCTCGAACTCGACTCGTTTGTAGCCCTACCCACCACCCACTTCATAGCCATGGTTGATGATTTAACCAACGTGCTGGACTTCGACTCCGAAGACATTGACGGTATGGACGACGATGCAGGAGAAGACTCAGAATCTGTGAGGTGCCGGATTAACGCCTCGCCACACGACATATACATGGTGGATACGCCCAAGGAAGGCGACGGTGACAATCTGGAAGATAACACCCCTGGACAAAAACCAAAGTGATGACACAGACGCCGTTCCAAATCTGGCAATAGTAACAATATTAGCAAGAGCGCTAGAAGAATGGATACTCCGGTCAACCCCAATGGCAATAATGACCAAACAGAACCAGCGATGGAGCAGGACGAACCAGGTCACACCGAACATAGTCTGGGTCATACGCCCGAAGAAAACGATCCAGAGGGGCGAGTTCACCAATCCGGCCCAGGACAAGAAGACAGTTCGGACGATGACGCATACATCATTCCGGAAGAATGCGTGGAACAAGAGAACCTCCATAGAAAGCTTATGGCCACAGCGAGAAGTCTGAAGAAGCAGAAGCAATGGCTTAAAGCCGCATAGGAAACGCTCAATCGCAGATGGAACAAAGTGCTAGACACTGAAGAAAGATATGGCAATGATCGCCATACAAAGAGCTACCCAAAACGCAAGCTACTGCCAGAATTTGACGACAAGGCCGTTCCACCGAAGAACAACACGACCAACAGACCAGGAGTACCACCTCATAGCCACAATAAATCAGCTGCCGAAGACGCCCACGATCTACGTGGGCACCTGGAGAAGAAAGCCGGTGCAGCTAGGTCCATCTACGGATCTAAAGGAGACACCCCGGCGAGGAACTACGACCGTCAAAACAATTATGACAACCAAACACCAGTTCGGAATAAAGACCGAACACAACAATAGCCGACGGCATGCCATAGCACGTCCAGATACAGAGGGGCTGCTCACCCCATGTGCTTTACTGATGAAGTACTGGAGCATGAATTCCCACAGGGCTTTAAACCTATAAACATAGAGGCATACGACGGAACAACAGACCCAGGGCCTAGATCAAGGACTTTATCCTCCACATGCACATGGCTCGTGGAGATGACCTCCATGCCATCAAATACCTTCCCCTCAAACTAAAGGGATCGACCCGGCAATGGTTGAAAAGCCTCCCCGAAAATTCAATCGGCAGCTGGGAAGAACTAGAGGACGCTTTCAGGGCCAATTTTCAAGGGACTTATGTCCGGCCTCCGGATGCTGACAATTTAAGTCAGATAATCCAACAACCCGGAGAGTCTGCCCGCAAGCTTTGGAACAGATTCCTCACTAAGAAGAATCAAATCGTTGAGTGTCCGGATGCGAAGCCTTAGCGGCATTCAAGCACAGCATCCGGGATGAGTGGCTCGCCAGACACCTCGGCCAAGAAAAGCCAAGGACAATGGCAGCCCTAACAAGTCTTATGACCCACTTTTGTGTGGGAGAAGATAGCTGGCTCGCCCGTAAAGGCACCAACGACCCCAACACATCTGAAGTAAGGGATGGCAACGGGAAGCCACGGCATAATAAAAACAAATGCCAAAACAAGGAAGAGAGCCCGGACAACATAACGGTTAATGCCGGATTCCGAGGCTCTCGACCTAACCAGCAAAATAAGCAACCTAAAGGCAGTAAACAGGGACCATCCGGTCTGAACAGAGTTCTGGACAGACTATGCCAAATTCATGGCACCCCCGAAAAACCTGCGAACCACACGCACAGAGAGTGCTGGGTCTTCAAGCTGGCCGGAAAACTAAACGCCGAACACAAGGGAAGGGAAACACCAAGTGAAGACGAGGATGAACCTCACCAACCGAACACTGGGGGACAAAAAACATTCCCGCCAGAGGTTAAAACAGTGAACATGATCCACGCGACTCGTACATCCTTGGTAAGGCACGAACGCACCCATAAAGACGCACGCGATATAGAGCCCATCATACCCACACCTAACTACTAGATGTCTTGTTCGATCACCTGGATGGCCGAACTAGTACTCGGCGTGAAGGATCAAATGCCTTGGTGCATGACCCAATAATCGACGGATACCATCTCACTCACGTCCTCATGGACGATGGCAGCAGTCTGAATTTAATACATGAGGACACTGTCCGCAGGATGGGGATAGACTCATCCAGAATCAGCATGATTCGCACCACCTTTGAAGGGGTGATACCAGGCGTTGAAGCCTACAGCAAGGGCTCCGTCATACTTGAGGTAACATTCGGCTCTCCAGGTAACTCCAGAAGCGAAGAACTAGTCTTCATCATCGCACCCTTCCAAAGCAGCTATCAACCATTGCTTGGAAGAACGGCCTTCGCCCGCTTCAATGCATTGCCGCACTATGGCTACCTTACACTAAGATGCCCGGTCCACGCGGCGTGATCACCGTTAGCGGAACAGCGGAGCGCTTTTCGTGCGCAGAGGAATACGCGACGGCCCTAGCGGCCTCTAACAAAATTATTCCAGGTCGTTAAGACCACGGACACGGTTAGACGAGTCCGGCAGCCCACATTAAACCAGGGCATTGTATATGTAATCCTATAGTGGACACCAGGGGCTAATAATAAAGCCCCACACTCTCGGCTCAACCCTATTGGTAGGCCAGCATTTTACATTTTCCACTATCCATCGCACACTTACGTTGCACTCTTCTATGAGATCCCCTTTTTCTGCAGACAACGTTCACGCGATACCCTTCCAGGATGCGGCACAACGGAGACAAAGGCGCAGACGTGCAGCAGGGCCCCATTCAACAGGTTTCTTTTTAGATTAAGCCCCTGTGTAAACCTTTTATATTGCCTCTTGTTGTTTCATGATCCTGCGGGTTCCATACCCACAGAGGATACTGCCGTTTTTGGCATTACGCCACGACAGATTAATGCACGCACCTGGACATACAAGGTTTATAATAAATGGGCATTCTTGAGCTCATCATCTATTAGAAAGTCCGAATACCTTTGGGAGTGTTCGGCGTCACGAGTTTGGCCTTATATGCATCAGCTCCGAATCATGTCTTTGGTCAAATGTTGGGATTTCCCGGCTCCTAGGTTTGCCGCCTTACATTCTGTTATAATCAGCTAAGGTGGCCAAAGGAGAACTACTGTGATTGTGCCCTCGTTATTCCGGATGAGCAGCTCAGTAGAGAAAGCCGAAAAATGACCGTCATGATACAACGAGAGACTGATCAACCACTTGACGACTCAACGGAATCTCTAGGATTCCTCCGCATTAACGAAGGGCCATTTCCCGGCCAGGTACATACACGCCCGTATTCGGATGCACGCGATGGTACCAGGGGCTACATAGTAGTCCCAATATTAGAATCCCGAGGCCAAGCGAAAGTGTTACATCTATTTAGTCCGGTTGCCTAGTTCGACGTGCGATCACCTCCTTGCCGGATCAAGACGGGATAAAGAGTGATCAGGCACATTTTTTGTGGTGAACACCCCCGCATTGTATGCGTGGGGGCTGAAGCCAACGACTGCTATCTTTCAGATTACACACACACACACAGATATATATATATATATATATATATATAAACGGCCGCACAGGGGACACAATCATATTTTCAGACATAAATTATAAATATAACCTTCTAATCAAAATGTTTTTACAATAATTTGAATCATCACTCGAAGAGGAGATTCTTCGGGCACTGCGCCTCTATCAGGCGGGCACCCTCCGTGACCTGCGCCAAGTAGTGCCCGGCCGGATATTGACCCCCTACCAGATCCTGAGACGCTACCATAGTGGCATCCATATCCGTCCAATACGCTTTAACGCGTGCAAGGGCCATCCGCGCACCCTCTATGCATGCTGACCTCCTCATGGCATCGATCCGGGGCACGGCCCCAAGGAAATGTTGCACTAAATCAAAGTAGCTGTCCGGCTTAGGCTCCTTCGGCCAAAGATGATCTATTATAGACCGCATCGTAAGCCTGGACAGCGTGTGAAGCTCCGCCACAGCAGCCATCTTATCACTTAACGGCAGCTGGCGGGTGGGAGCATGGAACTGCGACCAAAAAAAGCTTCTCCACCTCCTTTTCACCCTGATCTTAGAAGAACTCCATAGCATCAGCCGTACTCTTCGCCAGGTCCGCATATGCGTCCGGCGAGCTCCAGCGTCCATCAAGGGGAGCGTACTTCGGATCGAAGAACTTTGTCCGCAACAAATAGGAGCCTCCAGCCGTGATTTTTCCGGCCTGTTGAAGCTCCTCCCGCGCACCCCTGAGCTCGGTCCGTATTTCCTTGGTGGCATTCAGCGCCTTGCTCAGGTCAGCCGATTTATCTTCATGCTCCTTCTTCAGGAGCTCATACCGGTCAACGGCATGTTTTAACTCGATAGTCATTTCGGTTATCTTTTCCTCGCTTCGGCGATGAGTTGCCTGTTCGGCTCTCAATTCCTCGGCCGCCTTTAGGGCAGCCGCATTGCTCACCCGAGCTTGTTCCTTGCCTAAAGCAAGTTCAGCCCTTAGGACCTCCACGGCAGCAGCACCATCTGCAGTCCGAACAAATTACAATAATACATGCCACCTTAATATTTTCCTATGCAATGGGAGAC
The DNA here is from genome assembly GCA_963921465.1 of Triticum timopheevii. NCBI lineage: Eukaryota > Viridiplantae > Streptophyta > Magnoliopsida > Poales > Poaceae > Triticum > Triticum timopheevii. The sequence continues at coordinate 257,085,902 of OY997268.1, forward strand.
AGGGCACATACCTTGTGATGTATCCAGCCGCTCATTCATCAGAGTAATATCAGCATCAACCGACCCAATTTACCTCGATAGTTCGGCAACTTCAACGGACGGGCCGGTGGCCGGACCCACAGGTACCTGCACACGTTTACAGCACTATCATTGGTTTATGATCCCCCGTTTGCCGCCTAGGGCGGGCAACCAGAGTCTCAGGGGCTGCTATCTATATGGAGCACACCTAGCGCGTGCCTTACAACCAAAGAAATAGTGAGTTTTCCATTACATACCTCAAAGCCTCTAAGCAGGCTTGTGAATGCTTCATTCAAACCACTTGTAGCGGATGAAATTTTCTTGACCGCGCTCATTAATGAGCGGTGCTCCTCTGAGAGCGCGGCTCGCTCCAGTAAGCCCGTCAGTACGTCCGGACTTAGGGCGGCTGATGCATTGGCTTCCGGCCTTGGCGGATCCGAGCTCCTCCATGACGACACCTCGGTGTCGCCCGTGTCAACAACCGGAGAGGCGGGTGGGGTCTCGCTCTCCATCATCTCCGGAGGAAGGTCGCCCGAAGACGATCCCTGTTGAGAAGAGCTGCCAGCCGGACTGCAAAAAGTTGTGTCCTGGTCATTGATCCAGGAGAAGTACAATACCTTTAAGTTAATGATTGACTTACGACTCGTTGGAGGGCTGGCCCGTTGGAGGGCAGGATGCGGTGACGGTGCCTGTCGGGGCAAGGACGCCTGGGGAACCCTTTTCCCCCAATTTGGGCATCTCTGCCTCCAAATCTTCGGAGGCAGCCCTCTTCTTCCCGCGTGGGGAGGCGGCCTCGACCTCTCCTCCCCGACTATCCCCGGTTCGGATACTTAGTGTGTGGGGTTCGTATCTCTCATCCTTCCCCTTGTCTTTCCCCGAGGGCATTCTGCTGAGTATCCGGTCGAGCATCTTGGCCACGATAGGGGCGGGCAAGCCTTCGGGAAGTGGCGCGGACACCTGATTCTCTCCGCCTTGCTGAGCCATTCCTGGACGCGGATGATGTTCAGAATAAACAATCTTGACAAATACAAAACAGGGTGTCCGGTATCAAGGCTACTTACTTGAGTATCTAGGCGATTGCAGCTTAGGCCCGCATCCTCGGTGGTACCCAGACATGTCACCTTCCGTCCGAAGAATAATTTGCACATCTCTTCGAGCTTTAAGCTAAAGAAGTGCTTCACAGTCCGCGGACACTCCGGATTGAACTCCCACATCCGAAGAGGCCGGCGCTGGCATGGCAACATCCGCCGAATTAACATCACTTGCATTACGCTGACAAGGTTGATATCCCTCTCGAGAAGCTCCCAGATGCGGTTCTGCAGTATTTGTACGTCGTCCGCGGGCCCCCAATTACGTCCCATGTCTGTCCAGGACGCCAACTGTGACGGGGGGCTTGAGCGGAAATCGGGGGCGGCTACCCACTTTGTGCCCCTTGGGGCTGTAGCATAAAACCACCTCCGCTGCCATACGTCAGATACTTCCGGGAAAGAACCCTCCGGCCATGGGGCATCGGCGTTTCTGCTTATTACAGCACCTCTGCACTCCACGTGTCGCCCCTCGATCATCTTCGGCTTCACATTGAAGGTCTTGATCCATAAGCCGAAGTGTGGCATGACATGGAGAAAAGCCTCGCACACGATAATGAACGACGAGATATGGAGGCTAGCATCTGGAGCCAGATCATGAAAATCCAGCCCATAATAGAACATGAGCCCCCTCACGAAGGGATGGATGGTGAAACCCAAACCGCGCAGGAAGTGTGCGACAAAAACAACACAATCATTGGGCTCCGGCGTGGGGATAACTTGCCCTGGAGCAAGAAGCCTGTGCTGGATATCAGCGGTTAGGTATCCGACCTCCCTATGCTTCGCAATGTCCTTCTCCTTGATCAAGGAGGCGACCCACTGGCCTTGAGGATCAGATCCGGACATATTGGCAGATTCCGGAGGGGTGGAGCTTAGGTTTTGGGTGTTAGAGCTCGAGGTGCGAGAAGGCGCGATGAAGGTAAAGAAAGAGGTGTAGGTCCCGACCCCTTTATAAAGAGGGTGAATATCAAGAGTCCCCGGTGTGACCGTTTGACGTTTATCTAAAAACACATGGGGTAATACCAACGGACGTCGCGGGGTCACGCACGCTCATATTGATGGAAAATCCCGTAATAAAAGGGGCACGATCTCTGCCTCGACGGGATGTGCCAATAAAACTGCCTCGTAACGTGAGTCGTTGTGGGGTAGGATACATCAGTTCACATTGGACCGAGCCACGATACGAGAGCACGATGCACGAAGATTGCTAGCAAATCAGATCTATACCATACGAAGATCGTCCTGCGGATCCGGACACGGTCTACGTGTTCGATAACCACTTTCGAGTATTCGGAGGAGGAACCCGCCTTGCAATGCCGAAGACAATACTGCGCACCGGACTCATCGTCATTGAAGCCTGGTTCGGGGGCTACTAAGGTAGTCCTGGATTAGGGGGTATCCGGACAGCCGGACTGTGTACAATGTCTGGACTATTGAAGCGTGAAGATATAAGACTCAAGACATTGGCCTGTGTCCGGATGGGACTTTCCTTGGCGTGGAAGGCAATCTTGGCGATCCGGATATCATATTTCCTTCCTTGTAACCGACTCCATGTAAACCCTAGCCCTCTTTGGTGTCTGTATAAACCGGAGAGGTTGGTCCTTAGAAGGCCGATCACAATTACATTCATACCATCATAGGCTAGCTCCTAGGGTTTAGCCTCTACGATCTCTTGGTAGATCTACTCTTGTACTACCCATATCAACAATATTAATCAAGCAGGAAGTAGGGTTTTACCTCCACCGAGAGGGCCCGAACCTGGGTAAACACCTGTGTCCCTTACTTCTTGTTACCATCAGCCTTGACGCACAGATCGGGACCCCCTACCCGAGATCCGCCGGTTTTGACACCGACAACGGGCCTCGCTCCCGTCCCCGATAAAGTGAAGGGACACCTAAGCCTCGCATTAAATGCACTTTGTCATGTAATACCAGCGACAAGCTCACAACGCTGTAGCACTTTCCACCTCCTGTGTGCCACTGTGGCAGCCCCTTTCGCCTATAAAAGGAGGCCCATGGCGCACTGCAAAAGGATTCGGCTCTTTCGAACCTGGCAGCACCCAGAGCTAGTTCAAGAGCTCAAGAACACTAAATACATCCACCAAAGCAGGATCATAGGGTTATAGGCATCTTTGCGGCCCAAACCTGGGTAAATCCCCTTTGTGCTTTCTACTAGTCCCGCTCTTCTCATGATCCCCACGCCCCGCCACCGTAGTAGGGATTCCAGTCATCCCATAGGTGTTGTTTCCCACCGACATCTTTGCCGCGCCAGGTAGGGGGCGAGCAATTGTGAGAATCTGGTCTAGCAGCTGACCTAGCTGTTCTTCATCACCATGGCTCCTAAGAAGAAGACGACCACAACGATCGGTTCATCTGGGACCGGGTTGCCAGTACCGGTGAGGACCAGTAGCAGGCTAGTCGCGGAGAGAACCCATGGCGCGTCCCGCGAACATCCACATCACCCTGGCGGTCCGGGCCTAGCGAGTGGCGTCGTTCGCACGCCAGGCGACGAGCCACCAGTCGCGGGCTCTAGAGACGGAGTCGGGCCCCCCGCAGGCAGCGCGGGGCCCTCCAGGGGCGCCGCCATCCCGCCAGACGGCGGCACGACAACCTCCAAGACGCCAATGCCGGCGCCCACGACGCGCTCTTCTCAGGTTGTACGTGATGAGCAGTGTCACCCTACCGGTGATCCTGCGCGCCACCCTGGGAAGAGTCCCGTGCGCCCATCACATGATGAGGAGGACCAGCATGCGCGCCGAGGTGCTGACGAAGGTGGCGAATGGCTGCGGGGCCAGGACGCAGCTCCTTCTAACGTAGTTAGAAGTCGAGGCGCATCGCTCCGCCGGGCCACCGTCCGAAGCCTCGTCGGCATCGCCAACAACGATGAGTTGCGGCCGGCGGGACCCAGAGGCCGTCGCTCCGCCGGGCCACCACATGCCAGCGAAGGCTGTGCCGGAGGCGATGTGGCCACGGTGCACTCCGCTCCTCCAACCCGGCCACCCCGGGCGTCGGTCCGTCATGACGACGCTCACGATGATATCTCCATCACGTCGTCCGACCCGCGAACCAACCGCGATTAGTGTCAAGTCCTTCAGGAGCAGGTTCATGAGGACGGTTGAACTACCATCGAGCGCCGACGTGACGCGCACCACCAGTTGGACAGGAGGGCAGGGCCCGTTACGGACCACCCAGCGTTGGGGGGCTACGGTGGCCTACCCTACGAGGTGGGTTGTCCAGCTTTCACCCATGAGCTGCAGCAGTTCCAGTGGCCCTCCCACCGTACGTTCAAGCCCGACGTTGGCGAGAAGTACAATGGCAAGACTCACTCGTCAGAGTTCCTCAGCATCTACACCATTGCAATGCAAGCTGCTGGGGCCCGCGATGATAAGGTGCTTGCCAACTACTTCCCGTTGGCATTCAATCCCAATGTTATGTCATGGTTGATGCACTTGCCGGTGGATTCCATCTCTTCTTGGGCTGATCTGTGCCATGAGTTTGTTGGTGCCTTTACCGGAGGTCACCAAGCTCATGGCCAGGCGAGTGATTTACACATCATCCCCCGGAAGGAAGGAGAAAACTTGTGCAAGTACATACAAAGGTTCAGCCGCGTGCAGTACAACATCCCTGATGTTCATCCCGCCGCCGTGATCAGTGTGTTCCACCAAAATGTGCGCAACCGCAAGATGTGTGAAGAGTTGGCGATGAACAAGGTCAGGGATGTGGCCGAGCTTTATTTCCTTGCCGATCGATGCGCTCGTGCTGAAGAGGGAAGGAAGTAACCCGGTGAAGATGCCGGCACGGAAACCGACTCCACTGGCGACACCGCCACCCCCGCGAAGAAGGGCCGGCGCCATAACAGGAAGCGCAAGGGCAAAGCCGTGCTTGCCGTTGAGGGATCCGATGACACCGGCGCCACCAAGAAGACCAAGACGAGTGACCCCGGCAAGGAGGTTGCCAGGTGTGTCGCTTGCCGGGCCTTGGCAGCCACCGACAAGCCAGGAGGCTCCGACAAGCAGTATTGCAAGATCCACCGCACCAAGGGCCATGACCTCCAAAACTGCCGGCAGGTAGAGCTGCTCGTCGAGAAGCAGAAAGACGAGTATGAGTGGCAGGACAAGGAGAAAGGCCCAGATGGTGCCGAGGTATCCGGCAAGAAACGTGGCGGCCAAGGAGGCCGCCGTGGCAAGGATAATCAGCAGGAGAGGCCCGCCCGAGGACACAACAAGAAGCAGGAAGACGATGATCATGAAGAGGACGATGAGTCCGGCGACCACGAGTTTCAGAAAGCCACAGAGGCCATGTGCGTCGATGGTGGTGCCTCGCTGCATACGTCCCACCACCAACTCAAGCAGTGGGCGCGTGAGATCACGGCGGTGGAGCCATTGTTTGACGTACGGAAGCCGCTGAAATGGTCCATCATGCCCATCATCTTCGACACCGAGGACCACCCTGACCGCACTACTGTGGTTGGGTGCTTTCCATTGTTGGTTTCACCAACAATCCGCAACCTCATGGTGACAAAGATGTTGGTTGACGGCGGGGACGGCCTGAACTTGATCTCGCCTGTTGTGGTCAAAAGGCTGCAGATCCCCGATGGAGACCTCGAGGAGACAGGCACGTGCCAAGGGGTTAACCCGGGGAGGAGCTAGCCAAAGGGAAAGGTCATGCTACCCGTGACATTCGGAGGCGAGTTGAACCACAGGACGGAAAGGATTGTTTTCGATGTAGCCGAGATCCCCTTGCCTTACAACGGTATCCTCAGCCGCCCGGCACTAGCCAAGTTCATGGCGGCTTCACATTACGCCTACAACATGTTGAAGATGCCCGGATCGATGAACATCATCGCCGTCCCCTCCGACAAGAAAGATGCGTTGATCTGCGCCGACCAACTCTACCGAGAGGCAGTTGCAGCAGCTGCCGCTAAGGCACCTGCTCCTGCCGACGGAGTTCCGAGGAGGAAGAAGACCGGCGAGACCCCTCGCACCCACTTCGACAAGCGCACCTCTTCGGGGTGTTGCGCTCCCATTGAGGACGTGCCAGAGAGCTCTGTCGGCAAGAGAAAGAAGTCCAGAGCCACACAACCAGCGACCAAGAAGGTGCCCGTCAAGGAGGATGGCACGGGGGGAGCTTTTACCATAAGCTCCACCCTCGACGGCAAATAGGAAAGCGATCTCGTCACCTTCCTACGGGCGAATGTCGATGTGTTTGCATGGCAAGCCTCCGATATCCCCGACATTCCCAGGGAGGTGATTGAGAACCACCTTGTTTTCTGTCCTCATGCGCAGCCCGTCAAGCAGAAGGTTAGGAAGCAAGCTCTGGAGAGGCAGGAGTTCATCACGGAGGATATCATAAAGCTAGAGGCGGCAGGTTTGGTGAGAGGAGTACTCCATCCGACGTGGTTGGCCAATCTGGTAGTAGTGCGCAAGGCAAATGGGAAGTGGAGGTTGTGTATTGATTACACAGACATCAATAAGGCCTGTCCAAAGGATCCCTTCCCGTTACCGCACATCGACCAGATTGTTGACTCCATGGCTGGGTGTGACCTGTTATCATTCCTTGACGCCTACTCGGGATACCACCAGATCTTCATGACAAAAGAAGACAAGGAAAAGACAACATTCATAACCCCATGTGGTACGTATTGCTTTTTACGGATGCCTTTCAGGTTGAAAAGTGCTGGCTCAACCTTTGCAAGAGCAGTCCAATTTGGTTTTGAACCCCAGCTACGTAGAAATATGGAAGCTTATATGGATGACATAGTGGTCAAAACCAAGGTCAAAGCAACACTTGTACAAGATCAGGAGGAAACATTAGGAGACCTGTGCAAGATCAACCTCCAGTTGAACCCTGAGCAGTATGTCTTCGGTGTCCCATCCGGCAAGCTTCTCGGGTTCTTTGTGTCACAATGCGCGATTGAGGCAAACCCAGACAAGATCAGGGCCATCGAGCAGATTGAGGCGCCCAAGCGGATCAAGGACGTGCATCGGCTCACTGGCTGCGTTGCCGCCATGAGCAGATTCATCTCCAAATCCGCGGAGCGTGCCCTCCCCTTTTTCAAGATCGTAAAGAAGACGGGCCCAGTGGAGTGGACCCCAGAGGCCGAGGCGGCATTGCAAGACTTAAAGAAGTACCTCTCCTCTGCCCCGGTGCTGGTTGCACCCAAACCACAAGAACTGTTGCCGCTATATCTAGCGTCAACAAACCAAATGGTTAGTGCCGCATTGGTGGCATAGAGAGAGGTCGATGAGGAGACAGCAGCAGCGACAGAGTCAACGGTTGGCGGGCCAGAACCCTCCCCGGCATGGCTCGGTCCCGGCAAGACTGAGGTGCCTGCAGGGCTCGGTCCCGGCAAGACTGGCGCCAGTACGACAGGACCCGCACGACCAGGTGAAGTGGCGCGAAGGAAGAAGATAGTGCAGCACCCGGTTTACTTTGTCAGCTCCCTCTTGCAGGGAGCTAGGTCGAGGTATTCAGGTGTGCAAAAATTGCTCTTTGGCCTCCTTATGGCCTCGAGGAAGCTGCGCCACTACTTCCAAGCGCACGAGATCACCATGGTTATCCGCCCTTCGTTGCAATGGATACTGCATAACCCAGATGCGACGGGAAGGATCGTGGAATGGGCCCTGGAGCTTTCAAGTTTTGGCCTAAAGTTTGAAAGTACCTCGACGATCCAGAGCAGAGTCTTGGCGGAGTTTGTGGCAGAATGGACCTCGACGCCTGATGAAGAGGTACAGGAGACTACACTCTCCGGCGAGGAAACAAGCAGCAACTGTATCATGTACTTTGATGGGGCCTTTTCGCTACAAGGCGCCGGTGCTAGTGTGCTGCTTGTCGCAACCACCGGAGAGCACCTCAAGTATGTCATCCAAATGCACTTTCCCTAGGAGATGTCAACCAACAACACCGCCGAGTATGAGGGTTTGCTTGCCGGTCTCAGGATCGCGGCGGACCTCGGAGTTAAAAAGCTCATCGTCAGGGACGACTCGCAACTCGTCGTCAGGAAGGTAAACAAAGATTATCAAAGCCCGTTGATGGAAGCTTACATAAATGAGGTGAGGAAACTGGATGAGCGCTTTGACGGTATACAAGCGGAGCATGTCCCTCGGACGGAGAACGACATCGCCGACTACCTGTCAAAGGGCGCTGCCCTCAAGCTACCTGTGGAACCAGGTACTTTTGTGCTTCAGTTAACTCAATCATCCGTCGAGCCGTCGACCCGGAAGAACAAGCGAAGGAAGCAAGGCTCCAGCAAGTACTTTCCCACCGAGCTCCCCGGAGCCGCCGGCGAAGATGTTGCCGTGTATGTCGATCCTGTCGCGGGACAACCGACTCCGGCAGGACCTCAGGTCATGGACGTGGAGACGGCCGCTCCCGTGGCAGAAGAGATGCCTTTGGTCCTTGTCGTCGAGCCATAGGCTCCCGCATGGGTGCAACACACCATCTGATTCCTTCAAAAAGGAGAGCTTCCTAAGGAGCAGGAAGAGGTAGAAAGAGTAGCCCGCCGGTCTGCTCTGTACCAATTCGTTGATAACGTATTGTACAGAAAAAGACCGAATGGGGTGAAATTGAAGTGCATCTCCCGGGAGGAAGGACTAAAGCTGTTGGCAGATATACATGGAGGCATATGTCGCTCCCACATAGGGTCAAGGGCCCTTCCGGCAAGGCTTTCCATCAAGGTTTCTTCTGGCTCACCGCCCTCCAGGATGTGACGGCACTAGTAACCAAGTATGAAGCGTGCCAGTTCCATTCGAAGAAGCTTCATCAACCAGCTCAAGCCCTTCAAACTATCCCTCTCTCCTGGCCCTTCTCGATATGGGGCTCGACATATTGGGCCCCTTATCCCGTGCTGTCGGGGGCTGTGAGTACTTGTACGTCGCAATCGACAAGTTCACAAAGTGGCCACAGGAGGAAGTAGTGAGGAAGGTGATGGCGCAGTTAGCAATCAAGTTCTTCAAGGGACTAGTGTGCCGTTTTGGGATACCCAACAGGATCATCACCGACAATGGCACACAGTTCACAAGCCACGCCTTCATGCAACACATTGAGGATCTCGGCAACAGGGTCTGTTTTGACTCTGTGGCACATCCACGGAGCAACGGCCAAGCGGAGAGAGCAAATGCTGAAGTCCTGTGAGGCTTAAGAACGAAGACTTTTGATAGGCTGCGCAATAATGGAAGATGCTGGATTGATGAGTTGCCGGCGATTCTTTGGTCGATCAGAACGACGCCAAATCGAGCCACCGGCCAGACACCCTTTGCCCTGGTCTACGGGGCAGAAGCAGTTCTTCCCATGGAACTCATATACGGGTCACCTCGACTGCTCGCTTATCATGAGCTTGAGCAAGAGCGACTGCGGCAAGATGATGTAACGCTCCTTGAGGAAGATCGTCTCTGGACGGCTGTGAGAGCAGCACGCTACCAACAAGCCTTGCGCCGCTATCATAGCCGCAAGGTCCATGCCCGGAGCCTTGAGGAAGGCGACCTTGTTCTTCGGCACGTTCAGTCGGCCAAGAATTCCAACAAGTTGACTCAAAAGTGGGAAGTCCCTTATCGGGTAACACGAGTCACGAGGCCCGACGCAGTCCGCCTGGAGACCGAAGATGTCGTTCCAGTGAGTAACTCCTGGAACATCAAGCATCTTTGCAAGTTTTACCCATAAGGCGCGGCTGCCAGGCCTCCCGGCAAGCCGCCCTTTTGTACAAGCCTTGCTGGCAGGGCATGTAACCCTTTGTACAAAGCCAGGTGCAGACCCTGAGCACTAATAAAACAAAGCGCTGGCGCCCTAAGTTATAGCATGCATGCTAGGTCGAGTCTCCTCCTTGATTAGGGTTGATAGTGCTTGGCGGCGGCTAACCCCTAGCTTACAAGTCGAGTGTGCATCTCTCTATTTCTTCCCTGACCTTTTTGGTTCGCAGGACACGTAAGTATTTCTGCCGAGCTGTTTGGAAGAGAGGAACGGACCGGTGCCCCGACCCCGGCAAGCCAAGGTTGCCGGGGGCTGCAAGTACAAGGATCCGTCCGCGGCAAGCCATGGTTGCCAGGGGCTGCAGATCCAGATAAGTTCTCTATCCTCTGTCATGGATTTCGTTATGGACTGGGATACGTGAAAACTCGTTTTATTTCTAGGCTATCGTGCTCCCCTTTTTGGGCACCCAAGGAACATCCCCTGGGTCTGAGTTTCGTCGTAGCCGCGGCAGCAAAGAAGAGAAATGAGGAGCCTATGCCCACCTCATCCCTGCCTCTGCCAAGGGAGTGAGAAAGGTCGAGCGAATTGGGGGGACGGCAAGGCCTGTTGCCCGGCGAAAAATGTTTGTCTTAAAAAAATAACGAGGATTCACTCCTTGTCGTGGGTTCCACCCGCGAACGAAAAACCCAGCAAACATCCCTTTTTCATTAAAAAAACATCCCGTACAGGTACAGTTCATACGAAATGAAAAACATGAGCAAGGGGATTACAAGTTCTAAAGTTAACAAAGGCCCGAAGGCTTACAAGACTTAAAAGAGATAAGGTGCCTGTAACCCCTTTCTTGTCCCTCTCCTCATGGAATGAATCAAGAAAGCAGAAGGGAAAAAGGGGCGCCTAGGCAAGCTACGGGTGGCAGAAGACACCAAGAAAATATCTCGGCGGCCGTCCAGAGGCTGGATGGTGATGGCGGCACCGGAGGAAGAGCTGGAAGACGAGGCGGCGGGACGTCAATACGCGACGAAGGCATCGGGGCGCGCGTACTCCGACTTACGGCCTGGCCGCCCGCCCGCTTCCTCTTCTGCAGCCTCCCAATGCCAACTGCCCAAGGAGACGACCCCGAGAAGTTCAAGGAGTCGGCGACACGAATGATGGGGTCGTCGGTGCCGCCCGGAGTGGCGCCCGACGCCTAGTCGGACCCGTCATCCTGCCGCCCGCTGCCCTTTTTGTCGCTACCGTTGTTCTCCTCGCCACTCTCACTTGAGGAGGAATCTTCGTCGTCAGAAGAGCTCTCCATGTAGCACCTCACGGGAGTCCCGAAATACCCGAAGATCTTGACACAGAGGAGGCCACCCTCCATTAGTTTGAAATGGAGAGTGAGCCCATCCGTCAAGCTGCGGATGCGAGCAAAGGTCTTCCACCCTCGGCGGAGATACATGACGTGAGGGGCGGGGAACTCGATGTCGGCCCACGTGCCGCTGTTTCCACAACCCCTCATGTGCAGCCGCAAGGCCTGCGACGGATCCAGCTCCATCTCTCGTGTGAATGGAGTCGGAAGATGAAGAAGACGGCGTGGCGGCTGGCGCAACCTGATGAAGAACTCGCAAGGGTTGTCCCTAACGTGGCCCTCCACCGGAGGAGGGGCCACTGGCGGAGGCGAAGCCGATCTGCCGCCCCGTCCTCCTCTCCCTCAAGCGCCACGGCGGCCTTGACCTCGCCCCCTCCCCCTCCCTCTAACAGGCGGCTCCACCACCACGAGCTCTGGGGGAGGAGCGATGTGTTGTCGAGCCGAGACCCTCGCCGTCACTGATGAAGCGTCGCCACGCCCCCTCGCCGTGGCAGAAGAAAGGAGGAAGTAGGAATGGAGAGAGGCAGATGGCGAAAGGTTGAGAGGCACCGTTCCTCCCGCTCCCCTCTTTATAAAGGGGCGGGGGCGAGGCTCGGCCGCCCTCTCCCGGCCAATCCGGCCCGTTGAGGTGACAACAAGTGGGGCCATCGACCGCCCTCCCCACTCCATTGAAGGCGCGTGGGAATCGACCCACGCACGCGCACGACTTCCCACATCCCGCGCGCCTGTCATTCGCCCTGCATCGTGCATGCAGCGAACGTGGCGCAATGGATAGGCGTAGTGGGACGCGTAGAGCGACGGTTCCCAAGCGAGAGCAGTAAATGAGCAGCGGCCCTGCAGTCTCAAAGAGACATGCTAGCCGCCTCTTTACTGTCCACCACGGGATGACGCCAGCATGCTTCCGTCATACACGCGCACGACCCCCATGTCGCGCTTTCAATGCAGGTCATGGGGAAACGCAGCGGACGGAACAGTTACTGCCGTAAAAATCCGCCCCAACTGCCCGCGCACCATTCTGGGCCTGGTCCAACAATGTGCTGCACTTATGTATGGCCCAGTCCCGAGGGCTCCTGTCGGTGTACAAAAGTAGGGGCTCTGCTTTTGACCCCTTTACTTGTGCACGGGCAGTCAGAGCCATCCGCCACGGCCATGCATAACAGGGCAGGAAAGGGAAGCCGGAGAGAAGCCAACGGCACAAGACAAACAAAGCAACGACAAGGACCAAGGCCACAAAGATCGGATGGACGAAGCAGGTTTCCCCGGCAAGGACCCTTGCCGGGGTAGCTCGCCCACACCAGCTGAGCGAGCCACCTTTGAGCCCACCAACACTAAAAAAACGCATTGGGACAGGGCTCGGGAGGCACCTCCGTGGTGGCATGCAGATCTTTGTGAAGACAAAGAATAGTCAAGATCAAATGAGGATAGGAAGGCAACAGTCCTCGACAAGGGTTCTTACCGAGGAAGCCCATGAGACCCCCGGCAAGGTCCTTGCCGGGGATGACGGCGTGCCGCGGCAAGACCCTTGCCGGGGCACCTGGCAAGGGCCTCGCCAAGCGCGCCAGCAGGGCCACTGCCAGGCCCACGCCAGCCAAGTCTCCGCCGCTGTTCGCATGCAGCTGCCGACCCAACCAGCTGGGCAGGCACCTGCGTGGCAACATGCAGCCCTTCATGGAGGCTCCACCACCGCGCCACCTCAGCTGCCTGCCTGCCTACATGGCACTGCATGCATCGCTGGCCAGGGCACGTGACAAAGCAAGGAGGAGCGGCAATGGACGGGACGGGCCTTGCTCCCGTCCTCGATAAAGTGAAGGGACACCTATGCCTCGCATTAAATGCACTTTATCCTGTAATACCAGCAATAAGCTTACAATGCTGTAGCACTATCCCCCTCCTGTGTGCCACTGTGGCAGCCCCTTTCGCCTATAAAAGGAGGCCCATGGCGCACTCGAAAATGATTCGGCTCTTTCGAACCTGGCAGCACCCAGAGCTAGTCCAAGAGCTCAAGAACACTAAATACATCCACCAAAGCAGGATCGTAGGGTTTTACACATCTTTGCGGCCCGAACCTGGGTAAATCCCCTTTGTGCTGTCTACTAGTCCCGCTCTTCTCACGATCCCCGCGCCCCGCAGCCGTAGTAGGGATTCCAGTGATCCCATAGGTGTCGTTTCCCACCAACACACTATAAGGCCCAAACCTGGCCCACTGCTACGTCTTGAGCTTGCGTTGGTTTTCCTTGAAGAGGAAAGGGTGATGCAGCAATAGTAGCGTAAGTATTTCCATCAGTTTTCGAGAACCAAGGTATCAATCTAGTAGGAGGCTCCTCAAAAGTCCCACGCACCTACACAAACAAACAAGAACCTCACAACCAATGCAATAAAGGGGTTGTCAATCCCTTCACAACCACTTGTGAAAGTGAGATCTAATAGAGATAATATGATAAGATAGATATTTTTGGTATTTTTATGATATAGATTGGAAAGTAAAAGATGCAAATAAAAGTAGATGGAAAACTTATATGATAAAAGATAGACCCGGGGGCCATAGGTTTCACTAGTGGCTTCTCTCAAGATAACATAAGTATTACGATGGGTGAACAAATTACTGTCGAGCAATTGATAGAAAAGCGCATAGTTATGAGATTATCTAGGCATGATCATGTATATAGGCATCACTTCCGTGACAAGTAGATCGAAACGATTCTGCATCTACTACTATTACTCCACACATCGACCGACTCCTGCGTGCATCTAGAGTATTAAGTTCATAAGAATAGAGTAACGCATTATGAAAGATGACATGATGTAGAGGGATAAACTCATGCAATATGATATAAACCCCATCTTTTGATCCTCGATGGCAACAATACAATACGTGCCTTGCTGCCCCTTCTGTCACTGGGAAAGGACACCGCAATCTTGAACCCAAAGCTAAGCACTTCTCCCATTGCAAGAAAGATCAATCTAGTAGGCCAAACCGAACTGATAATTCGAAGAGACTTGCCAAGATAACCAATCATACATAAAATAATTCAAAGGAGATTCAAATATTTCTCATAGATAAAATTTATCATAAACCCACAATTCATCGGATCTCGACAAACACACTGCAAAAAGATTTACATCGAATAGATCTCCAAGAAGATCAAGGAGAAATTTGTATTGAGATTCAAAGAGAAAGAAGATGCCATCTAGCTAATAACTATGGACCCGAAGGTCTGTGGTAAACTACTCACAACTCATAGGAGAGGCCTTGGAGATGATGTAGAGGCCCACAGTGGTCGATTCCCCCTCCGGCGGAGCGCCAACGAAGGCTCCAAGATGGGATCTCGCGCATACAGAAGGTTGCGGTGGTGGAAATAGTTTTTCGTGGTGGTCCTGGATGTTTTCGGGGTACGTGGATATATATAGGAGGAAGAAGTAGGTCGGTGGACGGTCGAGGGGCCCACGAGGGTGGGGGGCGCGCCCATCCCTAGGGGGCGTGACGGGCACCCTCGTGGCCGCCTCCTATGTTGCTTGACGTCCACCCCAAGTCCCCTGGATTGCATTTGTTCCAAAAAGATCGCTCCCGAAGGTTTCATTCTGTTTGGACTCCGTTTGATATTCCTTTTCTTCGAAACACTGAAATAGGCAAAAAAACAACAATTCGGGCTGGGCCTCCGGTTTGTAGGTTAGTCCCAAAAATGATATAAAAGTGTAAAGTAAAGCCCATAAACATCCAAAATGGGTAAGATAATAGCATGGAACAATAAAAAATTATAGATACGTTGGAGACGTATCAAGCATCCCCAAGCTTAATTCCTGCTCGTCCTTGAGTAGGTAAATGATAAAAACAAAAAAAAATATGTGGAATGCTACCTAGCATAATTCTCAATGTAGTTTTCTTTATTGTGGCATGAATTTTTAGATCCAAATGATTCAAAATAAAAGTTTATATTGACATAAGAAATACTAATATTTCAAGCATACTAACTAAGAAATCATGTCTTCTCAAAGTAACATGGCTAAAGAAAGTTATCCCTACAAAACATATAGTCTGGCTGTTGCTCTATCTTCAGCACACAAAGTATTTAATCATGCACAACCCCGATGACAAGCCAAGCAATTGTTTCATACTTTAGTAATCTCAAACTTTTTCAACTTTCACGCAATACATGAGCGTGAGCTATGGACACAACACTATATGTGGAATAGAATGGTGGTTGTGGAGAAGACAAAAAGGAGGAAGATAGTCTCACATCAACTAGGTGTATCAACGGGCTATGGAGATGCCCATTAATAGATATCAATGTGAGTGAGTATGGTTTTCCATGCAACGGATGCACTAGAGCTACAAATGTGTGAAAGCTCAACAAAGCAAACTAAGTGGGTGTGCATCCAACTTGCTTGCTCACGAAGACCTAGGGCATTTTGAGGAAGCCCGCCATTGGAATATACAAGCGAAGTTCTGTAATGAAAAATTCCCACTAGCATATGAAAGTGACAACATAGGAGACTCTCTATCATGGAGATCATGGTGCTACTTGAAGCACAAGTGTGGTAAAAAGGATAGTAGCATTGTCCCTTCTCTCTTTTTCTCTCATTTTTTATTTATTTATTTGACCTTTCTCACTTTTTTATTTGGCCCCCTTTTTTTTGGTGGGCTCTTTGGCCTCTTTTTTTATTAAGTCTGAAGTCTCATCCTGACTTGTGGGGGAATCATAGTCTCCATCATCCTTTCCTCACTTGGGACAATGCTCTAATAATGAAGATAATCACACTTTTATTTACTTACAACTCAAGATTACAACTCAATACTTAGAACAAGATATGACTCTATATGAATGCCTCCGGCGGTATACCAGGATATGCAATGAATCAAGAGTGAGATGTATGAAAAATTATGAGGGTGGCCTTGCCACAAATACGATGTCAACTGCATGATCATGCAAAGAGCAATATGACAATGATGATGCGTGTCATAATAAATGGAATGGTGGAAAGTTGCATGGCAATATATCTCGGAATGGCTATGGAAATGCCATAATAGGTAGGTATGGTGGCTGTTTTGAGGAAGGTATATGGTGGGTGTATGGTACCGGCAAAAGTTGCACGGCACAACAGAGGCTAGCAATGGTGGAAGGGTGAGAGTGCGTATAATCCATGGACTCAACATTAGTCATAAAGAACACATATACTTATTGCAAAAATCTACAAGCCATTGAAAACAAAGCACTACGCGCATGATCCTAGGGGGATAGATTGGTAGGAAAAGACTATCGCTTGTCCCCGACCGCCACTCATAAGGAAGACAATCAATAATAAAATTGTGCTCCAACTTCATCACAAAGCGGTTCACCATACGTGCATGCTACGGGAATCACGAACTTCAACACAAGTATTCTTTTAAATTCACAATTACCCAACTAGCATGACTCTAATATCCACTACAAAAAAATGACACATCCGTGACATTTTGGGTCGAACGAAAAAATTCTGTCATACTTATGAGACTTCTATGACGATAATTGTGACAAAACCCGGTATCATCATAGATGTGGTGGGCTCCTACTTCTATGACAAAAAATCATGATAGAAAATGGGCTTTTCGTCCTAGGCGGGCCGGAGACGCAGCTGCATGACATTCTTTGGGCCGTCCATGATGGGAAAAACATAGAAGAAGCAAGGGCGAGGAAAATTTTGGGGAGTTCCCGGTTTCAGTGGGTGGTTGGGGGCCGAGCGATGCGCGTTTCTCTCGTACACGTACGCGTGTGTGTGCGAGGCGTTGGCTCTAACTGAACCCGAGCGAGGCGTTGGGCTCTAACTGAAACCGAGCGATTGCACTGCAGGCTACGCGTTATTGAACCCGAGCGATCGATCGATGGTTGTTAACTGAACCCTATCGAGCGATTCCTTCGCTACTGCTGCTAGCTGAAGCCGGTCGATGCTGCCTCTGGATGAACAGTGAGTGTTGCGGGGGGGGGGGGGGGGGGGAGGTTGGATGAACAGTGAGCGGTGGGGGTGGATGAACAGGACCCCGTGGCGTTGCCTCTGGATGAACAGGACCCCGATCGATCGAGCCTGCTGGGGCTGGATGAACAGGACCTCGTGGAGGGCTAGATGAACAGTAGACGGTGGAGGGGTGCCTGTGGAGGGGTGGTTGATCAGGAGCCCATGGAGGGTTGGTTGAACAGTAGCCGGTGGAGTAGCGCATGGTGGAGGCTGGATGAACAGGAGCCCGTGGAGGCTGGAGGAGGTCGACGGTAGCCCGTGGAGGCTGGAGGAGGTCAACGATAGAGATGAACTGTATCCCGTGGAGTCCTGTTTTGTGGTATGCCACACCCCTCCTGATGAACAGGACCCCCGTTTCGACCATAGCGCTCCAACACAAGTCCGTTTCGTCCGTTTTGCGGTACGCCACACCCCTCCCGATCAACAGGACCCCCATTTCGACCGTAGGAGGTCGGTTTCCTTCGTTTTGAGGTACGCTAGACCCCTCCCGATGAACATGATCCCATTTCGAACGTGGCTGGTCAAACACAAGGACGTTTCCTCCGTTCTGCGGTATGCCAGGCCTCGTTTCCATCGCCTGTTCCGTCCAAGCCGGTTGGCTCCCACATGTTCTGTTGCCTCCCGATGAACACGACGCATTCCGTTGCCTCCCGATGAATACGTCGCATTCCGTTGCCTCCCCATGAACACGACGACGACGCAGTTTCTCCGTTCCGACCCAGCCATGTACACGAGCCCTGGCCGTACGTATGTGCGAGTAGGCGTTCGAGACCCCGCCCGTATGTATGTACGTGGTCGTATTTACTTTCTTGCGCCCTGGCCGTTTTACGTACATGTACATGCTACGTGCACGCCTCTACTACGACACATGCGCGCCTCTACATCGACTAGTATGTACATACACGTTCGCGACCAGAATGACAACGCTACGTACGCTTTGACCAGGTGGGTCCCGACTGTCAGGCAATTCCTTGCGTGCGAAGATGTAGCTGGTGGGTCCCAGCAGTCAGGGGGGGCGAATCATTGATTTTTGCCTGGACGCACTTCCTTGCGTGCGAAGGTGTAGCTGGTGGGTCCCAGCAGTCTGGGGGTGAATCATTTATTTTTGCCCGTAATATGGACGCACTTCCTTGTGTGCGAAGATGTAGCTGGTAGGTCCCAGCAGTCAGGGGGAAACGTTTTTTTCGTGAAATACAGTGGCCCGTCCGGTGGGTCCCTGCTGTCGGGTGGAGGAATCAACATTTTCCACGTAATAAGGAGGCACTTCTTTGCTGCGGCCGTGGACCCAGCTGTCAGCCTCTCCACGTACAGTCCACGTCTGATGGAAGTCGTTCCTTGACCACATTGACCACGCCGCGTCGAGAGAACCAGGGCGGTGGACGACGGCGAGGCCTAGGAAGGGGACGACGCGGAGCCGGGGAAGACGCGGCAGTGGAAGCCCGCGCGTAGAGGAGTACGAGGGTTTACTGGTTTGGCTGCGGTGTGGGGCTGCCGTCGCCGCAGGGCCTAGCCAGCAGTGGGAATAGTAGGGGACGGTGAGGCCTCCACGGCAGCACAGCCGGCCATAGGAGGCAGGAGCATGCGGCACGACCGATGCTGCTTTGGGTGGCTGGAGCAAGAAGACCAGAGGTTGAAGAACCACTACGGCCGTTGGAAGGACATTGTACGGTCACTGGAGCTAGAATCGTTCATATTGACTAAGTTGACAAAGCCCTCCGTCCCCGTCAACTTAGTAGACCCACAAGTCAGCCTGCCACCAAGGTGGGTCCCAACTAGCGGGGGGGAGTATTCATTTTTTTTGTGCATAATAAGGAGGCACTTTCGGTGGGTCCGAGCTGACAGCGGGGTGAACATTTTTTTTGCGAAATACAGTGGCCCGTCCGGTGGGGTCCCAGCAGTCAGGGGGGGAAATGTTTTTTTCACGAAATACGGTGGCCCGTCCGGTGTGTCCCTACTGTAAGGTGGAGGAATAATTATTTTTGCGCATAATAAGGAGGCACTTCCTTGCGGCCGCCTGGAGCGAGCTGTCAGCCTCTCCACGTACAGTACTCTTCTGATGGAAAGTCGGTCATTGACCACGTTGACCACGCCGCGCCGAGAGCACCAGGGCGGTGGACGACGGCGAGGCCTAGGAAGGGGACGACGCGGAGCCGGGGAAGACACAGCAGTGGAAGCCCACACGTAGAGGAGTACGAGGGTTCACTGGTTCGGCTGCGCTGTGAGGATGCCGTCGCCGCAGAATAACAGTGGGTGTGGGTGAGTAGAGGGATGGCCCTAGCCAGCGGTGGGAGTAGTACGGGGCGGTGAGGCCTCCACGGCATCTCAGTCGGCCACGGGAGGCAGGAGCACACGACACGACTGGCGCTGCTTTGGGCGGCTGGAGCAAGAAGACCAGAGGTTGAAGAAGCACTACGGCCATTGGATGGACATCGTACGATCACTGCAGCTAGAATCGTTTATATGGACTAAGTTGACAAAGCCCTTGGTACGCGTCAACTTAGTAGGCCCACAGCTCGGATTTGGCACAGAACATATAGCCCATTTGCGATTTGTAAGAATGTACAACCCATTTTTTAATTCTAATGGAATTTACTACAGCCCATTTACAGTTTGTTAAAAGTACAACCCACTTCTAGCTAGGACAACGATTAATAATTTCAAACAACCGCCCAAAACAGAATTCAAAAAAATTCCCACATTTTGATGGGATCCGAAATATTTTTATCCGAAATTTCTCAGGTTAAATATAGTTTCAAAATAAAGTTGTATTATGTTAAAATCCAACGAAATATTGCGCGCGCAACAAGTAATGAAATTAAAATTTTCAAATTCCAAAAATAATATATTTTTTAAACTAATTACGTGTTTGGTGCATAGTTACTGCCCAGTTATTATAATTACATCCCATTTATTATTTCTTAAAGTCCATTTTCTTGTTAAGCCTAATGCATACCTCCTAGGAAAGTTTGTAGCCCAGCGGGGCGGAGAATAACAAGTTGACTCGGATATTGTGTAAAACTGTCGGCCCAGTTGCATTGCTGATGTTGAAAAAAAGGCTTGTGTAGTACAGTACAACCTAACATGGCTACTCATCCCACATTCAGCGACGCCGGAAAGGCCCAAACAAGGCTTCTGTACAACTTTTTGAAGTCACTGAGCTCAATTAATAACTTAAGAAAAAAGTTAGATTACAGTGGAACCTAATTAAAAGCTATCACAAGCAAATAAATAATTCAACGGGTCCCACTTGTGCGCGTGTGTGTTTGTGTGCGTGTGTGTGCATGTGGTGTGTGTGTGAGAGAGAGAGAGAGAGACCCATCGGTCGATGCTCGTAAATACATCTTTTAGCCATATGCATTGCTGATGCTCAGTAAAAACTTATATAGTTGACACAATCATATAGAACATCATTGCACACTGAACTTGCATACACAAATTTCACGCAAGCGGCATAATCAGGATGGAAGCAATGGATCGCTATGGGTAGGGCTATGTTGAAACCAACGAAGTCGTACATAACGGTTCATCGTCTTTATCAATGACGGGGAAATATCTTGAATGTTGTGCAAAGAAAACAGACAGACAACACAATAAGTTCTGCTAGCACATTAAGTTGACGTACATCCCTTTCTAAAAAAAGTTCAGGTACAAAATTAGAACAGGTCACAATCAAATGTACTAGCATATCAGTGCTTCACACTCATAGCTTGGATTTAACTAGTATCTGACAAGATTCAATTGTTACCTCAAATTAGAGCACATCCAGGCAGCCAGCCCTGCCTCTTCTCCCGAAGAAGCAGTGGCCTCCGCCACGCGATGTAGTAGGGCCCTGTGCCATCCATTGTTCCGAGCAACATGGGGAAAGTCTGACATTGACTCCTGTAATGGACGTCGTCGACGGACCCTGGCACCAACGGCAGTGGCAGGACTTTGATTGATGGATTGACCACTTCTTCGACATGCACGAACACTCGATACAGGTACATCCCTAACGTGGTCCGCGGCGGCCTTGGTGGCGACGACTAGTACAACCCCAATTCCTGCACCGGTATCTCAACACCAATCACCTTCAGTATGGTGGACGGCTTCTTCATCCATGCCATAACCGTCAGAGACCAACTGTCTGGAGGAACAAATATACATGCGAGCTCACCTCCAAGGTCGTTGATAAGCTTGTTCATGGACTCGCTATTCCAAGCATGTTGAGGCATGCCGTGGAAGGTAAGCTTTGTTAAAAACTTAAGCTCAAAGGGCACTGAGCCCCATCCTGGGTGCCACCGATCAAAGCTCACCAGCGCGCCATCGCAGAACAAATGTCGGGAAGATTCGGACACACGACTGTAGTCAAAACTTGTTCGGAACCTGACTAAGAAATCAGCCGGTGGCGGACAGACTTTGACGAGCAAGTCACTTATTTGGATGCTGTGCACAATGCCAAGAGCATTGACAAGGTCGTCTGGCGAGACGGGAGGCCAGTCGCCATTGATGGTTTACCATTAGCACTTTGCCGGCAAACTGGTCGTCAAGCGCCGCCATGACACTGTTGAGTGACAGCACGTAGCGACCGAAGGCAGGACGGACCTCAGGATCTCCGGCTCGGAGATCTGCGTTGACCGGCGACATGATGGTGCGCTTGAGTATAGGGAGTACAGGAGGGGGATTTGGGGGAACTGGAGTAGGAATCGAGATTCCAGAGGTGGGGGAGGGGCGGGAGACTGGGGATGAAAAGGTAGCATGAATTTTGAGCACGCGCCAATATGCTCTCAGCGCGCAAGCGCACGAAAACACTGGTGGCACCCACATGTCGGCCTAAGAGTCCTTATTCTTTCTTTTTTTGGAGAGCCCGGCCTTTTTTTCAGGATCTTTTGAGAGCCCGGCCTGAGAGTCATAATTGGCCTGTTTGGCATTGCATTACTACTCGGCCCATGTTCAACGACACCTCACTGGCCCAAACAAGTGTACATCATCGAAAAGACACTGAGCTCGAATTATATAACTTGAAAAAAGGAGATATACTCTGAACACTGGAGAATGGTGATGCCCTCATTTAGCCCACCAGTATTTCGAGACAATAAACAGTTCGAAACAACGATATATACAACATTCAAACACTGACTAGTGACTACTACTAATATAAACAACAAGACATGATAGTTTATAAGAAGTCTTGCTACACCACCAAAACGCACCCATCTGCAGCGCTCAAACTCTCGTGATCCAGATGAGAAGGACATTGTAAACAGAAGCAACTATTACATAGTAAGAGTGACATAGACGAGGATGACCAAATGACAAGGAATATGCATAACAAAAGAAAGAACTACCCATCCAGAAACAGCAGCAAAGACAACAAAGTCATTCGAAGAGATGATCCAACACCGTCATTATTTGCAGCCCCGCTTCAGCGACCAGTGATCCGGAGACACTAGTACTCCACCCCTTCGATGCAACAGCCCAATTACCTATCAACCTGAAGGCTTGAACCACATCACTGCTTGTCGTAATTGAGACATCCAAGGATCAAAGTTAATCCGGATGCCTTTGACATTCTCACCTTCTTTTGGCTGCAGGCTGTATCATTGACAATCAGGGGAGTTTGCTCCCGAACTCCTAGGGCTCGTTGTGTAGACACAGTTTTCCATAGCAAACAGAGCCTCTCTGCCATCAAGGTCCTTGCCAAGGGTGATCTCCTGGTTAAATCGGATAATTGGGTCCGAGAAACAGAGAGTGTGAACCAAGGCTGTTTACCTGCCACCAACTAAAAAAATCCTAAAGGCCCCAACAAGCTAGTATCCTGCTCATAGACGTAACAGCCATTGTCCGGATACTCACGTATTACACGGTGCTTGTATACAGTGGGGTTTTTGCAATATAACTTTTCTGGCTCATGTGTCCGAATGATCATCAGTCTTTTGCCGTCGTCTGATCGAGCGAGGAACCAGTTGTGCTTCCCTGTTTTTGGCAAAGGTGGTGTGATTACAAAGGGCAGTAACTGTAGGGACACTACATCATATCAAAAAGGACAGACATTGTTAATGTAAGATCAACATTGTTCAGAGTATGAGTAGGATAATGCAAGAAACAACATTGATATGTCCCTGTTGGAACTGGGAGGAAAATACAGGGAAATATATACTGGGTTCGAAAATATAGAAGTGCCATGCATGGTTATACTCATGTTATCTCGCAATCGATTCTTCACAGGAAAACTACCATGTCCACGCATGTTATGTAATCATGTTCTGTCCTCACAAACAAATTCTTCAAGGTAACTAACAGACCATGCATTGTTATATACTCGTGTTCTGTGGGCAAAATTTTTGTGAGGATATTATTCTAGCCATTGATTGCTGAAGGGCGAATATAGGTATGTACACATGGTAAGCATTGCATGATTTCACTACTTCCAAATATAGAGTTATCCATATGCACATTTACTTCCCTAATGTATGGTTAGATGAAACCAACAGTGTGGTGCATGTTTCTACATCATGAAAATGAGGAAACTAACATGGCCATTGATACACACTCATATTTAGTAGTAGTATATAGATTACTGTAAAATAAGGATAATATCCATATATTCCAAACCGTTTGATTATTTAGGGTACAAATTGGTTGTAATGACATGGTCACAATCACATGAAATTAACTCATTCCAAATATAGTTGATTTACGGCGTCTCCAATACATTGCCATAGTTCTACTCAAATTGTGCTCAAACAGGGATATGCCAATCATCACAAAAAGTTAAAACAGTGTCATGGTATCATCATTAACATGAGACGGAAAACAACTTACACGCGCCGTCCCAGCAATACGTGGTGCCATCTGCTTTGTTGATCGCGTAGATGATGCCACTGCGTTCAATAGCATCACAGAAGTGTGTATCAGCTTTGACGATGATCCACTGTGAGCTGAGTTGTCTCCAGCTAAACAAGGCACCAGCGTAAAGATAGGCGAGTCCGCGGTCGAACAAGGCAATTAGCTTGAAGTCTGCGTAATTCGCATGTCATGTGGGCACTTGGCAGATTACAATCTTTTGCAAAACAAGGTATGTCCAACTGACATGGTAATCTAGATGACTTGGACCGCGATGGTAAAACTCTATATAATCCAACGGAGGAAGGATAATCTCATTGGAGGTCTGGAAGTTCATGAGCACCAACTTTTTACCGTCTTCTCTGAAGGCAGCCATCTAGTGGGAGTTCATGCCGACCCAGTACATACCTGCCAAGAAGTTTCGGGCGATGGTGATCGGATCGAAGTCGAGGGAAATGATGTACAGCGACCCACTACATAACTGCAAAGAAGTTTCGGCTAATGGAGATCGGATTGAAGTTGAGGGGCATCATGTACGCCTCCATATCATGGTGAGACAATCTCGCAAGACCAGATAGAAGCAAGCAGGGTGTCTTGAAAAGCTTAGGCCTCGCTTCAAAGATGGCCGTGCGCATGTCCCTCAAGCTTGCAGCCAACCATAGGGCGCTCAACATATCCATACACGAACAACAGAGGTCGAGGATGTCATTGGGGATATTGCTCCAATCGCGGCTCATATGGATGCTGCGCGGGTTCGCGTTCGGCCATGGTGGAGTTTGGAAGGTGGGGAGTTTGGGGGGCTTGATTTACGGGGGGAGAAGGCTATCGGTGCTGGAGCGGCTAGCAAGGGAATAGTGGTACTGGGGGAGGCGAGTGAGGCGACGGTACACGGGGGCACAGTGAGATGGAGATGGAGATGGAGAAGGAGATGGAGATGGAGTGGTGCTATGGGTGGGGAGAGGGAGACGAGGCAAGGCGCCAATGTGCTGTACAGCGGCGGTGACAAACTGCACAGTGCACAGGGTGAGGCTGACTTTGGTAACCCAAGCATGCCGCCTGGACTAGTGTCAGGCGCAGGGTGTTGTCACTTCACTGTGAGTACAGGATGAATAGTATTTTGATCATCAAGTGTACCATAGTTGTACTACTGCTACTAGTAGGAACATGACTACTCCAGTATTGTATAGCGGAAATAGGTCTCCTGTGCTAGCATGCCTGTTCACTTCATCGTCAGGTATCATCCATATTGCGAGTAGAACCAAATTCTCGTGCATGCCCAATCAACGCTCTGCCGCGATGCATGCAATGGTTGTTCTGGTGCATCAAGGACGGCATGCAGATCGTTCCACACTTGAGAAGAGGACAAATGGAAAGGTAGAACGCGGCAGCAGAGGAAGAGAACGTTGGCTACTCTGAGATAGCGCGT